>OZ010594.1:96476198-96488698 GCA_963932145.1 Acanthosepion lycidas | reverse complement strand
AAATAGTCTTTTCCCTGGACTAATCAATGCAAAATATAGTTTTAGTAAAACCTTTTCCTAAGAAATTAGTAAATGTAATTACTAAAACTTAGTAAATGTATTTGCATTGATAAGTCCAGAAAAAAAAAAAAACTTCTTTCTAATGGACGAAATGATCATCTCTACTTGCTAATAAAAATAATAAAAATCATATTGAGCTTTTGTCGATCATTTGTCGATCACTTTTAAAGTTTTATATTAATATGTACTTGGATTTCTTACCTACGCAATTTTTTAACCTCTTTCTCTGTTTCTCTCTCTCTGTCTTTCTGTCTCTCTCTCTCTCTCTCTCTCTCTCTCTATATATATATATATATATATATATATATATATATATATATATATATATATATATATATATATATATATATTAAGACATTTTTTTATGTTTACGAGTTCTTTTTGTAGCTACAAATATGTAAGTAAATTCCCTATTTTCAATAAACAGTAAAATCGACCTAGCTTGCCAAAACGCTCGTGTGTGGCGAAATCGGTAAGACACGTCAGGCTATCTGACGGTTTCATATAGGTTCGATTCCTGTGGGAGGAGGCCTATTTTCTATGAAATTTTAACGGAAATTCAAGCCGGTAAATGTTGTTAATACTGTTTATTATAAATAGACAATTTACTCAAATATTTTTATCTATAAAATGAAAGTATATTCATAAGAAAATATCTTAATAAATATTTGTCGCACTTTTTCTATTTCACACACACACACACACACAAATACATACACACACACACACACACATATATATATATATATAGATAGATAGAGAGAGAGACAGATTTGAAGAAGTACAGTGTGAACATAAGATTCCACACTATATCATCTAATCAATATAATATTCAGAACACACGCACACACACACACACACACATATATATATATATATATATATATATATATATATATATATATATATATATATATATATATATATATATATAGTACGAGGGAAAGAAATCAACGCACCTATAAAAAGCCGATATTTCTATTTATACCAAGATAAAAAAAAATTATTTGAATTTGTTTACTAATACAGGGCATTGGTCAGGTGTACATATGTACATTATATAAGTCAAAAAATAATTTATTATTTTGTTGGGTAAACCTTTGTTTTAATAACGGACTTTATTCTTCCTGGAATGCTATAAACGTCCTTCACTAGATTTCTCCAGCATTTCTTTAATTCGCGAAAAATCTCATCTTCTGTGTTAACATTCCTATTACCGGCACACTTGTCCATTATCGCTCTAAACTTTTTAATTCGTTGCTGCTTATAATAAATGTAATAAGGAAAGAGTAATCGTGATTACTGGCAGCTATGTAATAGGGTATGAAATAAATCTAATGTCTTCCTCTCTTGAACCAATTTGAGGTGCTAATAACCTCTTCTAATAAAATGTTTTAATGGTTTCTTCTGCTATCATCACTAACATAGATAACGACAAATCATGCGTACCTGACGGTATTCCTTTACTAGTGATTAAGAAGTCTCTTCTCGAACTGGTCCCTGTTCTGTCTAAACTGTATAATAAATACTTCGCTGAATTCTATTTTCCTACCTGCTGGAAGTCTTCATCTGGTGTTACAGTTCTTAATAATTCTGGTGAACTGTTCATTTCTTCCAACTAGTAACTTTCTACCTCTTTTTGAGAATATTCGAAAGGCTCTAATCAGTGCCGAATTGATACATTATCTCTCATCATCTGGGCTTTTTCCCCCAAAAGCAATGTGGTTTTCCTTTCTCCAGGTCAAATGCTGATGTACAGAAGTTAATTGTGGAAAGAGTTTAACATGCTCTAGATGAAAACTGTGAAAACGGTCTGTAGCTTTGGACATCTGGAAAGACTTTGACAGGGTTAATATTACAGGTCTTCACACAAGATTATGGTTTCTCCGTACACATTTCAACTGACCAATCAAATCGGGAAATAAATGTTATCCTGAATGACCACTGATCTAAACTCCTTCGTACTAACTCGGGTGTCCCCCAGGGCTCTATTCTTGATCCTACTTTGATTTTAATTTTTATTAATGACCTTCCCGAGGGCATCAGCTTTCAGCCTGGTATCTACACTGATGACACAATAATTTTCTCCCGCTTCCATTGTAAGACTGATCAATCCGACAAGGTCATACCCTAGCCGATCTCCAAAACAAACGCAAATTTGGCATTAACTGGGGCATAATATGACTTGTTAATTTTAACGCCTCCAAAACTGAACTTCTCTTCATTAATCGTCTAAGACACCCTTCGCTGTTTTCAGACACCATGGCTGATGCTAATTTACAGGAAAGTGACTCGCTGGGCCTTCCTTAGTGAAATTCTTCAGATGATATGAAGTGGAAAGATAATATTGAATCCATTGCGTAGTCAGCTGATAAGGAAGCTAGTTCACTGTGTCGTGCGAGAAAATTTTTCATTCACTCAGTATCTTACATATCTCTATGTCTACCATTGCTTCATGCTTAGGATATTGTTGTCATATATAGTTCGGTCTCCCCGGCTATTTTACTTGAGCTCCTTGATAAAATCCAAAGAAGAATCAGCACTATAATCGGTCCTTATCTGGCGGTTTTGCTTCAGTCATTTGTCCAACCGCCTCAAGACTACCTCAATTTGTCTTTTATAAAAATATTTGAAGGGAATTATTCGGATGAGCTCTTCGCTATTGGACCTAGAATTTTTTAACTGAAACGCAGTAGGCGACTGGCGACGAATTTTCAACAATTTCCAGTGAGCTGACTAGATGTAAAAATAAATTTTATGTCAAATTTAATTTGCAAAAATTTAAATGCAATGTCAATCGCTATCTTTTATCCTCCTAATTACTTTTTTTCTCTTAGAGCCCATTATTAATGTTTAAATGCCTAATTCTTTCACATTCTGTAGCTGTTTCTTTCTTGAAATATTATAGTAATTTAAGTGGATATTAAAACTGTGTGACGTCCCTCGATGTCACTGCGCCAAATGTGACGTCTGCCCGGCCGTGTCCGTCGTGCTATCCTGTCCTGGTATGGGTCGCGGCAGCAAATGTGACGTTCTAACCTTTTGGTGATTCGGATGGGAATGTGGTTAGGTTCGGTATCAGTCTTGTCGTTCCCAGCTCCCTCCAACGTCTGGTTACCGAAGTAACTGTTCTGATTTCTAGTCTAACCTACCCACGTTGTGATTTGATCTTAGGTAGAGGAAATCAATCAGTCGCCGGGCCGTAATGCAAGTCGAGCTCGAACAAGGGTAATACAACAGAATATATGCAAAGGAAAATAAAGTAATAACTCGAAAAGTTCAAATGTGTTAAAAAAAGGATAACAACATTTTATATCTGGTTTCTGAATACAGGACTGCGACTTTCTACCTACCCGCTTATATGGATTCGTGACACTTTGCCTTTGTTAGGCGAGTCTTAACATCTTAAGTTGTTCTTTTAAGAAACTGGTTTTGGTGTATCTTCAGGCGATATTCGTTAAACATGTTTTAGTTGTGTGAGTCTAAGTCGTTCTTCAAAAATAAATTGTTTTTGATTAGAAGTTGAGTTCGGAATTGTGTGGAATCTTTGTCAGCTTTTTTAGGAGACGGGTCCTCAGAGCTCTCAGCTCACTGCAACTGCTTGCCTGTCTGTCTCCAACCCCAACTCCCAACTCCAACTGCTCTCTGCTTATATGGACGCCGGCCAAAACCGGGGTGGGCTTGTCGGGGTTTGAGGTTCCTTCATAATTCTAAATCCACAATCCACTTTTTTATTTTCGGTCAGGAAAATTTATTATTTTCCATTTTTGGAAGTCCTTCCAGATTTTTTCATTTTTCATATGGGTATCTCACCCAATCTCTTCATGTGGCGTCAACAGGTTTCCCCTCTCTCTCACAGTGGCATGTCATACCGATCCCTTCAGGGGGCGTAAAAAGTCCTCCCTTCCTTCTTCATAGTTTACCTTCACTTAACGATCACGCCACCATTCAGCCATTGGGCGCTCAGAGGCGTGGGTATGGCTATACTAGCCTCGCTTTAAAAATCTTGTTCAAAGAAAAAAAGAAAAATCTTTTTTTTCTTTTCTTTCTTTCTCTTTCTTCTTCTCGACAACAAGTCCTTAGACTCGTAGTGTGGTCCCTTAATCTCAATTTTATCTGAATGTCACCTGGAATTCATCACCCAGGACCTTCCCCAAACAAGTGGGTGGTCATCCGCCGAAATCCACATTCTGGCGTTATTTATTCGTTCTGATAAAATAATTTTCCCATCGTGGCCAGCTTCGACATAAAACAGATGTTCTTTTCTTTCAAATGATGGGAGGGTGGTCCAACGGGCATTTTTCCCGAGACCCAGTAAATGACCTAATTAATATTATCTCTCAGTTACTGTTTCGTAGGCCGCCTGACCGACCTGAAATTTTCACCATTGCCATACTCGGTGCGCCGTCATAAATCAAACGTGACAGATACGAGATCCTAACATCTTCGCTAATGAAAATAAAATCATTATCACTTTTCCCTGTTAAAAAAACAAAACCGCTTAGTGTCCTGTCTGTGGATGACAATATATACGTTCCCTGAAAATTTAATTCCGGTCGAGCACTCTTATGAGAAAAAGCGAATTTGTACACAATAACTACTACTACTAGTATTGCTATGAAATGAGCCCTCTCAATCATTGGCGTGTTTATTCGAAGAATAGTCCCTAAAAATCCACCTTCCTCTCTACCGGGCGATGAGAGCTCACATGAAAAATCTCTGACTGACGCCAAATCAGTCGGGTTTCGAAAGCGGCTTGATAAATTCGTATGTCTAGCCAGAGAGATGAGCTGTGATAGTGAAACAGTCCCTATTCGTATGACAATATATATATATAAAAGGGGGTGCCACAGTGATCTGGGTAATCGAAGAATACATTAAAGAGCTAGCCGACAAAGACACCTATAAAAACAAACCTACAGATCCTCTCCCCGAATCCCAAAAAAGAATTAAATAGTTCACTAAACTTAATGCTTCGGAACAATCTAATCGACAAGGAAACATGCACAACCCTTACACCCATAAACATTATACCTGCTCGTTTCTATCTCCTTCCTAAAATACACAAAAGCAACAACCCAGGAAGGCCGGTCATTTCATCGTTCAACTGACACACGACTAAATTTTCCAAATATGTAGACCATTACATACAACCACTAGCCAAGGAAATAAAATCCTACATCAGAGACACAACAGATCTACTAAAAAAAATTAATCACATACAAACTGTTCCAGAGAATGCTATTCTAGTGACTATGGACGTAAGGGCACTCTATTCAAACATTAAACACATCGAAGGGCTAACTGCCCTTTAGAAAGCACTTACTAAAAGAAGAAAACAAGACCCCCCAGAAGTTATCATAAAACTCATGGAGGATGGCCTTACACTGAGTACTTTCAACTTCAATGCAACACACTACCTTCAAATAAGTGGTTGTGCCATGGGCACAATTGCAGCTCCATCATATACTACAATATTCATGGGAAAATTTGAGGAGACCCATATCTATCCCCTCATTGGTAGCGATTGCGTATTCTATGCAAGATATATCGATGATATATTCTTTGTATACATGGGTAGTGATGACAATTCCTTATGACCCTAAACACAGTGCACGACTCAATTAAGTTTGACTATGAAAAATCCACAACATCAGTAACATTTTTAGACACCCGCATTTACATAGAAGAAAACAGGAAACTACAGGCGACACTACACACTAAAATCACTGACACCCACAACTATCTAGACTTTAATCTTCCCACCCTAAACACCTCAAAGAGAACCTTCCCTATTCACAAGCAATTAGACTCAGTAGGATATTTTCCAACAATGAAGAAATAAATAAACATATTGAAAATCTGGAGAATCAATTCACAACACGAGGCTATAAACAACACCTAATCAAGGAACAAATAAATAAAGCAATTTCCACACCTAGTGAAGACACCCTAATGTACAAGATTAAAAATAAATCTAGCCGCATCCCTCTAGTAACCACTTTCAACCCCACTCTGCCTCCACTATCCCAAATAATCAAACGTCGCTGGGAAATACTACATCTCAAACCAGACCTAAAAAAAATTGTTTAAGGAACCCGGCCTTCTTGCATATCGTAGACCTAAGAACATAAAAGAAATCATAGTTAGTAACCACATTTCAGGGGACAAGTTAATCAGTAATAAACTAAGAACAAAAATAACAGTATTTTCCCAACAATGCAACAACAAAAGAAGTTTATGTTGCAACCATGTTAAAAACACGAATTCATTCACTAAATCTACTTGCAAATTCTACCACGATTCTAACTGTAGAAGTCATAACATAATTTACCCACTAGAATGCACACTATGTCAGAAACAATATGTAGGAAAATCTGAATGGCCCTTTCACTACAGAATTAATAATTATCGCAATCAAATTAAGTGGACTCCTCATGAAAAAGTATTACCTTTAGAACAACATTTCCGCCTAGAAAAACACGATTTCAAAAACCATGCCAAATTCACTATAATTGAGAGAATAGAAAAGTTCAGAAAAGATAACATTAGAAAGATTTTAGAGTTCCATGAAAATAAGTGGATACACCGTCTAAAAACACACTATCCTGCCGGGCTAAACCATAAATTTAACAATGTAGATAGTACTAATATATAGCCTACCGAAAATTTATCACCGGCACAAGACAGACATGTTTACACGCACCCACAAGAACGTACACACTTACACACACACACACACCATACTCATTCACTCCCTAATGAGCCAAATGATAACACACACCCACGGCAATATACACGCTTACACATATCATACTCACTCACTCCCTAAGAACCAAATAACACACGCACACACACACGCACACTTAACAGAGGCATATCCACTCTCCAAAGACCGATAAAACTGTCAAACTGATCAGGGGAATTCAGAGCAGCATAGATCCATCCAGCTCTTATCTCAAATAAACTTAAAAGAGATTGTTTGACCAACACGAATAATGTTAAAAGATTCATGTTAAAAAGATAAAAAAATTAAAAAAAAAAAAATGTAAACTACAGACAAATGTTCATTTTTCCATCAAGACATTTATTTCTGGAGTTCCCTGCTATCAGCAAGCAGAAATATTTCTTCACTTGATGATGGCCATTTTGGCCGAAACTAGTCGAGGAATCTCAATGAAATAATAATAAAAAAACGAAAGAATATTGGTCTACAACCCAGTGTGTCTGAAGATTTTAATATTTTTATTGTTCAATATATATATATATATATATATATATATATATATATATATATATATATATACTAGCAGCATTACTCGGCATTGCCTGGGTTTATTCAAAAAAAGATCACGAACGTCATCCAATCTGTAAAGATAAAATAAAGAAGATTTTTCTTTAGTGCCTCTTATCTATATGGCGAAAAATTATAATGACATGAAGTGTGAAAAAACAATTTATAACAGAAGAAATTTGTTTTTACAGAAGCACAGAAAATACAAAAAAATATCAGCAAATGAAGAGTACATTAATCGCAATCGATCTTCGAAAATTGATGAGGAGAATTGCTTTGTTGAGAGCTTTTGCTCAAACTACATCGAATGAACAACATGCATTGGAAGGAGAAGAAATTCAACAAAGACTTCTGCTAGCAGCCGTGCCAAGGCTGAAATCCAATGCTCACAAGGACTGTATAGAATTGTCCTTTGCCCCTCAGTTTCGACAGCTCGAGTAGCAAACTTCTGGCAGCGTTCATTCCTCGTCTAGTTAAGTGTTGCTCATTAGTTTCTGCTGACCTTGCATTACCTGTACGAAATGTGTCAGTCTAATTTGAGTTTCTTGTTGTGAAGCGTTTCTACATTTGCTTTCATGCTTTTGACTGTAGTAGTAGCACGTCCAAGTGAAGCATTTCAATTCCTTGGCATTACTGTCAGGCTGTAGATGGAGGGATTTGGCTAAGCTTTTTGAATAACAATAAAGTACTCAATTAAAAAGCAAGAATATTATACACATTGATGGAAATATAGCCACCATAAATTATATGCAAGATTATAAGGGAGACCATGGGAACGTGGTATACAATTATAAGCTAGAATTTATCTAAGAAAAGACTACCAAAAAAACGTTCTAATGATAAAAATAAAAATTAACGCGCAGCTAGAAACCTACTCACTATGAACGTTAAAACGTACACGCTAAGTTTAGCATAATCTTAAATGAATCGAAAGAGGGGCTTTACATTATGATAAGTGTACTTTTTCAGAATAAAATTTTCAAAATTTTAGGGCTCAATTTCCAAATATATGAGCTAGTAAACATTATTCAAACTTTGATTAGAAGACGATCAATACATAATTAAAATTGGCATTTACGCTTAAACTTTTTTATATGATTTTCACAAATTTAAATTTAAATATCAAAAATTCAAAATATACATGCATGGAGGCAGCTACCTATTTACAGGATGACAACTTTGATGCGAATGAGATTTTTTTGCATTTATTTTATCAGATAACACAAAGAAACACTACACATAAAGTAAAATAGATAGTACGCACTACATCGATCGATTATTGGAGCAAAGGCAATCGTACATAACTCATCTCGATCGATCTCGCACACGCGTCATAAACCTACGTGCACTTCTCTCATCGGGGCACAATTTCGTTTGCATTTGTTCTTTTTTTCTTCAGGAAGAATATAATTTTTTTGTCGTCAAGTTATTGCAAACTAAACTATTTCAGTACCAAAAGGGGAAATCCATGGGAAAACTGATATTTTTCATAATGTATTTATGACACATGGGGTGCCAGTTTTGATTTCATGTGGATTTATCTAAACACAAATTATTGGCAAATTTTCTTCGGAATGCTGCTAAGCACTACAATTGAAAGACTAATGGGGCAGAAAAATGTTCATGGGTCATCTTAGGGGACCGTTATGTAGTTTTCAAAATCTGATAAAAGTTTTTGATTCATTTTAAGATTGTAACATACATGTAAAATTCCGTCGAAATCGAAGCAATTTGAAAATTTGGGGGTCCCTTTTGTTCACCATAGGGGTCACAAATTTCAAGCCAAAATACAATTGACTAATATCAATTGAAATAATAAAGCACATCTTTTTTTAATTTTTCTATTTAATCGACTTTATGGCCAAGGCTGTAGACTTAATTGAAAATTTCGGGGTTCACTGCTGATCCCCTGACTCGTGGGTGTTCCAGAGTTGATATTCAGTTAATTCCATGTGACTACTTCAGTTGCTCGATACAATCTCAATATGTACTGAAATTTTCGTTGAAATTGAGGAATACTGCTACAGAATACGCTTGAAAAGACATCAAACGGTTTATAGGGTCCTCCTGAGGAACCTTTAATGCATTTTAAGAAATCTGAAAACTGATTTCTATCTCATTGTAAGAACGTAAGAAACATGAAAAAAATCATCAAAATTGAAACAATTTGAATTTTTGGGGTTAGGGTTGGGGCACGCTGGCGGTCCCACTGGCGAACGAAACGTAAATCAATATATCGTATAATAAACCTGCTATTAAGATGCATACTCTTAGCAAGATTCATTAAAATCGGCCTTAGGTTTTAGACATAAAATCTGAAAGTTTAAAACAACCAAACTAATGGAAATTCCCATTTAAACATTCTATTTATCGATTATCGGTTATTGCTTTTTGAAAAATGACTATTTCTAGCCCAGACACACCCAATATCGAGTAAAATCTATGTTCCAAATCTGATAGAAATATGCCTTATGATTCTTGAGTAGTTAGCGAACACACACACACACACACACAGAGTCAATTTAATATATATAGATAGAAGATATATATATATATATATATATATATATATATATATATATATATATATATATATATATATATATATATATATATATATTAGCTTGGTGCAAAATATTATCGTTTTCTCACATATGTTAATATGTGACAAAACGACATTATTTTTGCACCAACCTAATATATATATATATATATATATATATATATATATATATATATATATATATATATTACACATTATCATATATATATATATATATGTGTGTGTGTGTGTGTGTTCTGAATATTATATTGATTAGATGATATAGTGTGGAATGTTATGTTCACACTGTATTTCTGAAAATCTCACTCTCTCTCTCTCTCTCTCTCTATATATATATATATATATATATATATATATATTTATATATATATATATATAAATATATATATATATATATATATTTATATATATTCCTCATATTTTGCTAATACTATAGAGGAACTGTATATTTTCGGCGACAGGATTTTATTGCTTATAGACCTAGACAGTTTGAGCATAGGTATAAAGAATGCATGGCGCTGTCAGCATAAAGACTACATGTGACTATAAATAACCGAAAGAATTTTCAATGTATAAAAGAACTCTGAAGTGCATGGCTCCTGAAATCATAATTTATCATGACCTCCCAGTGACTAATATAGAAAACCTGAAAAGGAAGTTGTGCTTCCTGGACAGAAGACCAATGCAGTCACTCTTTATTTTCACTTTTTAAGTTTTTGTTTTCGTCTTCTCTCTCTGATTCACACTTTTTATCCTATATATATATATATATATATATATATATATATATATATATATATATATATATATATATATATAATTGTCTGTGTGTGTATGTGCGTGTGTCACAATTATTACTACCGTGAACAAATATCCCAATTTCTGAAAGGATATATGAACCGATTTTCTTTTTTTATATTCATCTCCGACATTGGTTCTTTAGACAGCACGTACGTATCCCAGAATGAAAATTATTTAAGGAAAATATGCAGAAACAAAGACAAAAAAAAAAACAATAGTGATGAAAGTTCCTTAAAGAAAAACAATTATTTTTCTTAGATTTAGAATAGATAATATAATACGTATCTTTCGTTCCTTCCAGGAATTTAAAACGGATAACACGGGTGTTTCATCTCCCCTTCTCGTGACAATGTTATTTCCTTCGTGAATATGAAACAATAAATTCTACAGGTAAATATATGTAAGAAATAATTTCATCACTTATTTTGCATGGGCATAGATTAAAAATATTTTTTAATAACATGTATGATATTTCATCATACAAATCTATTCTCAGCAAAACCTGAATATTGCAAACACAATTCGTAAAACACAGAAGCAAGAGCCAATTTAAAAACGAGGTAAATCAAGGAAGAGCTATCAATGTGTCTGTTAGCTACTCGGATAAAGAAATTAGCTCATCGATATCGAACAAGTTAGGCACTAAGACAAAGAAATCAGCTCCTCAATATCGATCAAGGAAGGCATATATCCCCTCGGATAAAGAAAGCACCTCGTCGATATCAAGCAAGCATGGCTGTTAGTCCCATGGATAGAGAAAGCAGCTTGTCGATATCCAGCATGGAAAGCATTTAGCCTCTCTAATAGAGAAAACAGTTCGTCGATATCGAGCAAAGAAGGCATTTAACCCCTCTAATAAGGAAATCAACTCGTCGATATCGAGCAAGGAAGGAAGTTTGCCCCTTCGGATAGGGAAAGCAGCTCGTCGATATTGAGCAAGAAATGCTATTATCCCCTCGGATAGAGAAAGCAACTCGTCGATATCGAGAGAGGAAGGCTGCTAAACAAGGAAGGTGGTTAGACCATCGGATAGAGAAAGCAGCTCGTCGATATCGAGAGAGGAAGGCTGCTAAACCATAGGATAGGGAATGGAGCTCGTCGATATCGAGCAAGGAAGGCATTTAATCCCTCGGATATAGGAAGCAGCTCGTCGATATCCAGGAAGTAAGTCGGTTAACCCATAATATAATGAGAGAAGCTCGTCGATATCAAACAAGGAAGGCATTTAACCCCACGGATAGATAAATCAGCGTGTTGATATCGAGCAAGGATATATGATAGCCCCTCGGATAGAGAAATCACCTCGTGGATACCGAATTTAGTCCGAGGTAGTTTAGTAAGCAGGGAATATATTAATCCATATCTTTCTCTGATCTCATGTTTAAATAGCGTTTTTTGCAACCAGACATGGAGAAGGAAAATTCTAAATTCAAAATCGGTATGCATCCCTGGCAATTGATACATCATACAGTCTTTGAAAACGGTATGATGTGTGGAATTAACTCCGGTTCGAGTCTGTGGTCTTTATGAGGAGCAACTGAGTTCGAATACAAAAAATCCCTTTCTCCAGAAAGAAGTCCATTATGGACCATTTCATGTATGCCTACATATAGATAGGCATCTATGTATACATAAACAAATGCATGTATTTGATTATTCAGAATTATATATATATAATATATCTAGGTTGGCCTACTGTTGGACGTGGTTTATCGTCTTACCCAGGACCCAGATGTAGTTTATCATCATACCCAGGATGCGGATGTAGTCTATCGTCCTACC
>OZ010594.1:96461198-96471198 GCA_963932145.1 Acanthosepion lycidas | reverse complement strand
CCAAACAAATGTACAAATTTTCAAGCCAACTGTAAACATTTTCAACAAAATGTAAATATTTTCGAAACAAATGAAAATATTTTAGAGTCTAATGTATATATTTTTGAAACAGATTTAAAACATTTTCAACTAAATGTAAAAACTTTTGAACCACGTGTATAAAATTTCGAAACAAATTTAAATATTTTCGAACCAAATGAAAACATTTATTGTAAACAATTCATAAACTCTGCAACTATACGGAGAAAAAAAGATTCATCCAAACACGTAGCACCAGAAAAAATACAGTATCAGATATAATTATGTAACAATAAAAATTTTAATTATAGGGATTTGACAATTCTATGTGGTAGGATGCTAACCATAAAAATACATGACATAAGTAAAACGTAAGTATGATATATTTTCTTGAATCCCAAAACGTACCTTATTTCTTTTAAATATTAATCAAAAATTGAATATGTTCACCTACAGGATGAGATATCTCAGATTTAAAAGCTTCTTGGACTCAAATTGACTTCTGACCTGAGATGGCACAATTATATTGAGTCAAAAGCTTCGTCAACCGCAAGGAAGTTTGGCTCCTTGTGACGCGCCAGGAAATATTTGTCGCCGGAGTCGATCCTTCAAATCTACAAATCAACCATTCGCCCTTGCTTGGAATATTGCTGCCATATATGATCCGCTGTCCCTTATATTTCTCAAAGTTCTTGATAAGATCCAAAGACGGATATGCAACGTAATTGGCCCTTATCTAGTACCTCATCTGCATTCGCTCTCTCACGGACGTGCTATCTCTTGCTTCTGTCTTTTTGCAAATATTTTCATGGTAACAGCTCTGATGAGCTGCTTTCGCTGGTTCCCAGACTTCATGAATTAAAGCGTTCTACTAGGCTGGCATCTCGCTCTCACTCTTTCACTGTCGAAACTGTTAAATTTAGCCGTCTCTTCTACTCCAATAACTTCATGTCTCGGACATCCCGCCAGTGGAACTCCCTCCCCTTGTTCTGTTTCCCTGATAGCTATAAACTCCAACTATTCAAATGTAATGTCAATTGGCGTCTCCAGATGCTTTGTTCTATCCCCTATCCTTCTCTTCATCCTTTCCACTATCACTGCTATTTGCTCTCAATCCAATTCACTGTAACCCCTTGCGTGTTAGTGGTTTCCCACCTTGCTTGGGGTGAAACGCTTAAATTTTTTTTAACAGTATCATATACATTAAATGACACTATAATGAACCAAATATTAATTTAATTTGATTTAAGCAATGTCCCTTTGGTATGAGGGTGACAAAAAATATCTCAGTACTTAATTAGATCTTGGAGGCTATTTTGGATTTTCATGTGGTAACAATAGATTTTTGATAATGCATCAGTTGCATATGCTGCAAAATAGATTTACGTGTTAAACTCGTAAGTACTTTGCAGATTCAGAAAAATGTACTTAAAGATGCAATATGAAAGACTTAAAAGTATATTGCCTGTGTTCTAAAACTTCTAATGCAAAAACGAGAAAAGATGAATATAACAATCCCTTAAATGGATATGTATAATTCTGAAAGTATTCTTTGGTGGAGATTATTACAATGGTATAAGAGCCGATGTACAACTGCACCTGTTCGAAATAAAAACATAAGACGATATGCAACTAGGGAATTATTGCTTGAAAACATAGACAAGCATATATATATATATATATATATATATATATATATATATATATATATATATATATATACAGATTCCTTTTCCAATAAAAGAAGAGCATGGATTTCAAATAAACAGAAAATAAATTACGAAATATAAAATAATGCAACGATCAATAAGTTCATCCTGGCACTTTTATATCGGAACAGACTAAATGTGGTTTCTAAATTTTGGAAATAAATTGTGGTGAGTTTCACTGTTTAAGAAAGTATATAAAATCAAGACAGCGACACAAACACTAAAAATAACTTTTATAGGAATAAGAAAAACTGTCAGATTAAAAGGTACGCTCAATATATATATATATATATATATATATATATATATATATATATATATATATATATATATATATATATATATATATATATATATATATATGTGTGTGTGTGTGTGTGTGTGTGTATGTGTGTCTTTGTCTGTGTGTGTATGTTTGTGTGTGTGTGTTTGTGTGATAAAATAAATTCTTAAGGTATGCGATGTTCTGGGGTAAAGTGTTCAATATCAGGTATAGGGCGTATGCAAATATAAAAGTGAATATTGAAGTGAAATTCCAAGGCCAACAGTCAGTTCTGTGTTTAAAACGCAACTGTCACGGTGATGACTTCCTCATTTATTTTAATTATACACACACAGATTATATAAAAGAATTATAACAAAGAATGTATAAACACAAAAATGCCTATATATATATATATATATATATATATATATATATATATATATATATATATATATAGCTTATACGTTATTTTTATCGATACAATACATTTAGGTAAATATTCCTAATTAAACATTAATTACATTTAGCGGCCTAAATTTTCGATAAATTACAAAGATATTATGCATTCTCCGGCAGGAAACGAAGCTGTATTCCTATACAAAAAAACATCATTTGATCTGATGTGCTATAACATTCAGTCGTTGGTTAGAAACTGTAATTTGGAATTTGCTAACCAGTCTCTTCTCTGTAGGTGAATGGTATAGCATATCAGATCAAATGACGGTTTACTTATAGAAATTGTGTTTCGATTCCTGTCAGAGAACACATTTTCTACGAAAATTCAAACCTGTAAATGTGATTGATAGTTTAACTAGAAACAAAGCATTTACGTAAAGAAGTTGTATCTATATAAATAAAGTATAAACATACAACAAATTAAATGATTGTCGGAATTATTTATTCCATTACACACACACACACACACACACATATATATATATATATATATATATATATATATATATATATATATATATATATATATATATATATATATATATATATATATATATATATATATATATATATATATATATATATATATATATATATATATATATATATAATTATGGATTATTGGAAAACGTATATTTGTTGCGAAATTTATCCGATAATACATTTCGCCATTTAAGGCTTCATCAAATCAGAAAACGAAAGAATGAAATTAAATAATAATAATCTTTTATTTTTCACAAGCTGGCATTTCTCGTGCCTAGAAAAAGAAAGAAAAGAGAAAATGAGTGTCTTTAAAAAATCCTTTATCTTTTATCGCTTCTAGCAGTTCTATGCATATTTCTAAGGCATACATATTGACGTTCTACATTCCTTATTTTCACCAGTCCAGATTATTGAATCTGGGACGTACAATTCTACTTACACAGTGTCGACTATCATTTTGTATTCCATTCATAAGGAGGAAGAACTCTTTTATTGACCTAAAAAAAGCTCCCCTGATTACTTTATTCTTGGCATCTTCAAATATGTCACGCGTAATCTTTCCTACATATACTCATAATATGCACAATTTCTATTTTTCCTATACACAGCTAGAACCAATGCAGTAACTCTTAAAATTGCTTGGTTTTTAAACCTTATAATGGGTGAATAATAGTATAAAAAATCAGGACGTGAGTTTGAGCAATCAACTCATGTCTTATGGATATACATTTGTTTATATGGATGATATTATTTTAAATATTTACCTATTTGCCGAATACGTCCGTCAGTGCCTGTGCGCAAATATATGCAGGTAGATAGATACTGGTTTTGAAGAAAACTTAAAAATTGTCAATCATTTTAAAACTGAAAATGCAATTAATCAAGGGTTTCATCTTCAGCCATGAAACACGTATTTTAAGAGAAATTATTTGATAAATATACCCAAGGCTCATGTGCGCTATCTAGGCTAGTGAACTGATTGACATGTGCCAACTTACCAGACAGAGACTGAGATGAAGTTTCAAGCCTTTCCCAACACAGTGGTATTAGAAATCAGCGTGAAAATAGCAGTGATTTCGAATACAGATGATATTAATATTCAGTTTAATGACATATGATGTCAGGCAGCTGATTTATTTTATAAATTGTGTGAAGATTGAAAGTGAAGTTAATGCAGATTAGACACAAGTAGTTTTGTTTCGTGAGCTTATAGCTGATTTTTCAAACACTACACCGAAGCCAGGACAACAGTAGAACGCGCCCCTTAGAAAACTGCGTGATGAGCGATGGCATTCTGGTATATGTGATATATTTGCCTTTCAGTTGTATAGAACTCATCTACGGTTCGTCATTCCTATAGAGAGTAGCAGGGGTTAGTTTAATTGAGAAACTTCCCGGGTCATTTTCACTAATATGCATATTATGCACCGGGCTATTTTCAATGATGTGTGTATTATGTCCGTGAATATTTTGTAAAAGCCATATGTAATCTATCATGTAATGCCGTCGAAACCTAACTGCTATCATGCGTTCCAATTCCATTTGATTTAAACAATTTATTGATATTTTCATTACAGTTTTCTTTGTCAAAGATGGACTGCCTCCATCAAGGCTATGAAGGCCCATCTACCCATGACTATCAATATCTGGAATGTTATATGCAGCGGCTGTAGATATTCGATTATCACCTATTAGAATAAAGTTTACCTTTGACACACATAATATACATATTAATATATATTAGTTCTCATAATGTTAAAACAACAGCAAAAGTGAGAAAGTTTCAAAATTACCTGGTATGGTTTGGTTTGTTATTTTTAAAGCATACCAACCTCAATGTGTTATTTAATTCCGACAAAACTTTTATTTTTGGTTATATTTTTATCCAAAAATCTATTTCTGGCAATATTTTTCCTTCAAGAATCTATTTCTAGCGAGAATTTCTCTTCACTGCTAAAATTAGTTTTTCAAAAAATACATCGCTGGTAATATTTGTTTTTCAAAAATGTATTGATGGATAAAAAATGTTCTCCTTTGTTTTCTGCAATCTAACACAGTTTTCTCCCCAAAGTTAACTGATAAAACAAATATCACTTGATACCAGGCTAAATAAATACATTTACCATCACTGCACTGTTCTGGTTTTAATCTGTAACACTTAGAACAGACTTTTATTCAATAATTATTACAACTATATATATTATTGCAATAATTAAAGCTTTCCTCTCATCATACATTAGAAACCATCTTCTAATCTCTTCCACTAAATGTCTATGTTAGATAGAGGATCTATATCAGTCCACAATGTTCTATGTATCAGGTGAAAATCCCAATACTGAATCATTTGTGTATTTCTCTAATGATATCTTTTTCAGTAACTCGGACCTAAATTTAAGACACTAGTCCTGGGGTCTTTTTTCAGAAAAAAGAAAGCAAGGAAAACCTTAAAAAAGACCATTAAACGGAGTAATTACGTAGTCTTTAACAACACATGTCGATGTCTCTCTCTCTCTCTCTCTCTCTCTATATATATATATATATATATATATATATATATATATATATATATATATATGTGTGTGTTAAACATTTCCTGTAATGGTCCAACAATTAGAAAAGTGAGAAACTTTCAAAATTGCTTGGTAAATGATACTTACTTTACATTTAAGCCAACATTTTTTCTCTAGCTCTGGATAAGTAGCCCTGGCGCAAATCGTTTTTGACACCTCTCTACCATCTACATTGACCACATACAGGCACTGGACATAATAATTAGAACACTTGTTAAATTCAAAGAAAATTTATTTAATATGGAGTTGGTCCTCATTTAGCCTCACATACAACTTTAATAGGTCTAGGAATAGAATCATACGGCTTCCTGAGTTCATCTAGAGTATTTTTCAGTCATTCTTCGATTAAAACCTTCTCCATGTCTTTATGACCAAAATGCATGTAAAATGTTCAATAATATTGATATCTTAAGATTGGGGAGGCCACGCCATGAGTTCTAGCTCACTTTCATGCTCTTCATTTCAATTCTTAACCACTTGAGCGGTACGCATTGAAGCATTATCTTCTTGGAAGATGAAGTCACCATCAGGGAATAAAGTTTTGGCCATTGGATGAACATCATCTCCCCAAATGTTCAGGTAATCTTTGTTGTTGATCTTACCATGCAGGGCAACTATTGGACTGAGACATTTCCATGATATGGCGGCCCAAACTACCACTGAACCACCTCCATGCTTCACTGTTGGAAGAAGGCAGTCAGGGTTGTAAGCTTCTTTGGGCTGCCTCCATACATAAACTCTCCCTGAAGTTGGGAAAAGAAAAACTGGACTTGTTTGCGAATATAACTTTCTTCCATTGATCTGCAGACCATGCATTGTGATCTCTGCAGCACTTCAACGTCTTTTGAATGTTGTGAGTGGAGAGAAAAGGTTTCCTCACAGCAGCTCTTCCATCACATGCAGCCTTATGGAGCTAACTGTGAACAGTTTTATTAGAAACTGAACTATTCAGATCGTTATTCAACTCAGCAGTCACATTTGCCGAATTTTTCCGATGATTTTTGCCACA
The DNA here is from genome assembly GCA_963932145.1 of Acanthosepion lycidas. NCBI lineage: Eukaryota > Metazoa > Mollusca > Cephalopoda > Sepiida > Sepiidae > Acanthosepion > Acanthosepion lycidas. Next base: position 96,464,688 of record OZ010594.1, on the reverse strand, counting down.
TTGCGTTTCAATGCACGTCAGTCCCTGTCAGTAAGTTTGCAAGTCCGGTCCGAATTGCTACGGTTGCTAGAGATCTTTACCTGTTTCTCGAATTGCATAAGTTTTCTTGGTATGGTAGCTCTTGAAAAACCAAACAGATCCTCATTAGTGATCGAGGCTCCTGCCATGCGTGCTCCAACAATTTGCTCTTTTTCGAACTAGGAGATGTCACACATTTAGCTTAAAATTTACTAAATTCTAAAAATAAATAAGACAAAGACAATAAATTAGATAAATAAACGTATTTACAATAGATATAACCTGCAATTACGAAGTTTTAGGTAAAGTTTTTAATATAATAGTTCCTTGAAATATTGGCGTGTATTTTGCAACTGTTTTATTTTGTCCAACCACTGTATGTTATGTCACAGGATACTCCCCCAATTTCCATGACCTTCTGACCTTGATGCCAGATCGTGATGGTTGCCGCGATAGACCCATGAATGCCACAATGTGCTCAACTGAATAAAAAATTAAATTAATTGGATTAATTTTGAACATATTTGAAAAGGTTCTAACAAAAACGGACGATAAACTTCAGTGTAGATTTAATGTTATAATAATGCAAATACGATTAGTCTAAAAACACTTTATTTCTCTTATTTTGTTTAGGAGAACATTAAATCGGTCGTTTTATCATGATAAAAATAGATGTATATAAAGCTCCCTAAAAAAAAAAACTCTCTCGTTTCAGGAATATTTTACATCAAGTTGAATAATATCTAATTTATATGTCCAAACATTCGAACTTAAATCTGACCCATTTCAGAAACTACAAGATTTCGAAAAAGAAAAATCATATAATATTTTCAAAATGCACTAACACTGTATGTTGAAATAGGTGTTTACATAAGCCAACATTAGTTTATTCCGTTTGAATAGATTAATTCTTCCTGTAAATATATTCCTTTTCGTCAACCAAATTTCAATCGACAATCAAGCCCAATTAATTCTCATTAAAGAAAGGATTAATCTGATTGAAGAGAAATTTTCAAATATTTAAGTAATTTGCATACAATTACATTAACATACGGCCATTAAATTGGATTTTTTCGAATCTTTACAAATTGGTTCTACCAGAGTTTAGGGATTTTCACGTAAAATAAAGTAAAGCTCTTTTGGGATTTAAGGGGATTTTAAGTTAAGAAAAGATTTTTGGAAATCATCGTCACTAGTTAGAAAATGTATGTCCTTTTTTAATTTAATTCAACAAAAGACGCCCATGTTATGACCAAAACAAATACATTTGCCGGTAGCACAGAGAGTACTGTACGCTGAGAATGTAATGCTACATTTAGTGATATAAAGAGTGTTTCATTGAGATGGATCAATGTCAGCAGTAAATAAATCAGTGTTATTTATGAAAATTAATTGATTTCTCTATTGGACCATCTAATTTAAGTCATGGCAATTTTGTTTGAAAAATAATATCGCCCAAATGTCCTCCAAGGATTCAGCGGCACACCTTCACACTATGGTAAAAAATTTTTATGACTTCTCTGCATAGTTGCTCCTCAATCTCTCCAATATGCCTTATTATCTCATCATTCAGCTGTTGAATTTTTGTCAGATTTTTGGCATAGACCTTACTTTTGAGATTACCCCAAAGGAAGAAATATAAAGGCGTCAAGTCACATGACCGTGGTGGCCAATTGATTTCGCTGTTTCGAGAGATGATGCGACGTGGGAACTTCTCATTCAATTTCAGTTTGAACGTCCATTTTCGTAATAGGCTTCGATAACTTTAACACGTTGTTTGATTGTTAATCTTCCCATGATTGAAATTAGCAAAGACTTAAGTTGTTAAATCTGAAAGAAAAAGAAAAAGAAAACATTAGAGGCTTAAACTTAATTCACATTTAATATCAATCCAAGTTATTGGAACACCGTTCATAAAGTTGTCTTAATGAAAGAGTATGAGAGACATATTTTTACCTAATGGCACTACATGTGCTTATTTAAAGAACGAGTCTCACTGATCAATCATGAAGGTGTTTTAACTTTGGCAGACATAGCAAAATCAAACCTTATGATATATGTTTAGTTTTTCTGGAGATTTCACTTTATCTGTCATGAATTCAAATATTTTCTGCGTTCTTATTAACGGGAGACGGTACATTAATTATGAATAATTTAAAGAATATATTCAGATAATTTGAACTGAAATAATTATATGCTCGTAGAATTACTAACATGCCTGATCGATGTATTTGTCTCATCTACAATGTAAGTAAGTATAACTTTGCTTAAATATTTGTATGTATAGCTGGCCACTCGTATTCGAGGATACCTGTCTACTTGTGCGACTAGCCAGCCTCTATTGCAGACACTTGCTCAGGTGCATTTGTGCTTATTCAGCACCAACAGAGCCCACCTTCAGTTATGTTGAACTGACCTTTCCGAGAAAGAGTGTGTTATCTAGTGTGAACAGTTTGAGCAAGGCCAGCACGCTCAAAACCTCGGTCGGGATAACTTGTGACTTCGTGTTAGCACAGCTATTGATGGCTCCGATGGGTTCCGTTTACCTAATTTCACTCACAAGTCTCACACACTTTTCAAAGGTGGCGCACGCTCGGATCGACCCCTCCAGTCCGATAACATCAGGAAGTTTTCTTTCCTGAAAAATCGACGTTGGTGAGATTCGAACGTTCTAACCACTCGGCCACGTACCCTTGTTTAAATATTTAATTAACCATTTAATTATATCAATTATATGTCTCAATAAAAATCTAGTTATGCTCAAAGTTTATCAGTAATATTTTATAGCTTATCTATTGGTCAGCTAAATGATTTCGTGAATGCTCGTGTGCTAGCACGTATAACTATCCCAACACCCATCGATCTTACACTTGATTTATATTGTACCTACACTTACTGAACCTTAGTTACAGTTTCTGGGAAAGTGTGTGTGATTTGGCGTATTCAGACGTTGAACAAAGCCATTAAAGTCAAACCATCGGCTACAAAATATTAATAATACTCAGAAAAAATATATCAGTGTAACCCATGTCTGTTATAGTTTGAGGTTTTGGAAAGCTGTTCAAAAAATACTTGTTAATATTCAAGGTTATACAACGGAGAAGATGGACTTTGTGTAGATACTTGAATGCCGTAATTCTAGAAATGTTATGCGACGAACGGCATAATCACTGGAATATCCTCAATGTATCATTTTATAAAATAACTGTGACGAATGATTAAATGTTCAATTTCTTGAAATTCAAAATGGGGTAAGCATTATGAAACATTAGTTTACTTACTAAAGCCGGAGACACTAGCATAGAATACGATGCTATATAATGGAATTTGAAGGGGACCATTCATATTAAGATGTACATATAAAACCAAACGATTGATGCGAGCAAGTATTTAATGCAGAAATGAAATGAAACGAATTTATATGTAACAGATTGATATTAAGTTGCGAATATACTTTCTGAATAAGGCTAGA
>OZ010594.1:96323698-96456198 GCA_963932145.1 Acanthosepion lycidas | reverse complement strand
AAAAGAAGTAATGTTGCCAGCTATACGTTTTTTTTTGTAGAAGGAAGTAATGTTGTCAGCTATAGGTTTTTTTTTTGTTTTGTTTTTTTTAAACAATAATGTTGCCAGCTATACATTTTTTATTCCATACAAAATAGGCATTCAAAATTCATATAAACTGGATTTGGCATTAAATAACCCACAGTGGTTGATATGCCATAAAACCCAAACAAACAAACAAACAAATAACATTCGTGTCAGTCAGCTGTTATTGAAGTATATTCTGTGACAAATCGACAGACATGGTTAAATAATTTGTGATTGTGAAGAATAAAGAACAAGAATCTGAGCAAAAGTTATTCACAAGAGAAAACATAAATGAAAAGATACAAGGAAACCTAAAATAAAAAAAAAATGACGTTGCATTTAAATATTGAATATCGATATTGAAATAAAAAACAAGAATATAGGCGAGAATGACAGGAGACAAATATTTTAAAATGAACTAAATCATATTGTTATTAATTGTAACATTATCTGTCTATATTTCTGAGATGAGGTATTATGTACAGTATTTACAATATTCGGACTATTTTCCTCATCTTTGTCGCCATATTTATTACATCGTTTCGGCCTTTCAGTATATGTCTATATTTCTGTGATGAAGTATTATGTACACTATTTACATTATGCGGACTATTGTCCTCATCTTTGTCGCCATATTTATTACAACGTTTCGCTCGTTGTACGCTCTGGCGTTCTTCAGTGTTCTTGATGCCTTACATTAAGGGGGCGACCTGGCACCCCTTTATATTTCTTTCCGCACTTGCACGGGATAGCGTACACACAGTCTTTTGTCATGTTCTCCTCTATGGAGGGGGTTCTTACTAAAGAGTTATATCTGCGAAGTGTTGTCAAGCTTTTGAAGATTGTCCTGGTGTTATATAGGCCGCAGATCCTTTGTATTTTCTCTGATAAGCCCTTCACATAAAACAGGCAGAAACATTGTAATTGTAACATCGTTTAATTTTATTAATTTCATTAATTTTATTAATTTTATTATAATTTTCACACTTTCTTTATCTTTGTTTGTGTATTACGTTATCTTTTCCTGTGTATAAATATTTTTGACATATTAATTATTTTTAAATTTAAATTAATTTTTCCTTCTTGTAATTTGTCTTTTGTTTATGCTCCTAACATAGCATTAAGGCTGATCCAAACTACCAACCTCTTCAGTTGAATAATTTCATTACAAAGAGTTTTATTCTATATCGTTCATTAAAAAAATCATGAGGATATCTATGGAAAGGATAGTCAAAAGTGTTAACAACCTTAATTACAGTTAGAATAACTATCACTTAGCTGAGCTAAATATTGTGAATTAATATTTTAAGATACATTTTCTTATCCCTAACTGAGATATCACGAGCGATGCTGCAATTTTAAGAATCGCATTGTGATTTTAACTGACGTAGGATTATGATAATCGTATTGATTTTCATACTAACCATACTATTTCCAAGATAAACTGTCAAATTACAGAAACGAAGGCGCTTTACGACAATATTGTAAATGCTGAATGCGACAATATTGTAAATGCAGAATGCGACAATATTGTAAATGCAGAATGCGACAATATTGTAAATGCTGAAATATGTAGAAAAAGCAACATTCAAATCCTTGGTTTGGTTAGATTGTGCATTGTTAATTTGATTCACTGTGCCTTTCTAACTTTGTTCAGTTATTTTCTTATCAGAATAATTGTATAAATTTTGAGAAACATATTAAAAATATTTTAACTGATTCCTGTGCAAAATGAGTGCATGTTGCCGTGGTAGACAATAGGAGCGTTACAATTTGAATTTGTTACAAGTATTTATATTCAATTTCTGCTTTGGTTTTACGTTAGAATTTTACGTCTGATGGGTCAGGTAATCGATCGATAATTCTTTTCCCCTCTTTCTTTTCATGACCGTGACCCATAAAGAGTAACATACAGTTTTTCACATTATGTAAATTTGTACATTTGTACTATCAATAATATTTTTTTCTATAAAAGATTTATTTTCCTCTGTGGTAAAATTAACCATGGCCGTACCAGAATCTGTCGACATTCATTGACCGGGCTACTAGTGTTACCGTTGGATGAAAATTATGAAATATTTTTATGTAGAGAAGAAAAATTTGAACATGTTGGTAAAACAATCATTACAGAAATATAGCTTATTAAATCAACGGTTATAGATATTTTTAATATTGACAGGAGTTTCCTTGTAAGCCATTGAGTTTTGTTAGCGTGGAAAGTCGAAAAAAGGATGATAATATCACTGTTTATGAGAGTTATATACGCAAACATTTCTTCTGTTTACGGGATTGAATGTCGTCAAGTGATGTGGCTTCAGATATTTAGTATAGATTTTGTGATCGCTATTTTCTTTGTTCGGACTATCATCCTCATCTTTCTCGCCATATTTATCACGTTCCGGTCGTTGTACGTTCCGGCCTTCTTCAGGTGACTGGAGTGTCGAACTGAACACTTTATTTTCCTCGTTGCGGTAGACTGTTCTAATTCCACGTGCCATGTCTAATGAATTCCATCTATCAGTTATCTCTTTTTAATTACCCTTACCAGGTTGTCCACCGAAACCAAGTATTCAACTCACAACACTCTGGGTCTTGTGACTGGATCTAACCAACGTCTTTATCCACTATGATATGTGTTCTTGAGAACACATGACACAGAGGATAAAATTGTGGATTAACAGGAGATATCTGATATGTGATATCCATAAAACATGGCATGTAGAAATAGAACAGTTTCCCCAGCGAACGAAATAAAGGGTTCAGTTCGACATTTCAAGCAGCTGAAAAAGGCTGGAGCGTACAACGACCAAAACTTTGTGATAGATATGACAATAAAGATGAGGACGATAGTTCGAACAATGTAAAAAGTGTACAAAATACTCATCTCAGAAATATAGACAGATATAGATTTTGTGATGAATTTCATCGCTAGGTTGATGATAAATTAGCCATCATATAATGTATTGTTTGCAATGCATAACATCCATATGAAAGTTTGGATCTGACGAAGTTATTTTAATACATATCTCGAGGTGTCAGTGCGATATTGCGGTTTTATAGAATATTAGTAAGATTGCAAAACTTACCGTAAACACAAACTATGTTGTGTTCAAATTACTCAGCTCTTATAATACATCCGTTATTAATGATCAAGACACTGATGTATCTAAACTGTTTAGAATTCTTCAATTCAGTATTATACATTTTATGATAAAGTCTGTACAGGTTCAATCACTCCCGTTATTTGAAGTCCAGGTCATATTTTACGTTTCAGAATGCTTTATCTGATATCCACAATTTTGAAGCACTTCCGATACAATGTTGATCAATTGTTCAATTGAGGCTTTCCACAAAACATGAACAATTCTCACCAGAATACTTGTATCTAAACTGGAAATTAGAGGACTGGTTCTGTCAGCAGAGTCGTTTGAGATTAGGTAAGTTATATTCAAGAGATGTAAGACGACAACGTTACATTTGTGCCAATAGATGCGCAAGGAGTTATCTAAAGAAATGAGCAAAATAGGGCTCTTTGTCGGAATTCTGACGAGATCGAATATTTTGTGGTATTACTTTATATATATATATATATATATATATATATATATATATATATATATATATATATATGTGTGTGTGTGTGTGTGTGTTTAATTTTTTATCGTACTTTTCTAATTTTCGGATAAGGTGTTAAATATTATGATCAAGGTTATGACTAAAGAGTTAAAACTTTATATTTGCTTATTTTTGTCCAAATAATTTCGACTTTCGCTCTTATTACCAAGGACTGATAACTGATGTGGTATCTGTGTGATAGCATGCAAAGGGGTTACAGTGAGTTGGACCTAGAGCAAGTAGGTGTGATAGAGGAAAGCAGAAAGAGGAGAGGGGATAGATCAGGGCATCTGGAGAGGTCGATTGACATTACATTTGAATATTTGGAGATTATACCTATCAGGGAAACAGGAAAAAGAGAGGGAGTTCCACAGCCGAGAGGTGCGAGACATGAAGTAGAAGAGATGGCTTCATTTCACAGTTTTCAACAGTGAAAGGGTGAGAGCGAGATGTCGACCTTTTGCTCGCTTAAATACATGGCGTCTGGAAACCATCGAATGCAGCTCAGTTACCATGAAAGTATTTGAAAAAAAGACAGAGCATATCCGTCTCTGGATTTTATCAAGAACCTTGAGACAAACAGTAGTGTCTCCAGACCATATATAGCAGCAATACTCCATGCAAGGGCGAATGGTTGTCTTATAGATTTGAAGGATCGATTCCGACAAGAAAATATCCTGGCGTCAAACTTTCTTTGCGATGGACGAAGCTATTGACTCAATGTATTTGTTCCATCTCAGGTAAGCAGTCAGTGAGACCGAGCCGGCGCAAAGAGGTGCTCTCGTGGAGTTGAGCGTCAGACATTGTAATAAGGTGGCAGGGATGGTTCCCTGTGGTGACTAATTATTTTTAGACCGAAACTACCTACACAATATACTCTTCCAGGTCTATATTAAGTATGCGACACAACACTCAACACAGAGAGATAGAGAGAGCCGCGTACGACTACCAGTATTGGACACTAAAATATCGTAAGCTCCGCTCTGTAACCTGTTCTTAATATATCATTCTTACATCTAATCCTTGTTCCGTGTTTTCCTTCTGTGGTCCCGAATTTGGCCCCACATCACTAATAGTGAGCAGTTTTGTTTTTGAGGCATTAAAGTTAACCAGCCAATTCCTGCCCCAGTCCACAACCCGTTAGATGTCATTTTCGAGATAAACGACCCGGTTAGTTTTGTCAGCGACACAAGATTTGTTTTTGAGGCAGGAATAATGAGTAATGACGTCCGCCGAGAATGCCTACGTGGGATCATATGACGTCAGGAAGATGGTTAATGATGGTAAGGAACCGAGAAGGGGCTAAGATAAAGCCTAGGGGAAAACCTGCGTCCGTGGGATAGAAGCTGGAAGAGAATCCGCCGGAACGACCTTCAATACACGGTTTGACAGGAATTATTGTATTGTCAAACAATCGACCTGAAATTTCATAACCCTGAAGCATTCGAAGAAGGCCGCCATGCCAAACCCTATCAAATACTTTGTAGATACCTAGAGCCACGTCACGAGCCTCTCCGTTATTACGAAGAGCTTGACAAACAATTTCAGTTATGGGTGTAAGCACATCAGCTTTAGAACGGGCAACGCGGAAACCATATTGCTTGTCAGAGAGCAAATCATGGGATGTAAAGTGCTTAACCACTTCGGCGTTGATCAAAGCCTCGAAAACTTTACTGAAGAGGGGTAGAAGACTGATAAGATGGTAAATGTAAGGGTTAGAATTGCCTCTAGTGTTCTTAAAGACAGGAATAATTGATGAGGACATTCAACAATCTGGAAAACAAGATTCATGGAGGCAGTAGTTATATATCTTGAAGAGGGCAGGGGCCAGTTCTCCAGGAATATGACTGGTAATCCGTCTCCCGCACTAGCTTTATCGGGGTTATGTTCAACTCGCTCAATAGAGCCTCAGTTGTAAGGGGGAAATCAGGTGTGGGTACGCCGAAAGAGTCATGCGTTCAACTGAATGAGAATTTCTGAGCGAAGCTTTCAGCTTTGTCGGCAGAAGAGGTCAGAACCTCGAACTGGTTTAACAAAGGAGGTATAGAATGTTTGCTATTGTTAAGTACGCTCTTGCAGAGACGCCAATAATCCTTGGAGCCGAATTTGGGAGATGCAATACATTCTTTCTTTCGAGCAGCAAATAGTTACTTTGCTTCGTTGAGGACACGCTTACACTCGTTATGGACAGAGACATCTATTGCAGTCAGATATGTCACTACGATATAGGTGGAAGAAGTGATTCCTATGGGAAATGTCTGCTGAGCAAACAGCGGAGTACCAAGTGGAGGAGCACGATTTGGCTTTATATTTCCTTGAGGGGATGAAGGACTCGATTCTAGATTTATCCCATGAGGAGACCTCGGAAGCACATTCTTGAACGGGGAGTGTAAAGACAACATCCCAGGTCACATCGCAAAAGAAATCCCTGAATGAGTCCTAATCTGCTCATTGATACCAGAACGAGGTTCTAGTGGTAGGAGGTTCTCTTTAGTGGGTGGAGTTGAATGATCAGGAGTTGTTTTTCTGTTTTCTTTTTGAATTTGTAGGTCTGATGAATTGGATCGTATTTACGATTCCAATGAAATAAATTATGACCATGGAATATTAGTGTTTAAGCCCTTTTATTATATATATATATATATATATATATATATATATATATATATATATATATATATTGGATATTGAAATAAACACTCTAAGGCAAAAATCTGTTTCATGCTTAAACGTAGTCTTCAGGCCAAAGAGATCAGGTTATGGACTAAATATTTCGGTTAAGCATAAAACAGACAGGCACTGCTTGGTGTTGACCTCAATATCTACATTTCTATTTACATATATTATATAACTTATATTGGCTACATTATTACACAAATATAACATAAGTGAAAGCTATATATATATATATATATATATATATATGCACATTTCATTGAATACGACAGACAACTTTCTTTAGACTCACTCTACACCTTTCTGCTAATAGTTCAATTAGATCACATTTAAATATTCATGAAGAACTACCAGACACTATTCGTAACATACTTGTTGACAACACTATTATAATATTAGGTTGGTGCAAAAATAATGACGTAATAATTTCGTTTTTGACGTATTTTTAACGTCAAAAAACGACATTATTACGCCATTATTTTTGCACCAACCTAATAACATCATCTATATGCAAAAACAGGCTAAAAATAATGGAAGTCTTATTAATAAAAAACAAACAAATTCTAACACTTAATAATACTAACTTTGAACATGGACACAATATATTAACTGTGTTTTGAAAAAATGAAAGCATTTTATAAAACATACATAAAAACTATTTCTTATTTAACTGTTAATATATCTAACCCTTGAAAATGTCTAAATGTATAGCCGAAAGCGCTCGTATAAAAAGAACATTCGGACAGTTTTTAGATAATTTATCATCCGAAAAGAAAAAAACATATTAGACCGCATGAGAAATTGTATAAAAAAAACTAATTAAAAGCACCTTGTCTGTCATATTCAATGAAATGTCCATGAAAGAACGATATTATAAGCGAGAACCAAAATTTTGGATACACAGACCAATGATCCTATTCACGTTTTTTTTTGTCACTTTTCTTTGTGATTATCTTCTTCATATAATGAAATGACTATTTTCCGTGACGCGATGATCTTTCTTACATCTTCGCCATATTTAGATACCTGGAATTGAAATCATTCCAAAGAAGGTCTCATGCGCATAATTTGAACGGCAAAGAATATAAGACATGCGTATACATGTTGTTCTTTTATATGACTATTCACTTGTTTGCAGTCATTCTTGAGGTACACGAACCTACATATGAACCATTAGTTTACTGGTGGGATTCTTTTGCGGCAATGCAAGGTGATAAACACCACACTTATCGCAAAATATTTCTGGTACACATAAATAATGATTTGCGTCTTTCTTTTCACCACAGCCATATTTACTTTTACTTACGTCTATTGTAATTGTTGAAAGGTGTGATTGTATATTTGAATAACACGAGTCAACATAATTACATCTGTATTTCACTTTAAAAAAACAGTATTCCTGATTATTCTTCCTCGAGCTAGTTTAGCAGACGAGCGTTAATGGGTTGCAATTTCAATTCTCACTTGATAAGTATCTTCTTGTGACTTTAACATTATCAATTAGAATATTGCTGCAAGTTAATGGCAACAGTAACCACAAGAAACATCACTCGGTTTTTATTTATGCGCCGTGTACTTTCAGACTTTGTGTAGTCATTTTGTTATCATTATTTCCTTATACTCGTCTTTGTTGCTGTTATCACAACCTTTCGGTTGTTTTTCGTTCCATCCTTCATCAGTTGTATGTCGGGTTACCAACAGGAAATTCCGAATATAACCATTCATTTTCTCTACAGACATACACTAGTTATAGTACTTTTATTAGTGCTCGATTATTGCTCTCCCTCTTTACAATCAGTCCAATATGCCCAGCAAATGGATTAACCTCGTAATTACAATGTGACCAAATTCAGAATCAACGCTTTAATCCATGTGGAAATTCTCTGTGGATCACTTTGAGCTTTAAACCAAACATGGCTGCTGAAGATTGTTGCTGCTTCTGCTTATCATGTTTAACTGCATTTAGTGATGCTTTACACTTATTTTACAGACTCTGCTGCTGCTGTTGATGACTTGCTCCCATTTGTTCATCATTATAGTGTGTAGTCATATTTCTACATTTTCAGAGTTTTTGTTGCTCTCAGTAAAATTTACGCTTCATGATTCTTCATTCTATATATTGCTTTCACCCTTTTGCATAAATGTGACTATTCATGCGCAAAAACGTCTTGTTTCCTTTTTGATTGCTAGAAATATTTTTTTTATCGTGTTCACCCCAAGCAATGCAGTAAATCAACTAAAACTCAAGCGGCTACTTTGTGTGAAGAAACGTTACTAAGGGGCGCGTAGCAGTGTAATCAGGAAGACAGTAGAAATCGATTGACATTGCATTTAATTTTCTGAAAATTAACTTAACAGGAAAGCATGAAGCCAGAATGCATTTCACCAATCGAGAAGTGCAAGAACAAAAACTGTTAGCATAGAACTTACGGTTTCGTCTAGCCAAAATCAATAGTAAATTGGTGAGATTCGTCGCCAGTCTAGTACTACGCTAAAATTCATAAAAAAAACGTACTGTAGCGATGATCTCATCACAACAGTTACCATGGAAGTATTTATAGGAAAACACAGGGGGATAACTTAACGGCGGTATGAAATTGAGTAAAGCCGCGACGCCAGAGAAATACCTATAATATGGCAGATTCTTCTTTGGATGTTACCTGTTATCTTTGGATATATATACCCGTCTTATAAATTCGTTATTCTCCACATCTCCTGCTCATGTTATGATCCCCCTTTCACTATACGGCCATGTCTTATTTTCCCCATCTCTTTGCATTCCTTTCTCAGAAAATGTTCCGCTTTTCGCTGTAATAAAAAAGCTAGATTTTGCATACAAATGTAAATCTAATGTGATTATTCGTTTGCTCGTTTCCTCAGCCGTCTTTTTCCTGTATTTCTTAGAGATATTTTCTCTCTATAGCTGTCTATATTTCTGATATGATGTATTGTAATTAATTACCCTATTATTTACATTGTTCGGACTGCTGTCCTCCTCTTTATTTTTGCCCGCTACTGGTTTCACACATCTTTTGGTCAAGTCACTGGATTACTTCAACCAAAGTTTTATTCACTGGGCAATGTGTTCAATCCCTGGCCACAGCAGTGGTGAATAAAAATTTGTAGAGTTGAGTTACTAGAGCGAATTAACTAAAACTGAGATAAACAGAAAAGACATGGCACGTGGAACTAGAGCAATATACATGCGTTGACTAAATAAAAGATTTGGTTCAAAATTACAAAGTATATCACCTTAAGAAAGCCGAGGCGTACAACAACAAAACGTTGTGAATATGGCAATAATGATTAGGACAATTGTCCGAAAAATATAAATAGTGTAAATTATTTGTTTAATAATATTTTCCATTTCAATATACACCATTTGTAACGACTAGTCAAATGGTTTCTGCTGGTGTTATATTGAAAGAGTTTGGAATCTATCGCAATAATTTAATATCTGTGAAAGATATATCAGACAATGTGTGGCCATTTAAATGATTAAGTAATGATATATTGCATGATTAATATTTAGCATAGAATATTTCGATTATGGACAATGCCATTAAACAATTCTTATGACCAAGAAATTATAATAATCGTCTAATTCCTATCTGAACACAGTCGCAAAACTGGAAGTCACCTTTAATTTTACTGCCTGTATTACTAAATATTTTTATTATATTGGGAATAATCCAAACCATCCATGAAATCAAACCATGCATTCGTAGAGTATATGCTGTACGTCGTCTCCTCCTCCGGGACGGGAACAATCAAGTACTCCATGACTTCGAATACTCTATAAACGTTAGTAAAGTTTGTCGTTTACCAGTTCCTCCAAATCCATTTTCCGCTAGGCTAATTAAAATGTACGTTACTCACTGCATTTCTTTGTCACCGTTTCCTTCAAGGTTTGTTAAGAATCCCAAATTCTGCAAGACATCTTGTCCTGGAATCAATACTCTTTTTTATTCGAAGTATATATGTCCATTTTGTTTTCATTTTTCTTACGATGTATTTAATGCAAATAGTTTAAATCTGTGGAATTTAAAGATTCCTTCTGGAGAACATCATTTCTGTTCCCTGTGAGATTTATCAACATTCCATGCACATAGTGGAGGGACGACATTTCATAACAGTTTATGGAGTTTTTTAAGAATTAACTGAATATTTTAATTTGCTTGATTTCATGCCTATTTATTATTATTATTATTATTAATAATAGTAATAATATATTTGTGTATTTAGGCAGCAAATATATTTGTGTATTTAAGCAGCAAATTGTATTTTAGACAAGTCTGATTGAATAAATCACAGACATTAAATCTGCTAATTTTTAATAAAATCCGTTCATACTCACGAATATCTTTCCGTGTATTGTCCCTAAAGGACGAGAAAAATGTGCTATAGCTATTTAAATTTCTTTTATTTTCATTTCCCAAGTACTTTCGATCTTCTCCCAAGATCATCTTTAGGCATGCAAGTGGTACAAAACTATATGCTGATCATTACTATAAGTATCTATATAAAGATATGCGTTGTTATTCATTACCGTAATTTTTATCATTATGCTTTTAAATGCAAAAGTGTTGACAATGTGCCGAACGTTCACTAGAACGGGAAAATATTATCCATTATTTGTTTTGCATTTAAAAACATAATGACAAAATTACGGAAAACAACGTACATTTTTATATAAAGATTTATAATAATGAACAAACGATTTCTTTTACATTTCCACGCCTTTTCTATCTTGATATTTATCTAAGCTTCATACCGCTGTTGCTTGTCTTCATTGTTGTTTTTGTCACTATTATTTTTAATTCTCCCATTGTGTCTCTTGTATTAAGCCTTTGGAAAGGAAATAGATTGTATGAAACTGGACATGCATTTAACGAAGGTGATTCAGCCATTAGATACATTTAGTATATTTACACCTCAATAAGTTACTTTCTCTTTTAGTGAGAATTGCAGCATTTACATTGAAATTATATTACTCACAAGTGTCCACATTCTTTATAGATGATTGGTTTGGTTTGGTTATTTTGTTTTACGGCATACCAACCTCAATGTTTTATTTAAAGCCGATAACATTCTTAGGATACATTCGTATGAATAGAATATGTATTCTTTGGTTTAGATTGGTTTGGTTTATTTTGTTTTACGGCATATCAACCTCAATCGGTTATTTAATGCCGACAACATTTTTTTTTATTGCTGGTAATAATTTGTTTTGTCAAAAATCTGTTCCTGGCAATATATTTCCTTCATAAATATATTGCTGGTAATATTTTTTTTTCCAAAAAGTATTGCTGGTAATAGTTAAATATTTGCCCATAGGTGAGACCCTAGCAGGTGCTAACATCCTGTGTCGGATGGACCTGGAAACATCAGCAATTAAGAGGTGATTCCACACTCCTCAAAACCTCCTGATCAGAGGCCTTCCTGCTCGATGTAGTTTATCATCTTACCCAGGACACCGATGTTGCTTAACGTCTTACCCAGGACGATTCTATACCAACAATAAAAGAATTATTGTGCTACTGGAAATGTCTCACCCAACAAAGAATTAACCTTCCATTTTCGTGTCTAGGAAACTATGGCGGTATTCCGGGGCACAGCCTGCTCTCTTTGGTCAGGATCGATCCTGGTATCGGAGAACAAGCCGTCAGCCCCCACTCGTCGGTCGTTGATGGCGTTTGACACAGCAGCTGGATTTTAAGTTGACCTCTTCAATTATGACCTCTCTTACCAATGTTGTGATTTTTGTTCTTAAGAGGGTCAAGACAAATTATCACTAGGGTATCTCCACCAAGCTAAAACAATGATTTGAACACGTGCACACAAAATTCAAAAAAAAAAAATGGACGACACCTGAATAATTCACGTTATCAGGTTTATATCAATAAAAAAATATTTACAGTTCTTTATTTTTTCTTCTTTTCACAACCCGTTCTAATATTTGGCGACGGAACGAACATTTCGGGTAATTTCTTTAAGGATGAGCAGACTTGACAACTGGATTTATCTTTAAGTAATGTGGTTTGTACTTTCTAGAACGGCACAAGGTTTATCGTCGGAGTCTTTGTTCTTCGGCAGATAATTATTATTATTCTTATCGTTAGGTTGGCAAAACCGCGTTATGGCAGAAATCTAACTCCCCGTCGCAAATTTACTCCGACTGCAACTCCAACGGCAACTACCTCCAACTGCAACAGGTTTTGGCCCTCGTGGGCGCTTGTATTTAGGGTGTACCTTCCAACTGGTGTGGTGCGGGAGGAGTAGGTGGGTTTTATGCAAATCTTCTAAAAATCAACCAGTCTCTTTATTTCGTTTTCTATTTTACACTTCCAATTTTGGATGATCCCCTCTTCTTTCGAAGGGAGCCATTATATGATGTCAGCCTTCCTGACGTCATATTCTACCTTTACAATTTCTCACAATCATAATTTTTTTTTTTCTCAGGGAAATTTTGGCTGACAATTTTCGCAGCACGTATACTTCGGACACCTTTCAACAGACGACTTAACCTCTGGCCCCTGAACTTGCCAGGTGTGTTTCGCTGAATCGCATTGTGTAACTTTTTCAACCTGTTCTCAATATCCTGGGAAAATGAATCCCTTTCTGATAAAAACAATAAAATCGTTTTTTTTAAAACCCTTTTCGTCCATACGCCATATTAAATATTGTTACATCTCTCCCTCCACCCATCCTGCCATTTACCCTAAATGATATTTCAAACTTCAATACACTATTTAACATGCGCTAATTTTCATGCTCTTTTTGTCATGCGCCTTTTCCATGCACTATAAAATTTTCACTTGTCTAAGAAGTGTCAACATCGCCATTTTATAATTTGTTACAAGACGAGTACTAGTTTAATATACGAAATATTAGAGTGTATATTAAAGGATGTGTCGGCACGTTCGAAAATGTTCCGCCATCAGATTTCTAGGCGTAAACCATATGCGTCATATTCTCGTGTGCAGGAAGGTAAGTTTTACCTATTCTAGAGTAACAGATAAAGATTAAGATTTTTGTGAGCTTTGAGGAAAGAGTAGCGAAACATTACCCCGATTAAAAATCACTGACACTGTGAAGGAAACGATCGTTTAAGCGGCTTGAGAAGGACGATAATAACAATAACAAAAGAAGAGCGTAGCCACAGACAATCAAAACATGCGTAACGTAGTTCGCTTTAATTAAACATTAGGTTTCTGACAGAAGAAACGAATATGAAAAAGAAAATAATGTGTCAGATTTAACAAGAGATTAGGTTAATGAAAAGAATTTCAACTTGAAATTTGAATCTTAAGCGATAAAACAAAACAGCCTAGATTCCGCGATCTGCTGATCTTAGCGCTTTGATATTATGATTGATGTAATTTAAACGCAGTACTCAATGAGCAGCTAGGTGTCGTTTCGCTCGTTCCATCATTTTGGAGTTGAAATTATTATATGTGACCATATATCTATACAAATAGTTTCTTCTCTCGCTCTTGCGTAACGCTTTTGTGGCTTCTAGGTTTCCAGTCAAATTTGATATTCAAAAATTTAAGTGCAATGTGAATCGAGTACTTAAATTTAAGTGTACTTAAATTTTCTTAATACTTCTGTCCACTTTTTAATGCTACAATTTCACATTCCTTCGAACGCTGTAAAACCTTGTGTATTACTGTTTTTCTCTAGTTGCATATGCAGAAATAACAGCTTGAATAAGTCTTCACTGGTAGAGCTATATATAAATTCTTGGTAGTGGATGTTCACTGCTGATGAGTCCAAAATGAAGAACGAAACGGACACCCAGTGCTTTTTGCATTCTATTCAGGTTTCTTCTAGACTCGATGAATTACTTAATTATAATTATCTCAAACCCTCCTAATAATTTCTAACACTTGTATATCCTTGCTTGAACCGGTTTCTAATGCTCTAGATGGAGCGGCTTGTTTATAGTAGTCGTGGTTCGTTGGGGTAGTCCTATGGGTAAGGGGAAACTCAGATATGTGATCGAGCAGCGATATATCGACTCTAATTCTCTACCTCTTCGTCACAGAGGCCCGTTTGTACAGTTGGTAAGACGTTAGCCTTTCCAAATTTAAATTCTCGGTAGTAGATGCGCACTGCTGATGAGTTCCAAATATAGGATGAAACGGCCACCCAGTGCTTTCTGCAATCTGTGGAGGTTTCTTTCAGACTCGATGAATTAATTATAATTAATAATAATCCTCCTAATAATTTCTATCATATATATATATATATATATATATATATATATATATATATATATATATATATATAGTCAATGAAATGTTTGGTAATCCGTATGGATAATCCCAAGGAAGATGCAATCTAAAAAGCTCAATATCAAACCAAAGCAAATATTAATTTAATTAAAATTAGAAAAAATGTCTATTGATTATAATTTATTTCAGCAGTAGGTGTTTTTTCCTGGTTCTTCAGATCACATTCCCAAGCATAAAATAATTGTTTGAAATTTACGTCCTATTTTATGCATATTTGAGGTGTAGATTTAAATTGATGTAAAGTGATAGAGTGAGGTAGAGGAGGAAGAGGACGACGACGACGACGACGAAAGATATTGTCGACATTAAAGAAGGAAGGGAGATATAGGAATAGTTTAAAATTATTTTTATTAAAATACTTAAGAGTAAGTGAGTACCGACCAGACAGTGAGCTATTTAATAAGTCATTTCACCGGAAACGAGGAAAATAGAAAAAAGAAGAAAATATATGGGAAACAAATGTGGTAGCAAGGTTGCTAGGAAAAAATTGGAAACCAGAAAATGAAGAATGAATTAACATGCATAGGCATATTGGATTTAATTTTTGTTTTAACACAGATTGTTATAATTTACAGTGAACATTTGACATTAATTTAAAAATTATCAACAAAATAAAACAGGATAAAAGCAAAACTAAGATAATGTGAATATAAGATAAACAAAAAATATTTATATTATTAGTATTATTAATAACAATAAATGAGTAAAATATTAACATTTAAAATCAAAAAAAATTAGTTTTAAATTTTAAATCTTAAATCGAAAAATTTAAATTTAAATTTAAAACAACCTAAAAAAAATTAAATTGCATCGAAGAAATATATAATCCAATATCAAAACACATATATAAAACTAAAAACATATTTTTTAAAAATTTTGTTTTCAGTTCGTTATGATTTTAGATCTTACTTAAATAAAACGAAAATTTGAAACCATTTTTTCTTCTTCCAAATATGATATGAAGAATCCCGGAGTAATAAAACATAATCAATAGACCATTAATGTTTTCTATTTTATATATATATATATATATATATATATATATATATATATATATATATATATATATATATATATAATTATTTATTTAAAAATATGATTCCAACTCGCTACATAAGAGGTCTCATGTTTCAAAACAAGAGCCGAAAATATCAAAATAATATGTGAATTAACTTGAGTTAAAGTAGGCTCTGTTCCATCTTCAAGCGAAATTTTTTGGGAATGACTTATTTCTGAAATTTTCGAGTTTTAATAGTATGGTCAGAATTGAAATCAAAAATTTCCATGGTAACATCAAGGGCGGATTGTTTAGAATCGGCAGCCGTGGGGTGTTAATAATTTGTATCAGTATACCGTTACTTTCATAGATGCCGGGTCACGGTAAGGTGGGGGTGGCTAAATTTACGACGGAGGAAGTTTTCGCATAGTCTGGCTTGAGCGTCTACGGAGATTTATTTATTTATTTTTATCTTATTCTTTTATTATATCTCTTTATGAAAGGGATTTGTGTATATGAAAAGGCCGTAACGTTTGTTATTTGACGACTTCATAAAGGGTTATCAATTTTTGTAGGTTATTAAAACTATGTATATGTGCTATGGATTTTAAAATTTATTTTTTTGTATGCGAGTTTTTAGCTAGTTATTCAGAGCGTAAGATCGGTTGTTTTCGGCAGAAAACCGTTAATTCTTGCCCGTTGTTTAATAGGTTATACCAATGCACTGTATCATCCACGGTGAACCCTAACAATAATATGATATACATAGGGTCCACGAAAAATGCCTTTAAAACCAGATGGAGGCAGCATAAATCCTCCTTCAACAACATAAACTTTAGACATCAGACTTCTCTATCTAAATATTTTTGGCACCTGAAAGAAAAAAATAGGACACATAAAGTAAAATGGAAAATCATTAACAGGACTAGAACTTGCAAAACTTCGGATGACCCATGCCCTTTGTGCCTCCATGAGAAACTACACATTATTAAGCTTCTAAACTATAAAAACCTATTAAACAACCGGCAAGAATTTTTAAATAAATAATTATATTTATGCTCTACTTTCGTATCGAGCACTATTTTTTAAAAATAATTACAAAAATACTAAGGAACTTTGGATTATTTACTAAACCAGTTTCTTTCCTATTTTCTACAATATTTTCCCATATATATATATATATATATATATATATATATATATATATATATATAATCAATTGTTATACGCATAAGAGTTTTTAAAATTTCGGGAAAAATATACGTCTTCATTCATAAATATACCATATATATATATATATATATATATATATATATATATATATATATATATATATATATATTTGCAGCATATTTAATTCAAGTATTTTTCGTTAAATAATTGTTAGTTTTAGTCCTTTCAAGTCCACGAAAGTTGATTAAGAAAAAATACCAAATTATCTCTCAAATAATCAGATCCATAGATGTGTAATTCCTGAAGATGGTCTTAGATGAGTTTAACAGTACTTGGGACAATACAAAAATATCTGAAATAATATTTTAGAATGTTTTTTAATCATTTTTCAACAGGCAGCAACCAATTAATTCTTGATATGAAAATTTTAAAACTAAAATAGACATAATACGTCCAAATTATTTAACCCTACATGCTTGAATATAGATGTATAGTCTCACTATTTCTCTATACACACACATACACACACACATATCACACACAACACTCACACGCACACACACACAACACACACACACGCACACACACATAAAAATAGAAAATATGTAATCTGAAAATAAAACAAAGCAGGTCATGAACTTTCACGTCACTAGATTTCCTTACTTGCTTTTTTACCCTAAACTTTTGTCTACTTCTGAAATGGGTTTTGTGAGTTTTAATCATTATCATTGTGTTTATTTGTTTCCACTTTCCCTATTCCGTTGTCTAATTTTGATTTTTCTGCAATATTTACTGTTTCATTTTTTTTATATGTTTCTCTAAATCCTGTGGTGCTTTGTCAGTTAGATCTTCAATTAGCAACTGTCCTTCCCTAGAATACAAATTTTTTTTTGGGGGGGTTATCTACTATAATATACTTGTTATTTGAGTTTTTTTAAAATATTTTTCACATCAATTTTCTTTTAATCCCTTTTGTAATTTATTGATAATTATTCGAATCTCTAACTACTTTACTGTATTAAAAATCACCTCCTTGAATTCATCCACTTCTTATTGTGAGGGTTGGGCATTTCTTAATTTTAAACCGAAGTTTTCAGTTATCTCTTTAGAGGCTTGTTTGTTTGACAAAAAAAAAAAAAAAAAAACAACCTTCCATCTGATCATTTTAATATTTTTTTCCATTTTCTCAATTAGCCTTATTTTAAATTCACACTGATTTGGTACAGGTATACTCTTAAGCGAAATTCACATTTTCAATATTATTTATCTATAAGTGTTACTTTAAGGTACTACAATAGTCTACCTGCAGATGAGCGAGAACCATTAATATTACAGAAAAGAAGCGATCACTTTCCTCAATAAAATGGCAAAATCTCTTTGCTAACAAAATTTTAAAGATGCATTAAGCCACTAAACACTCAATGAATATTATGATCCCTGTTTTTTAATATTTTTTTTAAAAATAAACATGGAAACTTTTCGGATTTTAAATTAAAATTCCCGTAGCATCCGAGACGAAAAGAATATAATTCAAATCGGAATATTTTTTTATATATCATTCACATTTTAATTTACATTTTGTATGGAATTTTCATTGTAATACAAATTAAACTGCACCACATATTTGATTTAAAAGAACTAATCCGACCTGCAAATTTTCGGGATAACAACTGAGACATTACTCCACTTATTGAACTATTCAGTTCATGCCATGTTGGTTGATAAACTCCTCCAACAAAAAAATTCTTAAATTGCCATATTAGTAAAAACGCACTCAATTAAATTTTCAAAAAATCCAAACTTAACCTGAATTATACCAAAAACAAAAAGTTTTCAGGTTTGATAATGACTGGGCCAACCGTCGAAAGAACTTTCGTATTTAAGGAATACCAAATACAGTTTACAATTAAAAACAAAAACAAAACAGGGATCATAACATTCAGCGTGTGACTAGGGCTTAATGCATTTTTATTTTTATTTTCCAGAAGGGATTTCTTCATTTATATCATTAACTAATTTACTATTTGTATGAATGATTCATTGTAATACATATTAGTATGTATTACTGCACCGCATATTTGACACCAACATACAACATATATATATATATATATATATATATATATATATATATATATATATATATATATATATATATATATATATATATGTGTGTGTGTGTGTGTTTGTGTGTGTATGAATTTATTGAAAATTTTCGTCAAAATAATTTCTTACTATTCTAGTAAGAAATTACCTTACAATTAAATATGGAATCAACGATAATTCGGTGGTCCTGATTTTAAAATATGAATTATTTCTTCATAACAAGTGATTGAGATTGTACCTTAGGGGTGATAATCTGTTACAGTCACGAAATCTACAGTAGGCCCGTTTCTTACTGACCATATATCTTTACTTCGATATATGGTCCTCACTATTAACAGAAATTGTCTTTCTCACTTTCAGTCCACCCATAAAATCCCAATTAATTAATGACCTCCACTATATGACATTAATCATACTCCGACATAATTTTTCATTCTATAAAAAAATTAATTGTTTTCAGCCAAAATTCCTTTCAAATAAGCTTTCAAATCAGATCTTGTCTACCACTGAGGGTATTGATCGAGTCATTTAAATACTGACACTGTCTGTTATTGAAAACTTATAAATGTCTATCATTGTGATATAAACTTTCCAGTATATTTTGTTATATGGCTCTTTAAGATCAAATTTTCTAAATATTTATGAAAGTTCATCCCTTATAGATAATCAGACTGTCGACGTTGCGTTATCGTTTAGACACAGGATTTTATTGTCTTATGCGTCTTTTATGTCGACATTGATATCAGTTATTAAACGGTAATTCACTTTAAAGGTAATGTAAAATTTGTTCGAAAAACAAATAAATGATTATTTGCTTAAGTGATAGTTGCTTCTGTGAAGTGGAACAGAAAAATGATTAGCTTAGTCGGACAGGGTGTAAAACGGAGGTCAAAGTCGATTGATGTTATTTGTTGAGATTAAGTAACTACAATACAAAGCATACAATTTAATGTTTGTTAGGAGAAAAACAAGGAAAATATATTAAACGTACCACAATCTACAGAACTAATTGAGTGCAATATTTCCATCATGTACTGGTCATGAAAAATATTTATTAACGTTTACATTATTTTTATTTACACTACTTATAATATTTACATTATTCGGACTATTGTCCTCATCTCTGTCGCCATATTTATTACAACGTTTGGGCCGTTGTACTCACCGGCCTTCTTCTTGACCCATAGCACAGTGGATAAAGCGTTGGTTAGTTCCAGTGACAGGACCCAAAGAATGAGAGTTCAATACCCGCTTAAGGCAGTGGAGAACTTGCAGAGGGCAATTAACAAGAGGTAACTGATAATTGATGTACATCACACATTGCACGTGGAACTAGAACAGTTTACCCTGTGAACGAAATAAAGGGTTCAGTTCGACATTCCAACCAATTGAAGAAGGCCGTAGCGTACAACGGCCGAAACCTTGTAATAAATATGGCGCACAAAGATGAGGACAATAGTCAGAAAAAAATAAATAGGGTACATAATACCTCATCTCAGAAATATAGACATACACTATTGTATATATATTGTTCGGACTTTTGTTCACATTTATATTGTCATATTCACAATGTTTCGGCGGTTGTACGCTCCGTTCTTCTTCAGGTGATATACATTGGAATTTAACTGAGCCCGTTATATCGTCCTCTGGGGTAGATTGTTCTAGATCCCCATGCCATGCCTTTTCTCTATATCATGGTTTCAGTTATTTCCTTTTAGTAATATTCTTTCACCTCTGCTTTGGTCTAACAACTAATTGGGTCAAGTCACGCGATGACTTCAACCAACGCTTGTATCCACTCGGACGTGCGTCCCCAGAGAAAGAAATATGAATATTCAGTGGGGACAGCTTATCATATAGATCGAAAATTTTAAAAAAATATATCATATTAATATTCACCTAATATACCAAGCTAGTGAGTATATATGTAACGATCACATATACATGGGGATAAATAATAATAATAATAATAATAATAATAATAATGGCAATATTATCCGTTTCGATATAAGGAAAATTTCGGTTTCCATTGACCGCGTAGCCTGCACTATTTGCGGTTTAAATTTATAAACTCATTCAATTAAAATCATTTTGAAGGAAAACAGTATTCTTAAATCCAGTAGTTGTTATCGCCCTTTCCAGTATTGACGTTGTTTACATCGTAATTTTTTTTCTTTTGAATTGTGGGGAATTTTGACATTTTATATCATTATTTTCTCTTCGATTAACATGTGATATCCATTTTAGATATTACTACTGTTAAAAATGATAACGTTTCTACCATTTCACATAGTTCTTTGTTTGTGAATCTGCAGAGCTTAACAACTAAGTCCACAAAATTTACTCTGTCAGAGTCGTTTTTAACCAGTGAGTAAAGAAATCTTTTGTATACAGTTGATAATTTAGATATGTCTAAAGGTGTGACGCGAATGACGTTCAAATGTCATTTTTGATCTGACCAGTCTATTTAAGAAAATGACAGGTTTTTCAGGATAATCTTTTTCTGGGCTATTGTACGTGTTGAGTGATAAACTCGTGTGTGTCCTTAAATGCTCACAACAAACATGGCACATTCGGTATGTGAGTCCACGTAATGAAATGTAGAGAAAGAAAAAGAAACTATATATCTATATGTATTAACAAATGATAATTTATTAACAAATGAGGGTTACAAAGATAATAATGTGTGTAACAAATGAATGTGGAATCTTTTTGGTCGAAAGTATGTGTAGTGAATAAATGTACGTACATAAATGTGTGTGTATGTAATTTCGATAAGTGTCCCAAAAGAGTGATCACGTTCTTCCGCTAGAAATTTACATGTTGATGTCTAAACGGAGAAACGAGAAAAAGAAGTTGAGAGATAATAGTGTGGCACACTTCCACCACATTTATTTAATTTTGTTTAGGAAACCAAACTGATGTGAAAAAAGGACAAGACATTTGATTATCGAAGTCTCTTAAAGTTCTCTGAAAGAAAAGAAAGAATTATCAGTCTGTTATAAATGTGTTTAAACAGTTCTACCGTGCAAGAGGAAACATATGTGAGTGTGACAGAATATGCAGTTTGTGAGATGAGTTAGAAGATGGGCGCATAGCTTCAACTGTCGTGGATTTCTGTGGCAGCTAAAGTCACACTGGTGCGTCTCCTCTTTTCATTTGCTTTTATAGGTGGTCACTGGCTCAGGAATGCTGCGCGGGAAGAATCATTCTCCACATGCAGAGAATCTGATTGGTCGATACTGACCAGTAAGTGCATGAGTTTGGGGGAGACATTCTACTATATGAAAATATAGCGTTTTTAAAATTGTCGCATCAGATAGCAGTGATGTTTCCTGTCCAATAAATGAATGCTGCTGAAGATATTAATTTGCAAGGGTGTATGTGTGTGGGATGATGATCGCCATAATATCACCGAGTATTTATCGTACCGGAAAGCAACAGCTAATAGCTGTTTTGAAAGTTAGTAGGCGGTAACTCGATAGTACATGAGCAAGAAATGTATATATATTTAATTATTTTTTAAGCTAATTTATGAATAGTCATATTAGTGGATGCAGCAATATTTTAGTTTTTGAAAGATTTGCACTGATAGGCGAAATTAATTGTAGCGTAGCTTAATCTCTGTTCAATTTTTTCATCTCATATACTAAATAAGTTGTACCTGATTCCTACACCGATGTATTAAAGGTGTTATCTACTTACTATATACTCAGTTTTTCTTTATGGATTCACAGTAAGTGCCATCACTGTTTTCATTCCAATTCCATATCATATTTTGTTTTGAAAATTTTACATGGCATAAAATAGCATAAAATACATTCACGTACACACGAGGATAAGTAAAAAATAATCTAGCAATGGCATTTTGGGAGGTTATCTCCCCTGATATATGCCTTAAAATGAGAAAACAGCAGTCCCTTGACATCTAAGAGTATAAACTGTGACAAATTCAAAGAACATTCTCGATTATAATCTCTTTCAGATCAGTATATCTGTGTATTTTATGTAAGTAAAATTCATAGATTTACGTCGGATATGTTTCAACGACTTGCTTTATTTCTGTATTTGAAACACTCATATCTACTTTCTACATACACTGAAATGTTTTGAAGTCATTGGCACCAAGTAATATTTTCTGCTCCCATTGCCTTTTCTTCCCATTTTAGTTTTCTTTTCACTATTTCTTTGAATACGTTTACGACATTCCGGAACTGAAATACGCCATCATAAATATGTATTTTAGGAATAATTTAAAAATCCCACACAAATATTTATATACTGATTAATACTACTGCAAAGGAGATGGAACAATTATCATAGGAATGTATTGATCAATGCCAGCTAAAGATAATACAAATAATACCAACTACTCGAATCCTGACCTCAGATAATCTACTCGATGTGAACTCTTACACGGATGGCAGATTTAGTGGTCAGAACTGGCAATAAGCTCAATAATAAAAAGATGATGATAAGTTAGATTGAGATAGAAGGAAGAATATAATACGAAAGAAAAAATATATACTCCAAGTCGCTGACTAAATTTGGATACGACAGTAACCAAATATGCCTTCGCTAGTAGAAACATAATGTATACATAAAAATACTGTTAATCCATTGAATGATGTGATACTCATTTATAAAACTTTTGTCAGATGTTTCTATTGTATATTTTTTAAAGTTAAGCAAGTACTTTCGAAGAATCATTCCTTCTTTGTCAGGCTGTAATTTTTCTCCTTTAAAGTTAAAAATTGAAGTAAAATAATTGTTTATAGACCGAAAGATGTTTTTTAAAGAGTGTGCTATTTATTGACATTTGTACAATATCGGAACATGCGAGTTGCCACGCTTAAGTTCAAAATTTCAAGTGAGAATATTTATATGAATTTGTAATATGGGAAATCCACGAATTCTTTTTTTACAAGTGTTTTTTAGTTAACATGACATGAACTAAGTATATAGATTAATTAATATAGTGATATGTTTAATAGTTTTTTTTCTCGGGAATTTTGTACTGCGGAACAATTGTTTTTTTGCTAATTGCTGATTGATTCTATGTATGATTATTTCTTTATATATAAAATATATGCTGCCTAATTTAATATGTTTATAAAATTATATAATGTCCAAGTATATATATATATATATATATATATATATATATATATATATATATATATATATATATATGTGTGTGTGTGTGTGTGTGTGTGTGTATGTATATATGCAAGTATATATATATAATTGTACAATATATACATATATATATACTTGTACAAATACATATATATATATATATATATATATATATATATATATATATATATATATATAAATTTGTAGCCTCTGTGTTCGTACTCTAACGTTTCGACAAACGATTTACGTTTGTTTGAATTACGCTACCATTATTAATATTACTGTGAATTTATAATGATGTGAAACAACGAAAGTTGTAGGCGTTTGCTGAACTCGTAAGCTTAAGAAAGTTGATAGAAATGAAATAGTGTATGTCTTTAAGATACCAGAAAAAATACAGGTTCAATGGAAGGCATCATAATTATCGTCAAGAAGAAAAATATTATTGGCATACACAGATCGTAAGCGCCAACAATCTTTCCCATATCATTCTACAAGGTACGACCTTAGAAATAAACAATGCCAGACATAGGAAATTGGAATGATAACGTCACTGACTGAACTAAAATTCATTAAGTCTCAGACATTAACAGACAACCGTCACATATAGTGGCAGATCGTCAATGTTTTTGTAAGCAACGATTCTACGAACACACCCGGTAATTGGAGCTATGGCGATGATGATGCTGCTGCTACTGATTATGATGATGATAATGTAATAATGATTTTGGTTAGCTATTTAGAGGATGCTTATCAGAATTACCCTGATTTTCTTACCACACAAAGAACTGTCGTCATAAATTATATATAACTTTTATTTTAAAAGTTTCTCTCATAGGTGTTATGCTATTCTTTATTACACATTTAGTTCATGTTCATATCGTGTATATTATCGTATACAAGGAATTTTAGACATTTCCAAAACTATCAAACCTGATTTTTTGTTACTCGGAATTATGTTCATATCGCTAGGGTAACGTTAGTACTGGTTAAAATACTTTACTTTGAATTAAGTTACTCTTCATCATGTGTTTTGATGGTTGTAAATTATGCAAGCAGTGCTTAATTGACGTCAAACCTGTAATTTCCTTTGCCCTTCTCCATCAAATATGGTTCCAAATTTTCGCTTTCCATTGGCAGCAAATGAGTCGTGTTGATAGCTATGTCGGTTAAGTAACTCTGATTTTTATCGACATTTCAATAGAAGACTGGATAGCAGTGTGTGATACCATTCCTCCTGGTCCAGCTACAAGCTTTGTCTCTTTTGAATTCTTACCAGTAAGTTTAATTTGTTGAACTAGAACGTAACATATGACCATTAAAATAAAAGATATAAACAAGACTTTGTCGATCAAGTGTGGTAAGATTTAATGAATAATATGAGATCATTAGACTACGAAAAATATCAGTAATAATTAAAAGTGTCTATAAGAAGACACATGGCAAAACATCAATAAAGGTATCATTATTATTATTATTATATTTATTTTTTCTTTTGTGTTCTGATGTGAACTCATAGTAGTAGTAGGAGTAGTAGTAGTAGTATTGTTGCTGTTGTTAAGGTGGTATCGGACATTGGCGTAGTCAATGAAAATTCTGTTCTTGAGGCATGTTATCTAAAAGAATGTTCGCCACTCAAGAACACGGAGAATCCTCGCACACATTATTGTTGTTTTCTGGACGTCTACACTTTTGTACTATTATTGTTATTATTATTGTTATTTTGCTGTTATTTTTGTTGTAGTTTTTTCTCATTTTCTTCCTGCACGTGGGTGACCATGGATCTCCACAGCTTCTTCTCTTTTGCACATCTTCATAATGTGGTTTTTTACTGTCATTCCACACACCCGTTCAGCCATCCATTCACACATGGTCGTCAGATAGATTGATTGTCTCTTTTTCATATTATATGTCCTGTAATTGACACATTCTCTAAGCCCACTTTCCTCATTGAATTTCAAAAATATTCCAGCTGTCTCTTTTCGTTATGTGTGGTCTTTTTGTTCTCATTCCCCTAAGACTTAATCATTGCTTAATTGCCCAGTCTCATCATGCATCTGTTTAATCACATCTGTTTCCTCCACTCTTCTCTTCATCACTGAAGAAATTATCCAGGCTTCACTGTCATACTGGAAATGTTTAATTAAATAAAAGTTCAACCGCCTTTTCTTTGTTTCTTTGCATCTCTTAGTATTTGCTTAGTTGTGAAAGGCATATTCCGCTATTCCAATGCTTGTTCAAATTGGGGTGTCACATTTTCTATGCTCTCTTACAGTACCATCTCTGTAGGTACCCTCTTGACCATTCTGATGTTTCGCCCAAGTGATTCTTCTTTTATGCACCATGCCACTTCAGGACGTAAGCGATCATGACTCTCCACATCACTCTACTCTGTGTAGCTTTCAATAAGTTTTGCAAATTTGCTAATTCTCTCAGACCACATTCTGTCATTCACTTGCTTATGCTTTCTAGGTATGTCACGTGCTGCATTCCGTCGTCTCGCCCTGTGAGTATCAGATTCTCTAAGCCCTCATTTCTAATTATGTGTGCCAGAAATTTCCGCTGCCTTTTCCTGATGTTAAGTATAAGTTTCCTCCTTGTGTCTATCATCTCCAAAGTCTTATCCTTGGCCACACACTCGGTCCTTGATATCTTTAACATACTTCTGTAGAACCATACCCCCATTGTCTCGAGTCATTTCTTCATCTTTGAGGAGAGCGTCCAGCATTCGCTACCGTAAAGAAAGAAAGATATCACGTAGTAGTTCAGTACTATTTTCATTGTTACCAACAAAATCTGCTTGTCTTATAATAATTTACATAGCTTATAGAATGCGTCTTTGGCCATCGCAATACGTCATCGGATCTCAGCGTCGCACTTACTGTCTTCTGTCATCACACTTCCCATGTATCTAAATTTCCTCACCTACTTAATTTAAGTGTCCCCAACATGTAAATCGCATTTTGGGTTCATCATTTTACGGATGAACATCATGGTCTTATAACGCTTGTATATGGTAGGTTAATATCTGCATTGGAAAGACATTTGTTGTCACTAGGTTGGTATTTATACTGTCTCCCCACGGAAACGAGTTGTGACACAAGGTCATTTTTAAGCGCGTACACCTGGGCTAGGAACAAAAATTACCGAGACCCCGCAACCGTCGATTCCGCTGGCTTCGATGCGTGCAACAATCCCTGTCTCTAGTGAGAGGTTGCGGCCTCGGGCAACCGTTCCCCAGGGACATCGCCTCCAGTATAATATTCCTCATTTGCGACACTGTCCTTTCATTAAGGATATAGACAGCTTCACATTGATATGACCATCGACTGAAATATGTAGACGATGGAGCAGATGTTACCATCCTCTGATCGGACAATACAAACAAATCGTCCGGACAATATTATCAAGTCGATAAAGAAAGGCTTTTCACACTCATTGATAAATCATTATTTCATTATATTGTATTATATTATATATTATTCATTATATTTCATTTTTCATTATATTGAATTATAATTTTTATCTCATTCGCTGGAATCTGTTTTATTATTTCTCAGATGAAATCCAATTCAATGTGCGAATATTCTTATTCCTTCTTTATATTTCAATCTTTGCAAGGAAAGTCTGATGATCCAGAACCCTGTTAAAGGGGTTATGGTGAAAAAACTTATTACATGGAACCTTAAATTAGTCTGTTTTTATTCAAAAAAAAAAAAAAAGAATATATATATATATATATATATATATATATATATATATATATATATATATATATATATATATATATATATATATATATATATATATCAAATAACAAGGCTTAAATTCTATTATTCCATGGTTATAATTTATTACATTGAAGTCGTAATTACGATCCAAATCATCAGACCTAAAATTTTAAAAAAATCGTAAAAAAAATAACTCTGGGAATAAAAATAAAATCAAGTGAGAATGTATGTATGAGTGTATATATATATATATATATATATATATATATATATATATATATATATATATATATATATATATATATATATATATATATATATATGTATGTATATATATATATATATATATATATATATATATATGTATGTATATATATATATATATATATATATATATATATATATATATATATAGTGAGAGAGAGAGAGAAAGAGAGTGTGTTTGGTGTGTCTATTAACCACTAATATTGTCTATGTATCTATCTATATCTATCTATCTATCTATCTATCTATCTATCTATCTATATATATATATATATATATATATATATATATATATATATATATACTATGCTATGCTATATTTCTGGGTAATATGGTCAATATCAAAGATTTTGAAAAAGTGTCCATTGAATCATCAATGAGCCTCAACTTTTTCCAGGTTATATGCAATTTGCAGGTTGGAAGAATGCGTTTAACCATATATATATATATATATATATATATATATATATATATATATATATGTATGTATGTGTGTGTGTGTGTGTTTCCTGCTTAAACAATTGCCGTATCTTGTTGACTCCATTGTCCACTTTTTTATTTTATATTTACATAAACTCAATTTCTGAGAATGAGCAGTTTTACACATAAATATAACTTTCTATATGTATCATACATATATGAAAAAGAAGTTGAACGTTAAACAGTATTAGTTAAAAATATTTATTTAGAATAATTTTACAGGTGTAAAATTTTTATTTCTGTGATTTTCATAATTTATATACGTGTAGCTACATCATGATTATGTATTGCATTTGACTGGAGTTAGATTTTTTGATGCATGAAACGGCTCAGATTGCCTCCGTATAAAAAATGAAATCTGATTGGTTTATTATGATCACATGACTAGTCATATTAATTTGTGCACAAAACATTAATAATCATTAGATTTCTCATCAAAATGTTGGTATCTCATAGAGGGTGGTTGATGAAAACAAAGTGTTAAGTATTTATTGACAAAAAGGTGTTAAATATTTCATGACGACACAGTTCTAAGTTGTTCAAGTTTCAGGAATTCTTTTTTAAGATGTTATTGGCAATCCTAAAATGTTCACTTTACAAGAATTAAATTTCTGTGTGTTTCGGTATCTGTATGTGTAGAAGTAGTATTAGTTTACAACTTTGTTGATATGTGAGGGATGACGTGGCATCAAGAAAAGAATTATAATTGCAATAATAATAATAATAATAATATTAATGGCAAAATGAACAAGAATTCTACGCTAGATGCACAAGAACGTTTATCTTGTGCATAGGGATAGCAGTTTAGCACCTTAATAATAATGTTAATAAGAAAAATACTAATAATGATAAGAAACATTCCATTAATAAATTAATTTACTAATGGAATCCTTAGTAAAAACTCTAGTTGTATTTGCGCCTACTTTATCCTATATATTTGTTTAGTCTTGTGGAATATATAAAAAAGTACTCTCTCCCATATATATATATATATATATATATATATATATATATATATATATATATATATATATATATATATATATATATATATGTATGTATATGTGTGTGTTTGTGTGTGTCTCTGCGTCTCTGCATATATATATATATATATATATATATATATATATATATATATATATATATATATATATATATATATGTATATATACTTTACAGAGAAAAAATAAAAAAATATTATACTCGATCAATAAAATAGATTAATATTGGAAATGATTGGGTGACTTTCCCTTAATTTGGCGTCTATGAATTTTTTTTTTCACGGTGGGTATTTGTTTGTTTTAAACAAAGTAAACTAATAATATACACTTACAGTAATATAGTCTTTAGGTTATCATCTTGGTTGTAACCTTTAATTCGCAAAAAGCCTCTCGTCCAAGAAATTACAATATTTCTCTGCTCAATCTTAATAAAATCATTATATCTGAAAAGACGTATACTTTTACTGCTAAAATATTATTCACTTACCCGATATTACTTTAAAATTAAACAGAACAACAAGGGTTAACATATCGTAAAATCAACCAAATTCGCCTAATCTACTTCATCTTTTGAATTGCGTTAGTCGACAAATTCTAGGAAGAACATAACCTCTATCTCAGCAATTCAGTCCATACAATGTAATTCTATATTCATCTCAAAATGAATATTAATAAATCAGCTTTCATGTATTAATTTCTCCCGACTTAGAAATTTTTTTTGTGACAATGTCTAAGAGGTTTTTCCCCAATGTTCTTAATATCCAGATCTTTTGCTATGTTTTTAAATATGAAACATATATTTCTACCTCTTCTGTGTCCCCTCAGTGTAGGCAGGTGTAGGCAATCATGTATCTCCACAATTTCCTTTTCTTACTGATATCTGTTCTTACATCTATTTATCAAGCCAGTTAGATCAGTAACGTATAATTTTCGTCTGTCTCTTTTGTGTTTAATGACTCTAAGGATTCGAATTTTGAGTATTAAATCTGAGGATCAAATTATTCAAAACTTCTTTCCTCATTATATGTCATACATAGCTAAAAATTTATACCTGAAATATCGTCGCATTCTAGAGTGATGTAGGTCATAAAATCTTAGACGAACGGTCCGAAATCAGGCTTGTGCTTGTTAGAAATATTGTACAAAGGTCGATATGTCCTGTAGTTTCTGTTGCCGCTCAAAATAAAGGGAGCAGTTCCGTTTTTAGAGACGAGATTAAAGGTGGATTTGTTTTTGAAGTTAACTTCTAGCCTATGCCTAAAGAGGTAAGAACAACAAGGTAGAAGATGGATCGAATTCAGAATATCCGTTCTCCTAGACTGGTTGCCAGTCAAGGCTATATGTCTTTGTTTGATTGAAATTAACAAATCACACTTCCTCTTGTTTCCTCGACAGTTCGTTAATTAATTATCAGATACGTTATGCCGGGCCATTGCTTCAAATAATGGAAAATGGCGTTTTTTTATTTACTTCCCAGAACAAACCTAACTTTTCAGGTATTAGTTATTAGAATTCGTCGATACATCCATGGGCGAGTGGTTCGAAATCAGAGAGATCTACGGCGACCTGCCGTGTCCCAGTCTTGTGTTTGTTGAACCATTGTACTAAGCTTTCAAGTTCTGCTGCCCGTCAAAATAAGGGGACAGTTCCATTCGAGACGAGATGTGAGGTATATTTGTTTTTGAAATTACCTTCTAATTATTGCCTACCTCGGACCTATAAAGCAGCAGGTGGTTCTCTCAGGTGGATTTATATTCAGAGTTTGTTTTTTTTTTCTCTTATATTGGTTGCCCCTCCCAAGGCTATTTTGTTAATAGTTGGAGAGTAGACGAGATGGATTAATACAAAAATAAGTTGAATAACTTTAATAAAACAAAATGATTTCGATCTACTATTGCCTTATATTAATGTTAGTAGTATTAACATTTTTATTGATATACAGGTATTCAATTGGTATTATTATATTAATAATACAAACTGAACACTTGTATATCCATAAAAATGTTAATACTACTAACATTAATTAGTTGGTATATAGATGCCCTTTATTTAACGTTTGCATATTAATTTGCCAAAATTGTTCTGCATTTTTGATCCGTTTTGTTTTTTGTTTTGTTTTCAAATTCTTTTTACAAGTTTCTAAAAGGGATCTTTTATTTATCAACTACAATTTTTTTATGTAAGAAGCTGAACAAGCATATAACTAGTTAGTATTATGTTAAATTACCTCCTGAACACTTTCGCTTTATTACTTCTTAGGAAAGTTGAACGTCAGACTTCAATACATATATGGAAATAAAGTACCAACCTGTATCTGTCCAGACGGAAATTGTTTATGTTTTATAAGCAGTCAAATTAGTGTCATGACCTTTATTAATTTTTTCCAGTGAATTTGAATTTAGCGTAGGTCTCATTCAATTGCATAAACCCAGCAATGCCCACAAGCCTATTTTTTTAAAAAAAATCTGCTTTTGAAATTAAGTTAATCTTTCACTGGCCAGTAGTGTAATATCGCCCGAGGAGACATATTTATGGCGTTGAAACATAACTGATATTATTTAACGATTTTTAATACGTTTTATTATCGTAATATAAATAATTATACGTATATATATATATATAATTATGTATTATATATATATATATATATATATATATATATATATATATATATATATATATATATATATATATATATATATTCATATTCCTTGATAGCGTCATCTCAACATGGCGTGGCTAAATGACTTTCTAATATAGTACAGCCTATATTGGGGCAGTATAACTCTGTATAAAAGATTCGTTTGACTTCTCTCATTTTATGCAGGATTATTCGTTTCCGGATAAATGTATGTGTTCCCACGACATTTCCAGATTATTTACCTGTGTTCTACTTACTGAAAATATTGATATATATGATGATGCCATGTATCGTAGTCGATTGTCTCCGCCTGTTATTGTGGAGGATGTTTTCATTGAACTGTTGAAATTTGCCATTATATCAGTTGAGTTTAGTTTTGACGACTTCATGTACAGGCAGATTGATGGTGTTTCAATGGATTCCCCGTTGGGGCCCATTTTAGCAAATATATATTTTTGTTCTCTAGGAAGAGAGTATATCATTGAAACCTGATACACCTAAAGTTTATTCTTGTTACGTCGATGACACGTTTTGTTTTTTCCATATCGCGATTGAAACGGATCGATTTCTTGTGTCCCTTAATAGTATGAATCCAGGTTTAAAATTTACACATGAAAAGTAAGTTGATTCGTCTCTTCCCTTTTTTGATGTTTTGGTTAACAGATCGTCGTACGGTTTTGCTACTTCTGTTTAGCGTAAACCGATGTTTACTGGTTTTTATAGACGTTGGGGTTCTGTTCGTCTCATGAAACTTAAAATTAATTTAATTAAAACCCTTACCCATAGGGCTCTTATGATTTGTTCTGAAATTATGTTGGAGGATGAACTTAGGTTTATTAATACTACTCTCTGTAACACTGCCTATCCATTAGACATTGTTCAAGCTATTAATAAGAATAAAATTGCTGAATTCAATAAAATTAAACCTGCTATAGTATAAAGATGTCATGTGTACCTGCGCCTTCCTTGGCTGGGTAATATCAATGATAGATATGCTAAGCAGGTTTCTGTAGCAGTTCGATATTTTTACTTTGCCGCTAAAACTCGTGTAGTCTTTTTCGGCCAAGCCTGTCCTTCCGTCCATGCGTAAGCGTGTTCTCCCACATCATAATAGATATTTAATTTATTCCTTTATATGTAGTTGTGGTTCGCGCTACATAGGGAGAAAGCCTCAAAGGCTGGACGTCAGAATAAAGCAACTCGTTCCAACGAAAATCCGAAATCTTAAGTACATTCCTTCCGACATTCTGACCAAGATGTATTGGTCTTGCATCGCAAAACACCTAATAAATAGACATAATGATGCTACTAGTTTCAGTGTGGACTCATTTACCATTCTTAGAAGCTCCCACTGGAATTACCACTTAATAGAGTTGAAGGCCATCTATATTCTATCGTTGAAGCCCTCTGTGTGTAAACAGAAGGATTCAGACTAATTTCCATCTAAACAATTTTTTTTTCTTTCTGTTCTTTTCTCCAATAAACTTTGTCTATTTTTTAGTGATAACTCAGTTTATTGACCTCGATTTAGATCTGTTGAGAGAGGTTCGAAACCGGTTAGCTAACCCGGTTTTCAGCTTTACTTGAAATTCTTTGTCATCATGAGTGGTAATAAAATATTTTTTCTACTTATAGCAGTTATAAAGTTTTGCACCACAGAACACACACACACACACACACACACACACACATATATATATATATATATATATATATATATATATATATATATATATATATGTATAATGAATGAAAGAAAAAAGAGAGAGAGAAGGAGAGAGAGAGTGAGTGAATATTTAAGTTCACACTACATATTGGTAGGATAAAAATAAAGAAAAAAAGGATAAAAAATAAAGAAAAACAGTGCTCGCTTCATGAAATCCAGTTTATTGAAAGTTTATTTTCAATAATTTTATATATAAACAAGTTTTTAGTATGGACATCTTTCGATTATGTATGCGCTTCGATTCGTTGGGCCATTTTGGCTTTGGGGCTATGATAATATTCTGCTGAAATTCTAGGTCATTTGAGATAATACACATGAGATTTTATTTTGGCTAGCTATATGTCTTCAACAATGTTCGTCATGTAATCTCACAAATCTTCTATGGGATTGTAGTCAGAGTTGTTACTTGGTTAATTCAACGCAGGCATAATGAACTTATTGATACTGGCATTTTCTTTCCTTTGACATTGGCAGCCATGATGCATAAACAGGCTGCAGAGATGTGATTGCAAATCTTTAATTTATCCAGAAAAATAACCTTTAACCATTGATTCTTTCCATGTTCAAATAAATATAAACCAACTCTTCGAAACTCTGTCTGGGAGTTTTTTTTTTCCAATTTTGATGGTATATTTTACATCATATATCTTTCCTCAAAGTCTCCTGACATTATTTTGAAGTATAAAATTTGCTGCAGTCGGGATTCAGCAGAGAACATCAGATTACCTTATTCGACTCCTATCTGATATGCATGTATTTTTTAGCGATTGACAACCATATCTTTATCCTTTCCACTAACAATATTGGTTGTTTAGGAGGCTTGCAAAACTTTTTTTGAATTTCATTGACCGATCTGTGTGATACAACCCACATGTGTACACATGAGTATCAGAGCAGCTCGTACATTTTACATGATCTTGCTGGAGATCGTAAAATGATGAATGCAATGATACGAACATATATCGGGGTTACTTTCCTGGGACGACCACTTTTCTCTCGGTCAGAATAATAGCCAGTAGCTGATATCATTGTGAAATGAAATCATTCTAAACCCCATTTGTATTGAGATTATTTCACGCTTTGTGAAACCATCTTTGTGGCGTTTTATTTGCATATTTTACCGTTATCGCTTCCTTTGGCAAATTATGAGACACTCTAAACAACCCAGAATTGATTAAGCATCTCAATTCATACCTTTTTCTTTCAGATAAACAATCTGGTTTTCGTTTCTCTAGGTCAACTCCCGATGAGTTAGCACTTATTATTTAATTTGTGTATCAATGTTTAGATAAGAATAGCAAGGCTCGAGTTGTGGCTTAAGACATCCCGAAAGCGTTGGCCAGCGTTCAACATACAGGCCATCTTCAAAAGCGCAAGGGATATAGTGTCTTTGGCCGAATATTTGACTTGATTCAATTGATTTTGAATTCGTGGAATTAAAGTCGTTTTGACCAGCTATGCTCCTAGAGTCTTTCAAATTAATCCATTCCCCCAGTTTTCTATCATTGTATATACATTGTTCCTTATCTTCCTAAACAACCTTCACTAGTTCATATCTGAGGATTCAGGTTGATGATATATCTATTTACTCTTGTCTTAATATCAACTGAAATAAGTCAGACAAATTAAAACTGGTTTCTACTGTTGGAAATAGACAATCAGTTTCGTAACTGTGATTTCAAGCAATAAATTTCTCGTCGTTTTTTTTATAATGCTGGATGTTTTGAGAAAAGTGGGTATTGTCTTGCTTCTTACTTGTTGCATTCAATTATATTCAGCACTACTCTTTAATCAATGTACCTGTTCCGGTTGTCAAGCGTTGGATCAGGCAGCCGCCATAGGAAATGACTTCTCCATCTCAAATGGATACAGGACCGAGGCTGTTTGGGAATTCTTGCAATTATTTCACCCCAGCCAACATATAGATTCCTCATGCTTTTACTTTGAATTGGTTGGCCTACTATATCTGATGTTGTATAGTCCTCTTGTTATTTGACTGTCTTCAGGCGATGATAATATAGTTACCTTCTTGTCTTTCTTCTCTCGGCCGGATGATCGCTAGTTGGTTTTAGTTCGAAAGTAAAATAAGAACTTCAAGAAAAAGGATTTTAAACTTATATATTTTATTAAACATGTTAACGTATACATCTTCTAACTAGACTATGGGATCGCTCTATTGCTCCTTCTTGGGAGCAAGTTCTATATACGAAAATAACACGTCTGCTTTCTTCGACGTGTAAAACTTCACTCACTGAAAACACTTTCTAAATCTAACATTCCCACCTTTGGTTAAGCCAATCAAAATCAACATTCCTCTTTTGTATAACATCTGACCTAAAAGGTAAGCCTCAGAGTCCCTGAGCCAAAGTACACTCCACTAAAAATAATAGTCTGAAACTATCTGGTGAAACATCTGGTAACCAGTCAAGTGAAATACCAACCAAAAGATCTAAGATGAATGTTGGTTTCATTGTCGTGATAACTAACAGGAAAAAAAAAAAACCTGATCAAAGTATTCGTTTTCGCGGTTGCATCGTGTCCACCATTGGAGTTGAATGCGGTTTTATTAAATATATATTTTTATTTTCCAAAGTGAAGTGTATGCAAATTATTTGTAAAATATATCGATTTATTTTCTATGAAATAACTTTCTTAATTTTATATTGTAATATATTCTCAATTTCCAGTATTATGATTCTCTCACTTTTTTTTTCAAAATTTTTTTTCCGGACAGACAGTCTTGAAAATTATTAATCTTATACGTATGATTCGACATCTACTCTAAAGAGACAAAGAGACGGTCATCTGATGAACTATATTGGATAGAAGTGACCACTGGCAGCCTGATGCTCAACACCCTATACACTTGATGAGATCGTGCTAATAGCAACATCGTCGAAGACACTACCACGACTGCTTGATGAAGTGGGAACAGACGCTGGTGAGCATCAGGAGGTAATTAGCACCAAAAAGTCAGCCACTGGGAAAGTAGAACAACGGTGAATTCTGTGACAATGCTTTATGCTGGCTCAAGGGAACAAATTCAAGTACTTGAACACAATAATAGATCAACCAGAGAATATTAGTCATCAGATCAGTAATCGGGTTGGTCCAGCAAAATCCTTAATCCCTTGTGGATAGAAGCTGGTCGTCAGAAAAGCCTGCATTTGAAGCTTCTGAATCTCACAGTGTGGCAGGTGGCTTCCTATGCCTACTAAATCTGGACAATGAAAACGGTTTATAATAACTGATGGACAGTCTATTAATACATGAGTAATTTCTGGCTTTGAAATCAAATGAAATCACCAACCTGTGATTGAAATCATACTAAATATTCGATTCATTTTCTATTTTTTCAAGTAAAAATATTATTCCCCAATTCTGTATTGATAACGTGAGATAAGATACAAATTATGTTTACAATAAATATATTCTAGTTTCACAGTAGAACAGGGCGCTCTTTTTATCCTTTTTTAGAAATCTTGTTCATCCTGTACTATTAATTACAAAAATCATCTTGATACAAAGAATTTTATCTTTGCACATAATCTAGTATGTAGATATTTAGGTGGTTAGGATAAAGTTACACCTCGGATCAAAGATAAATAATTGTTGAGAAAAAGTGTTCCCTTCTATGTATAAAATAGACATAAATATATCGGATGAAATATATAATTAAAATATATGCATGTGATATATAGAATTATTTATTCAACATTAAATCTTTTGTTCTGTCCTCTATAAAGTTAATATTTATAATGGATGGTTGTGGGTTTCCGGTTTCAGAATCCTGATTACGTATATTAGTGTTTTTAAAAAAAAAACAAAAAAAAAAAACACACACACACGCACACAAGATCAATCTGTGGTTTGTGCTAAAACTTTGCTGGCTTGTACATTTTTATAGTCCCAGAAGAAAATGAATAATCTATCGTGAAGCGTAACTGAATAAAATGAATACGCTCAAAGACTTCTGCACAGTCATTTAAATTCATTATATTATTAAACTATCGAAGTCTTCCGAACATACAATAGGATTCAAGTTTCAACAATGAAAATATTCTTCCTGAGTCGGTAGTAAACAACCTGTGAGTATAAAATGTGTTTTAAGCTTCAAAAGCTTATAAAAACTAAACAAAACTAAAATGAGGGTTGGGGGTTTATCGTGATTACCAATTAGGTGTCAGACCTACGCGAAAAAAGAGGGAATTTTTGATCATGGAAAAAATGTGGTATGACATATAATCCAAGATATGGTGATGGGTGGTAAACAAGACATTAATACAAACTATAAGTAGATAATTATGATACAAATGTTACTTGTTCAATTTTATAAGGAAGCTAAGGGGATGGGTAGGAAGACAATCAAACGTATAGCTGATTGTAACATATATCTGATTTATTAGGTTGGTGCAAAAATAATGTCCTTTTCTCACATATGTTACTATGTGAGAAAACGACATTATTTTTGCATCAACCTAATATTTAACTTTTTGTTTTATTTTTAAACACATAAGTTGTTTTTACTGTTTTTTTAATGGAGCCTTTTTATTATCAAATATAAAAAAAAATGATAAGAAAAATCAACAAACCGCGCCGTTAGAAAATATAAGGAATAACCACGAATAAAATATAAATTTACACTATTTACTTTATTCGGACTATTGTCCTCATCTTTGTCGTCATGCTTATCACAACGTTCTGGCCTTTGTACGCTCAACACTTCTTCAGGTGGTTGGAATGTCGAACTGAACCCTTTATTTCGCTCACTGGGGTAGACTGTTCTAGTTCCACGTGCCCTGTCTAATGGATGTCAGTTACCTACTCTTAGTACTCCTATCATAGCTCTCCACCGCCTTAACCAGGTGTTGAAATCACACTCTTTGTGTCTTTTCACTAGATCATTCAAGAGAATAGGAAATTAACAGGAGATAACTAATAATTGATATCCTTTAGGCATGGCACGTGGAACTAGAAGATTCTGCCACATTGAATAAAGGCAAATGCTAAGCAATGCGAGCTGGAAGCCAGCCATTGAAAAATCGTGCCTGTATATGCTGTAGCATACTCTGGATTACCCGATAAGAGTGAGCTAATAATAAGATCAAGAACGGACTGCGTTTAAAGCATACTACGATTAACATATATATATATATATATATATATATATATATATATATATATATATATATATATATATAGATAGATAGATAGATAACTAGACTCGTTTCGAAAAACCCTCGAATTTTTGATTTGCCAATAATCAAATCAATCTCGAGGGAAGAAGGTTTTAAAAAAGAAAGAGCTACAAACATGAACTACTGCCG
Source organism: Acanthosepion lycidas (assembly GCA_963932145.1). Taxonomy (NCBI): domain Eukaryota; kingdom Metazoa; phylum Mollusca; class Cephalopoda; order Sepiida; family Sepiidae; genus Acanthosepion; species Acanthosepion lycidas. The sequence goes on along the minus strand of OZ010594.1, from coordinate 96,416,956 downwards.
AAAAAAATCGCACAGATGCAGGTCTGAAGCCCAAAGAAAAAACCCCGATACGAGTAAACAACTAACAAACAAAGGAGCCCTGCTAACCAGTTATTAAACTCCAAAACTGAAATCCTTAACGTATGTAGACATAAAAAATATTGGCTACTAAATTAGACGTTTTCCAGCTTATTTGTCATTCCACCTTAATGTTTGTGGGTTTTTTTTGTTTCCCACTCCCTCCACATTTTTGTTGAATAAATATTTACTCCCCAACCCACTTAGGTGTTTGTGTTTGTGGTTCTTTGGTCACGTGGTATAATTTTAGCTATCGCCTATAAATATGCGTTTCTCTTTGCCTCGTTAGCCGTAGTTTCCCTGATGATCCGTTTAGGTGAAACCTAGGTAGCTTTGTCTGGCTCACTAGGTGTATATATATATATATATATATATATATATATATATATATATATATATATATATATATATATATATATTATAAATTAACTGATTTAAAATATGTTTTTCGCTACAAATTAATAACCATGTTTCAAAAACTAAAGCTAAAAACTTCAAATTTAATTATACAATTAAATTAAAAGTTATTAGTTTCGTTTCATCTCCAAGCGAACATTGGAAGCAATTCGCTTGAAGATGAAACGGAACAAATAATTTTAATTTAACTATATAATTAAATTTGAAGATTTAGATTCAGTTTTTGGAACATGGTTGTTACTGTGTAGCGAAAAAAAAAACATATTTTAAATCAGTTAATTTATAATATTTATGCTCTGTAAATTTACTTTGAGCACTGTTTTGGAAAAAAATATCAATAAGAACACAGGATTATACATCTTACACATCTTTATATATATATATATATATATATATATATATATATATATATATATATATATTAAGACAAATTTTCTATATGTTATATTAAGATTTACACGTTTGAAATCGTCAACAGATGAAATGTTTGTTTTGGGATACATTGCCAATGTTTACTGCAATCTTTATGCACCTACTTGAATTAATTGATGCTAATGTTTTCCCGTGGTGCAAATTTAGTGTTGCTGCAGTTTTATTTAGGTAGGAATAAATCTGTTTAATTTCTGATCCTGTAGAAATGATAGTAAACCAATGTTTGTTTATGGGGGAGAAAAAAGATTTTGTCAGGAGAGTTAGTTTGGTGAGTTCTATATAGGAACACTCTTTATTACTGGTTCCCATATTGTATTTATTTCTATGCTCAGAATCAGCACATATGCTAAGCCACAAAAATCTCCTGAGCCGACCAAGCATAGAAATAAATACAATATGGGAATCAGTAATAAGGAGTGCCAGAGAAAAGCAATGATAACAAAAAAGTTACTATATGAGCTCTGGTAAAACATGCAATGATAACATCAAACATTTCAACATAAGCACTGGTAAAAATGGTTTTTGAAGACATTAGGTTTATAAGACCCAGAAATTCATACCGAGATTTTCCTCAAGGACACATGTCACAGTGGATAAAGGCGTTGGTTAGATGTGTGTTAGTTAAGGCAGTGGAGAACTTTCAGAGGGAAATTAACATGAGATAACTGATAACTGACATCCATTAAACATGGCACGTGGAACTTGAACAGTCTACCCCAGTGAGCGAAATAAAGGGTTCAGTTCGACGTTCCAACCCACTGAAGAAGGCCGGAGCGTACAACGGCCATAACGTTGTGATAAATAGGGCGACAAAGATGAGGGCAATAGTCCGAATTATATATATATATATATATATATATATATATATATATATATAATCACTATATATAATCACTATATATATATATATATATATATATATATATATATATATAATGACTATATATATGTATATAAATAATCACTGTCCTTGTCTATGATATTCAATGCAACATGTATGAAAGAGAGATTGCTGACACGACATTTCTTCAGGATATTGAGCGATATTTTCCAATACATGGAGCAAACATAAAAACATACAATATATTATGAAAATATACTAGCACCCCGTTACCTGGCAAATAACTCTAAGATAAATTTCGATCCGAAAATATCATACGCAATTTTGTGACTGGTAAACAGAAAAGAAATATTTTTACGTTAAGTGCTTTTAATTCTATATTAAAATAAGGACTACGAACTTACTATTATATTTACAAGCACACACACATATGTGTGTGTGTGTGTGTGTGTGAAAAGAGTGTATATATATATATATATATATATATATATATATATATATATATATATAATTATTTATATATTATATGCGCGGTATTTATTAGAAAGCGCTCAATATCAGAGATAGGTAAATTAATACATATAACAAAATAAAACACCAACAACCACTTTTTAGTTCAAGGTACCACCACTATAACTGCATTTATGGTTTTATCATTCTCCCACCACCATTACTAATCACTTCTACCAATTTACAATAACTATTAGCTAATTATATTATCATTGTCTCCAATCCCTTACAACGTTATTATCACATCACATCTAATATTATCATATAGACCCGCTATAATTATTAACATAAACTACCAAATATCACCAAATAAATAACCAATAAGTATTACAAACCGAAATTTCTACCTGTTACATATACACAGTCATCAAAAACAAACAAATAACCAGCTTTAAATATAACAAATAAACCCCCTTTTTTCTGAAATTTAAAAATAAATATAAATAAAAATAATAATAATTGTTACCTATCATAATTTTATACAAACCCTACCAAACGTATATACATACATGCGAGGAAATATTATTCAGTGGAAAAATAGAAAAATGACATGTATATATTCACGAGACATTCACGAGAAATTTTCGCTACATAAACCCAAAATTAAAAAAAAAATAATCAGTTTGTTTGACGATCGCAAAAGCGTGAAACCCAGGGTCACAAACTCACATCAATCCAACTCAATATATTAGGTTGGTACAAAAATAATGACGTTTTTTGACGTATTTTTATTTTTGCACCAACCTAATATATATATATATATATATATATATATATATATATATATATATATATATATATATATGTGCAAATTTCATTGAAAACGAGAGACAATGCGCTTTATTTAGTTTTTTTATAAAATTTCTCATATGATCTAATATATTTTAACTGTTAAAATAAGAAACAGTTTGTTGTATGTGTGTTTTATAAAATGTTTTCATTTTTCAAAACACGGTCAAGATATTATGTCCATGTTCAAAGTTAATATTATTAAGTGTTGGTTTGTTTGTTTTTATTAAGAAGGCTTCATTCATTTTTAGTAATTTTTTGCATGTAGATGGTGCTATTTTATTGGTGTTGTCAACAAGTATGTTACGAATAGTGTCCGGTAGGTCTCCATGAATAATATATTGACCGTGTTTTGAAAAAAGAAAACATTTTATAAAGCATACATACAACAACCTATTTCTTATTTAGGAGTTAAAATATCCAATACTTTAAAATGGCTAAATGTATAGCCGAAAGCGCTCGGTTAAAAAGAACATTCAGACAATTTTTACATAATTTATCATCTGAATAGAAAAAAAAATAATAGTTCGTATGAGATATTGTATAATAAACTAAATAAACGCACCTTGTCTGTTGCTTTCAATGAAATGTGCATGAAAGAAGGATTGCTGCCTAAATACTCAAATTTTAAATCTATCTATCTATCTATACACATACATACATACATACATATATATATATATATATATATATATATATATATATATATAAACCGAATTGGTAAATCCAAAGAGGATGAAATCCTGAGAGCTCAATGTGAGGACAGGGCTAATATGTAATGAAAGACAAACCACTTTAAGGTACTATTACGATAATTTATTTCACCTAAATCCTTTTTTTAAGGATTCAGGATCATCATCATCATTGTTGGAAGTTTTACCTCATGATCCTGAATCCTTAAAAAAGGATTTAGGTGAAATAAATGATCGTAATGGTACCTTAAAGTGGTTTGTCTTTCATTACATACTTTATATATATATATATATATATATATATATATATATATATATATATATATATATATATATATATATATATTACACAATAATTCTTTGGATTAGACAAATTGTTAATTGTTATAAAAATGAGAACTGGAAGTATTCTTAGGTTTCAAACAATGAAAACGAAATGTTTTTCTTATTATTTTGGGATTTAATGTAACTATGATTAGAAAAAAATCATTTTGCTTTCATTGTTTGCATTGATAAAGCTGGAAGACGTAACGCGACGGCATCAGCTAAGATTTATTCAATTGTAATTTTTATAACACACACACACATACACACATTTATATATGACCACCTCCGCGTGGTGTAATGGTTAGCAAGCTTGTCTCGCTAAAACAATTACGACTGAGTAGTGAATTCGATCCTCATTGGGTGCCCGATACTTTCGGCCTTGTGCCAAATCTGAGCTACACTTGGAAAATCTTTACACACACACATATATAGTAAGAAAACGGAATGAAAGAATGAAAAAAAAGAAAGAAAGTAGGAAAGAAAGAAAGACAGGCAGAAAGACAGACAGACAGACATGACTGCCTCGTTAGAACTTTAGCATTCCGACCATGAGACCAGAGCTCGAATTTTACCGATTTGTCTGGAATGTGGCTTTTTGATGATATCACACTTGAGAAGCGAACAAGGCGTGCCGTACTTTTGGCACGTGCCAGAAAACCATACCACTGATTGAACCAAGCCTTGTGAGTTAACTTGGTTAGATGGAAATATTTAGTTTCACCCGATCGTTGTGCTAGCAAGAAATCACGTGATATCCTGACCGAGGGCGTCAGCGTAGTGTCCTTGCTGAAGAATGTTTATCACCCAAGATAATGCATTTTCTCTCAGAAGCTTACCACGCAGAATAGTTTCAGGATCAAACATATATTTGACCTTTGGCTGTTGAAACTACACAATATGTGCAAAGGCAATACAGGTATATTCGTATACGAGCGTCCAGTCATTCTTTCTTTCTTTGTATATAAAAGTGGACACCAAGGCCAACAGCTTTCGTTGTTGAACTCATTGTCCAGTTTTATATTTACAAAAGCTCTATCTCTGATATTGAGCACTTATATCCATGAGTGTAACATACATTAAAACTATATTTTTATTAGATAAAAAGGTTTAGGCCAAACCTGGTACTTTTTAAAATTGGCCTAAAAAGTAGTTGTTTTGATCTTGAAATAAGAGAAAATAATTATACATGGTTAAAAAAAAGTGAGACATTAATATTTTTTTAGAAATGTTATTAGACAAAACAAAAAAAAATATGATTAAACTTTGCTCTCGTCAAAATATCATCTTTTGCCTTGATTAAAACAGCGCAAATTTTTGGCATTCATCGCAAAAATGTCTCAAAATATCAGTTTGATAATTGATTCCTTTCTTTTTTCAATGCTTTTAAGAGCTTTTTTCAATTTTTTTCACTCTTCTGTCAACTTCCTACCATGCTAATTCGGGCGGTGGCTTCAAACTTTGCAGCTAGGGTCTGTACACACACACAGACACACACAGACACACACGCATATATATATATATATATATATATATATATATATATATATATTCATTGAATACGACAGACAAGATGCATTCATTTAGTTTTTTATACAATTTCTCATGCGATTTATTAAGTGTTTTACTTTTCAGATGATAAGTTATATAAAAGTTGCCCGAATATTCTCTTCATCCAATCGCTTTCGGCTATACATTTAGCCATTTTCAAGGATTAAATATTTTAACTGTTTGTTTCGTATATTTATTGATATAATGTTTTCATTTTTTCAAAATACGGTCAAGATCTTGTGCCCTTGTTCATATTTGATATTATTAGGTGTTGTTTTTTTTTTGTTTTTATTAATAAGGCTTTTTAGCCTTTTTTTCATGTAGATGATGCTATTACATTTGTGTTGTCAACAAGTATGTTACGAATAGGTCTCCATTCATATTAAATGAGATCTAATTGTTCTATGATCAGAAAGGTGTAGAGTGAGTCTTCGTGTCAAACATGTTGTAGTTTGGACTATGTAATTATTTTCGAATTTTGATTGATCAGGAATACAATTATTTAATGGACATTTAAATTCGTAAAATATATCTTCCCTATTTAATTTTGTTCTAAGAGGTGAATTATTATTTTTAGCTATAAGGTTAGAAGTTTTAAAATTTTTGTAATGAATAATTAAACTATTTAATTAAACTTTTAGCTATTGTCAAGTGATGTCTTACATTTTTTTTAAATGTTCTTAATTATACTTTCATCTTGTTTATAATTTTCGTTCATTTGATTTTCATGAAAAGTATAAATGTTATCCTTTAGGTTTCACTTCTCGTCGTTGCATTTAACTAACTTAGAAAACACCTAATATGGAAATCTAACAGTTGATTAGAAAATCCGTTATTAATCAGTGTTTGTTTTACGTTGTTTAATTCCTAAGAATTAAGAAACGCGTGCGAGAGGATAAATTCCCGGGCGATCTCGTGAGGAAATTTTTAATAACATCTATTTTATATATAAGAGGGCATTCACTAGATAAATTAAGATGACAACAGTCTTTATTAGTTGTTTTTAAAAAAAAACAAAAAAAAAAAACAAACAAACAGAAGTTTTAAAAGGAATATTACTAAAATCGACGAGAACATTTAATAAAGAAAGTTTATTTTTTTCAATAAGTTATCAAGTAAAATTTAGGACGGAATTTTGTTGAAATGTAGCTTTCAGATTTTCTATTTCTTTCTGATTTTCAGCTAAAATAAATGTATCGCCTACATAACGAATATATATTTTAAGGTTAATAACTTTAATAAAAACCTTGTTGGCAACATAGGACATATAATAATTGGAGAAACACGGCCCGAGAGGCTTTACGATACTTACTCCATCGCATTGTGTAAATATTACCTTTCTGGCTAAAAAAAGGAACTCTAGTGGTGAAAGCGAGCAATATTTTTCTTAAAATATTTGTGTTGGGTTGATGGAGGTCGAATTAAATTATCTTTATGCATCGAATTAATGATAATGTTAGTAGTTTCGTAGAGGGAACGTTAGTAAATAAATTCTCTACGTCAAGTGACGCGAAAATGCCTTGCTTTGTTTTTACTTTTGTGATTTTAAGTATCTTGACCGTGTTTTGAAAAATATAAACATTATATAAATACATATATGCAATAAACTATTTCTCATTCAACAGGTAAAATAATTACTCCTTGAAAATGGTTAAATTTCTAGCCGAAAACACTCGGAGAAAAAGAACATTCGAACAGTTTTTGTTTAATTTATCACCTGAAAAGAAAAAAAAAATAGATCGCATGAGAAATTGTATAAATCTAAATAAAAGCACCTTGTCTGTCGTTTTCAATGAAATATGCATAAAAGAAGGATTGCTCCCTAAATACACAAAATCCCTTTTAGTAAAAATATAAAAAAATTAAATAAATAAATAAATCTCCCTAGACACGTAAACCAGACTAGACTAAATCATCTTCCGTTTTAAATTTAGACACCCCAACCATACCCTGATTTGACACCTAGAAATGTAATTCTTTATTGATACAAATTATTAACACCATGCGCCCCTTTCTATATGAAAAATCGCAGTTGCCGTCACCATGGAAATTTTGATTTCAATAATGAATCTGCTATTAAAACACGTAAAATTCAGAAATATGTTATTCCCAAAAAATTTCGCTTGAAGATGGAACAGAGCTTACATAAATTCAATTTAATTCAAATAATTATATTGAAGTTTTCGGCTCTTATTTTGAAACATAAGAACTCTTATATAGCGTGTTGGAATCATATTTTTAAATAAATAATTATATTTATGCTCTATTTTTGTATCGATCACTACTTTTAAAAGATAATAACAAAAATACTAAAGGACTTTGGTTTATTTACCTAACCAGTTCTATCCTATTTTCTATATATTTTCATATATATATATATATATATATATATATATATATATATATATATATATATATATATATATTTGTGTATGTCTGTGTCTGTGTCTGTGTGTGTATGCGTGTAAGTATTATGGCCATATCATGTTGAAACCCAGATACTCTTCCGATCATAGATATTGAGGAACCTTAACCTAGATGCGTAAGACCTTGGAAATATAAGATGCAGTTTGCTTGAATGTAGATTTGGTGGCATCGATATCGACTCTGAATGGGAAGTCAGAAAGCCCAGTTTCACATGTCGCACCAGTACAGAGCATGCCACTATTATGCTGTTGCTACAGCAAAGTAAAAAAGGATCCTACAATGAAAACGGAACGCAAACCGACACAGATCCTAATCAAGAACAAAGATCACTTCGTATCTAAGACGTATAGGCAGTTATCGCAGCGTTACACCAAGCTGCCTCACATATATGGTCTCCCTAAGATTCACAAAGAGGGTATTCCGCTGAAGCCGGTTGTTAGTTGCCAAGGCTCTGTGTGCTACACACTGTGTTGCTTCCTTGTAATTATAGTTGACACATTGATCATGAAGTCTCCTTAAAATATGCGGAACTCCACCCACTTCGTGTAAATAATCAAAGATGCTCACATCCTATCCAACCAGATGGTGAGCTTGGATGTGGTGAGTTTGTTCACCAAAGTACCCACGGAGGAGGCACTCTCAGTAGTCAGACAGATTAGCCTCTGACTCATCCCTAGAAGAACGGGCCACTAGTTCAATAGATAATCTGATGGAGATGTGGACTTTCTGTACACAAACAACATGGGATCAGACATTTATCAACAGTATAAGAGCTTAGCAATGGCGAATATATACATGGAATACTTTGAAGAAATGGTATTAGAATCTATATTTCTAAAGCCAACACTATGGTTAAGGTACGTAGATGACACCTTCATACACTGGGCACACAAGGAAGATATTCAGGTTCTACTGGAACATGGGAACTCAGTAAGACCTTCGATACAGTTCACAATGGAGAAAGTAACAACATACTCCTATTCCTGGATGTTCTAATATCGAGAACAGTGCATGGGTTCAAGGCATCTATATACCGTAAACCAACATTCACCGAACAGTAACTCAATTTCAACTTTCACCATCCCTACAGCGTAAAGGAAGGGATCGTCTTCTGCTTACAAAACCGAGCAAAAGGTATAAGTGGAGACCCAGAAATAATTGATAAAGTATCGGTCAGTATAAGTAGTACTCTACAACGTAATAACTATCCTGGGTACATGGCAGAACCCCCCCACCTCGCAAAAAAGGGATAGGCGGGTACTAGAGGAGGATAACAACACTGAGAAAGCAGTCTGCCTGCCTTATGTGAAGGGGTTATCAGAGAAAATACAAAGGATCTGCGGTCCATGTAACATCAGGACAACCTTCAATTGCTGGACGACACTTCGAAGATATTAAGTTGGTGCAAAAATAATGTCGGTTTTTGATGTTAAAAATACGTCAAAAACCGACATTATTTTTGCACCAACCTAATATCTCTCCTGCGTAAGAAACCCAAAAAAGGATTTAAGACTCTGTGTACGCAGCTGTGGAAAGAAATATAAAGGGGAGACAGCCCGCTCCTTCTTTGACTTCCCTTTTGTCTTTCTTTCTAAATTTCTTTTTTTCCATTTTCTTCTTCTCTTTTTTGACTTCCGTTTATTCCGTCATCCTGGATTTATTTTTTTCGTTTTTCTCAGTTTTCGTTATCACTTTCCATGTATATTTTTCTTTACTCTTTCTATGTCTATTTCGTTTTTTCTTTAATTTATTTATATTTCCTTATCTCTTCTTCCTTCTTTCTTTATAGAAACACTTTTTCCTTCGTCTTTTTGTTAATTGTTATATTTGTTTATTTTCTTTTTATTTTTTGTAATTTTCTTGTTTTGTTTTTCTCAATATTTCCGTTCTTTTGTCTATATATATTCTTTTTTTTTCGTTCTCTTTATATTGAAGTATATAGTTCTTTCTCTACGTTCATCTTTCATGCCTTATGTTAATAACATTACTTTCCTCTTTTATTTTTCATTTTCCAGTATACATGGATACATAGATGTCCATATTGCTGAAGGTTTATGTCCGCACATGGGCGTATAATGCATATCTAATATTGCTAAAAAATATTGTCACATTGGCTGTAATTTTTGAACCCTCTTATATCCATTTTTATGCTTTGCGTCCTCTCATATTTTCACACCTCCCTATTAATCTGTGTATCTCAGTCCATTCATTTCAAAATTTCGATGTCTTTCATATCAATCACAGATAGATAGATAGATAGATAGATAGATAGATAGATAGATAGATAGATAGATAGATAGATAGATTTATTTGTGTCAGTGTTTATTGACTCTTTGTATTTCTCTCCGTATTAATGTCTTTGATTTCCCTGGATATTTCTGATAAAAATATATTTCTGTAATTCATCCTTCTTTGTAAACATATTTCTTTCTTTTTTTTTCTCGAACAAAAGTCTTTCATCCGATTTATTCCATTATTATCTTTTTTAAGCCTGTATTCTTAACTTGCGCTAAATTTCCTTGTTTCTTCTTATTCTGAGGCGTAAATTTCGTTCCTTTGTCGGGAGGCCTATCATTTTGATTCTGATGTATTTTCCTAATAATTGCCATTGTAGGCCAACGGTGATATCTACACTTTGTTTTTATTTTATTTTTTCGCTACTGTCATTCGTAACATTTAATATAAACCTGAAACATACACTGATATGTGATTGTTGAGATAAAGTACAAAGAAGAAATGATAAAACATAAGATGAAATATTAAAAAATATCGAGAAGGACATTAAAAAATACACAATTTTATGGTAAAAACACGGTGTAATGCAGAACCAGTTGCATTTGCACATAATATGGTCACGTGTGTGTACTTTAATTTAGATGCATATTTGGCAGGAGCTCGCAGAACCAATGATATCGGCAATACTTTTCTCGTATTCTGAAAGTATTCTTTCTCGCATATTCCTAGTAAACACAACATTTATTTTTAGGATTTAAAATAAATAACCATTGCTCCTAGACGACATTTCTTTCTTTCTCCATTCTATTCTCAATTGATTGATCTCAACTAAAAATCAGCGAGATGTATTATATGATTCAGTGTAAATATTAAAAGGAATAATCACAAATAGTTTTCAATAACATTTAGAATTATTTCATAATACATTATAAATTTATAACGCTAATGTTTTGTTCTTCTATGTACCGGGTCTCTTCTGAATGTTGGCGAAGATGGCATTCCATCTTATTTACGTTTGGCATTTTACTATTACCCTTTATCCCTTTTCTACCATTTGTGCAAGGCTGTTAGGTGAATAATTGTAGCTTTCTTCTGTCATTCTTGCTTTCAATAGACACTGTGAGAGCTAAATTCTCCGAATCTTCTTGCCTTCTTATATGCCGTAGAAAGGTCATCTCTGTCTTCCTGATGCAAAATGTCCTTTCTTATGAGGAGTGCCAGTTTGTTTGTTTGGGTTTTATGGCATATCAACCACTGTGGGTCATTTAATGCCAAATCCAGTTTATATGAATTTTAAATGCCTTTTTTGTATGGAATAAAAAACGTATAGCTGGCAAGATTATCTTTTACAAAAAACGTATAGCTGGCAACATTATTGTTTCAAAAACGCATAGCTGGCAACATTATTTTTCCGAAAACATTATCTGAGGCCTTGCTGTTGGATGTAGTTTATCGTTACACCCAGGACGCGGATGTAGTTTATCGCCATACCCAGGACGTGTGTAAGACTTGGAAAAACTAGGAGTTCACTATTTGCCCATAGCTGGGACCCTAACAGGTGCTACCACCCTAGGTCAAGATGGACCTGGGAACACCAGCAAATAAGAGGTGGTTCCACGCTCCTCAAAACCTCCTGATCAGAAGCCTTGCTGTTGGATGCAGTTTAACGTCATACCCAGGACGCGTCATTGGGGGGGTCTTACCCCTCTACAGAGGTGCAGTCTGCATATTCTAATGCCCCAGCCAACAAAGCTGAGGAGTGCCAGAGAAATGCGATAATAACAATAAAATTGCAATATGAGCTCTGGTAAAAAGAACATCCATAATAACAGCAAAAATTTCAATATGAGCACGGGTAAAATATGATTCTGAAGACATTAGTTTTATAATACCCAGAAATTTATTTTAAAAAAATGAATAGGTGGATAAAGGCGTTGGTTTGATCCAGTGACAGGAACCAAAGAGTGTGCGTTCAATACCTGGGTAAGGAGATGGAGAAATTGGAGATGAGAATTAAAATGAGATAACTGACACCCATTAGACATGGCACGTGGAACTAGGACAGTCTACCTGAGTGAGCGAAATAAAGGGTTCAGTTCGACATTCCAACGGCGTACAGCGGCCGAAACGTTGTAATAAATATGGCGACAGAGATGAGGACAGGAGTCCGAATAATGTCAATATTGACTCAAATAGTTGGGAAGAAGTTCTCAGTTGAGTGAGTTTCAGAATAACATAAATGACTGAGAGATAATTGAAAGATAACTTATTAAAAGACACGGATAAATGATATTCTGAAAGTGAGAATAATATTCTAAATACGAGAGATGCCGATTGTCATGGCTACAAAATAAATATCCATTCAAGATTTTACGATGCAAGAGAGTTTATATCGATCATATTGTCAATTAATATAATCATAATCTGCAAATGGAACTTACAGTAGAAGATTTGAAAAATCTTAGAGCAATATTATGCTAGAAATTCTTAGGAATTGTTATCATGCGAATAATTAAGAGAACATTTTGAAACAATGCTATGAAATTTGCATATCGCTAGGAAGAAGACATAAAAGAAAAATGAACTTGAAATTATTTAGAGGATATATTTGAGATTGGCAGCAACACAAAATAATTTTAAATGCCCCCAAGTTCTTTTAGATCAGAATATTTAATGTGATCCACTATGAATTTTAACAGCTTAATTTCTATAAGATTAAAAACAAAAAATCCTAATATTATCTAAATACTTAAGAAATATGAATTATTAGGTTGGTGCAAAAATAATGGCGTAATAATGTCATTTTTTGACGTATTTTTTAACGTCAAAAAACGGCATTATTACGTCATTATTTTTACACCAACCTAATAATAACGACTGAAATATATTTGCATAATTGTCACTACTGACGATTATAAAATTATGGTGAATAACTTTCTTAATAAAATGTTCTTTTAGAACGAAGTCGACAATGGCTCTCCATAGAGTCCATTGGTTTATTATCTGTAAACGGTTTATTGGGAAATAATAGAGACTGTTTTCTTGATGAATTCAACACAATTTTGAATTTAGACATGTCCGTCCCCGAAATAAGCTGCCAAACAAGGCTAGTCTAGTTAACACAGATTACAGGAAGAAATCACGAGAGATGAATTTATGCTTTTTCCATAGACATTTTGGGGCGTAACACAGGAAGGCCGAGATAGAACTTTGCCCGGCGATTCCCGTTTACGTGTCGTTAATCGATGTTACTCCAACATAAAAACACGGTTTACTCATTCTAAAAAATATGGAAATATATTTCGAATGGATTAAAATATATCAATGTTTCTTTATATCATATCTTTGTAAAAAGAGATTACGGCCATATAATTTCGGTTCACTTCGGATCACCAAAGTTGACACTGGTCAGTAACTAGATGTGTCAAACCTTTGGAATACCGGTTTCTGTGAGCTTGATTTTCCGTGTGGTGTAATGAATACCGTATCCGAATGATCAATCGAAGAACCAAGTTTTATTTCCAGTCGGGATCGTTATATATATACTTACGCGCATATACCATTGGAAAAAGGTGGGAACCCATTGCTTCTTTCTCCCTAGTTATGAGGCAAATGTTAAGACATGTATCATTATTATCTAAAACAACTATTAATACAATATTCACTTAGAAAAGGAAATTCAATAATATTTTTGATTTTAAATAACTTACAAAAGAGTGATAAGCTGTAAAATAACAAATTAACGAATCAAAAAAATTCAGTAAGATAGATCGTGCATAAACAAAAAAATATTTAGAACCGCACAAAATATCAATATAAAATGGAATCAGCAATGCAAAACTCTATGTTGACCTAACAAAAATAACCAGCATTATTGGAGAGAAAACATTACATTTCTCAGGCCACAGATGGCTTAGCGAGCAGGAAATTATCCATAAATTCATAGTGTGTGATCCTTCTCGTGGAAAACATGTAAAGTCGTGGATGACTAACCAAAACGTATATCGAACAACTAATGGACTCTACATGTCTGAGAATAGACTAGCTACCAAAAGCTATGAATAATGAATTATGGAACAAGCTTGTTGTAAATGTCCGATCGAGGTCAAAGAAAGATGATGATGGAATTTCCACATAGAAAATATACTGAATTTTAAATTCTGTCAAAAAATGATTTTTTTTTTGCTTTTTTTGCTGTTAATATAGAAAACGTTTTCAGCATTAATTTGACGATAATTTGTATTAATTAATTAAAGAAGGTTACTGCTTTCAGGGCGGAAACAATTCTAGAAATACTACAAAAAATGTAACATATTTCGATATCCTTACTGCAATACAAATATATGGCACCACTAAAATGATTGTAAATATTAAACATCTCAGCTCTGCGTTCCTAAACAATTGAGTCCTGTGTTCCTGAATATTTTAAACCATTCTATCTGAGTCCCTGAGTCGAAACTCGCTAATAATTGGTATGTAATGTTTCACGGTAGATAAAAATTAGTTACAAGTGTTTACCCACCGTTTAACCGGTAGCTGGACATTACGTCAATTTTCTCTGCCACCGTTAAAACTGCGATCAGGTCTCAAAGGGTTAATATAATTATATTAACTTGATAAATATATCACTGGGAATACGTAAACCCTAAACACTTAAAATAACACGGTGTATACATCAATAAAAGCAAATGAGAGAAGAAGACAGTGAAAATATAATAGGTAGTTCCGGTCAAAACAGCCAATTGCTAGAAATCCAAAACATTGAAATCTAAACCTGTCTTGGATTTAAATTGTCTCCTCAGTTCAAGACATGGATGAAATGTATGACGCAAAATCCGTTCAGAAATATCTGTTCGATGTTTACAACCGCTTCCACAGTTCAATGGCTAAAATGGTTTTGAGTAAGTGAATATTTAAACCTTTGAGTAATGCGTTCCTGAACAATTTTAATCCTTCTGCCTGGGCTTCTGATTCAAAATTTGCAAATAATTGATATATAATACGGCAGATATAAAAATAGTTACAAGTTTTTACACACCGTTCAAACAGTACTTGAGAAGTGTTGTGGTAGGATCCACCTAATTTGCATAGTGGAGTACCGACCATATAAATATGGTTGGTACCGGAAAGGAATGAAGAGTTTCAACCAGAGAAAAACCACCTCCGCCTAAATCTCTGAGAAACTCTCCTGCAAAATCTCTTCGTTCCTCCAAACCTTCACCCGTAAAAACACCTTCCGGCATGACACCTTCTACAACACCGAAAGACACACCCATGCAAACTTCGGCACAGTCTCCTCAAAAGAAACGAAATAGAAGCCCCGATACTCTTCCAGTCTCTGATAAGAAAAAAAAGAAAAGAAAACCACCATATCTCCCGGGGGAAGACGTCTGCCGCGTATCCCGGGATCAGGCTGACAGGGTCTTCGGGCAGACAAAAAACCCGATGCCCTTAAAAGTTCTATGGAACTTCCGGCACATCAAGGGCGTAGATGTGGAGGTGCCGGAAAATTTTAAGGCCCGGAATCAGCTAACCGTCGTGAGGACTGGTCCGGGTACGCGGGAGATATGGGGAATGATAGAGGAGGCTAAGGCCTCCTTGAAAGTGGTGCCCCCAGCAGTAGATCTCCTAGAGGAGAACTTAGATGAAACAAAGAAATGCAAAGGGAGGGTCCCTATTTTCGTTCACCCATCCCTTTATAGCGCTCTTGAGTTAACCTATCCCGCGGACATCGGTGGCTTGTCTCAGAGTGATACGCTCGATACTGAGATGATGTCAGGTTCGATGGGACAAGCTGTCGGTGTCCTCACCCCAGCCATGTTCTATCCTGAAGGACAACCCTAATCGGCTTCACGATGGCTCTCTGGTTAGCCAGTTTAAATGTCCGGGGCCTGAGGTCCGAGTCTCGTGACCTTCAGCGCCTCGTGGTGAATGTATGTTGTATACAAGAGACCCGGTTTTCTTCTCATGATCGTGAGGACATACTGTCTAAGGGGTTCGCCCTTTATTCAGCCTGTTTTGATGGTCGTTCGAGAGGTGTCTCTTGGCTAGTGAGCAGGTCTTTGAAGGCTGCTTGTACCCTTGTCTTCGCGGATCCGGCGGGCAGACTTTGCGTGCTGGATGTTACCATAAAGGATAAGGTTCTACGTCTCATTGGGGTTTATGCGCCCAATACGCATTCCGAGCGGCCTGCTTTGTTTCGGCAGATCGCGCCGTTCTTGACGACGTCTCATCGGGTAGTTTTAGCGGGGGATTGGAATGCCATCCTTGACCCCGATATAGATCGTATAGGGCATAAACAAGGTACTAACAACCCGGATGTGTAACCATTTCGGGACTTTATCGATCGGTTTGATCTGGTCGATAAGTTCCGGAATGAACACCCTCGGGAGGTAGCATGGACTTGGACAACTAGTGGCAACTCGGCTCCTGGGACGCTTGCGAGCTACCTGGACCGAGTCTTAGTTAGGAGAGTCGATGTAGGGCTCTTAGGGTGTCCAAGTTTCGACGGGAGTGGTTGTGGGAAATGCCTGGTGGGGAAATCTTAAATCTAAAATTCGAACGTTTGCTGCCGATTATAGTCGTCGACTCAATCTAGATAGATTAGCGGCGCAAACTGCTTTAGAAGATAAAGTCGATCGGGCTGTGAAATCCCGTGTTAGTGGGGACATAGCTTTAGCTAAGGCAGAGTTGTCCTCCTTGCTTATCAAGAAGGATCAAGCTCTGGTAGTTAGGGATAGGTTAAAAAGAATGTCTTCTGAGGCAACGAATATGGCCGCTGAACTGCGTGCAGAGGAGAATCGAAGCGCGTCTAGGCGACATATTGCATGCGTCACGTTGCCGGATAAGCGGACCGTGACTACAAACGTGGGCATATGTGAGGTCTTTCGGGACTACTTTCAGGATCTTTTCACCAGGGAGCCCAGTCTGAGCTCTGCTCAGTTCGACGCCTATTTAGCTGACTTTCCCTGCCTCTCGGCAGCTGAAGCGGCTAGGTGCGAGGGTCCTATAACAGAGTCGGAGATCTGGGAAGCGCTGAAGCAGGTTGGCCTGGATAAGTCTCCGGGACTAGATGGTCTTCCCTACGAAGTTTACTAGAGGTTGTCGCACGTTTTTGTTCTTTTGCTGGAACTGATTTACAACCACTGGATGAAGCAGGGGTCTTTACCCCAACGCTTCACTAGGGGTTTGATCAAGTTGCTGCGTAAGGACAAGAACGGTGGGGATGGGTTAGGGAACTTTCGCCCTTTAACGATGTTAAATACGGACTTAAAGATTTTGGCGAAGATCTTAGCTAACCGTTTGCAGCTTGTCCTGTCTAGTCTGATTGGCCCTGAACAGACTTGTGCTGTGAAGGGTAGGACTATTCGGGATAACCTTCATATGCTACGCTTGATCTTAGAACAAGTCGACAGTGAAGCCGCGCTGATCAATTTGGATCAGTCCAAGGCCTTCGATAGGGTTGACCATCGATTTTTGGAGGCTGTCCTTTCGGCGGCCGGTTTCAGAACCGACTTTCGCTCCTGGATCCGACTTTTGTATGCGACCCCCGGTGCGCTGGTGGAAGAGAATGGGGTAAGATCGAAGCCTTTCGTATTGTCTCGCTCCATTCGTCAAGGTTGTCCGCTCTCGCCTCTGCTTTACGTTCTTGCGTTGGAACCTTTCCTTCGCAAGTTAAAGGCGAATCCGGTCCTGCGCGGAATTTCCCTGCCTGGGGCTTCCACCTCAGCCAGGTATTCTGCCCATGCTGACGACGTTTCGGTTCTTGTGTCGAGCAGAGCCGAGATTGACGTAGTCAGCAAAGAGATCAGTGGGTATGAGATGGTGACAGGGGCCAAGATCAACCGCGATAAGTCTGTGGGCTTGCGGTTGGCTGCGTGGAAGTGAGTTTCTCTTCCCGGACCTTTCCTCTGGACGGATGGGCCGATCAAGATACTCGGCGTCTGGTTCGGTCCTGATCTCCAGTTGGAAATGAATTGGTCGGAGGTGCAAGGGAAGGCCGAGATCGTGGGTAAACTGTGGTCTCGGAGGAGACTTTCCCTGAAGGGAAGGGCGGAGGTATGTGTTTCACACATATATCCGATCCTCCTTTACCGACTGTCTGTGCTTCCACTCCCGTATGCCAGACTAATGTCCTTAGTCCGGACCTTGTTCTCTTTCTTGTGGAGAGACAAGGCCCCTATGGTATGTCGCGAGATCTGTTGCCTTCATCCCTCTGAGAGCGGTCTGGGTATGCCTAGCATTGAGATTCGTCAATATATGCTTCGCATTACCTTTCTAGACCGAATGTATGAATTGGATGAGGTGGGCACCTTTTGGAAAGAAGATGTCCGAAAACATTTCCCATCCCTGAGAAGTGTGCACTCGTGCGAGGAGGAGGCCGGCCGTACACCTAGTGCCGAGTGCTCCTTCTACCGCGAATGTCGTAGTGCTTTGAAGCTCCTCTTACGGACGACGGATGGCCTCTCCGACGCCCAGGGATTGTCTCGTAAGGCATTGTATCAGTTGTTAGTTAGGGGGTCCGTTCAAGATGATCTGATCGACGAGCTCGGTCTTACGAAGCAGGAGGCTCGCTCGATATGGCCTTGGGCGCCTGGGTTGAAATGTTTCAATAATGATGAGGCATCACTCACCTGGCTGATGATTCGTGGGGCCCTCTGGGTCGGCAAGAGACTTTGTTCAGCAGGTTTGGAGAAATATCCAAACTGTCGTCGCTGTACTGGGGAAGTCGAGACCATTGATCACGCCATTTTTCAGTTCAAGACGGTAGTGCCGTTGTGCAAGTTTGTTGAAGGCCTCATGGTTCGCATGCTGCAGGGAAAGTTCTTTATCCTGGAAGCCAGTTCTGTTTGTATCAATGTGGTGCCGCAATTGACGAAGGCTGAACTCTGTGTTCTGTTGCTTACTAGGGATTATGAGAATCGTGATTTGGACGACGCGTCAGAATGGATTCCATGAGGGCGAGAAGTTCACCTCTTCCCAACTGATCTTGTTCTTTAAGCATCAGCTTAAAGTCAAGATTAGGACGGAAAGGCGGCGGCTCCCTTCATCGGAATTTGGCAAAAGGTGGGTGAATCTTGCGCGAATGTGTAGAGTGAAAGGGGCTGACCTAGTGTGGCATTTGGATGTCGGTTAGGTACAGAATTTTGTCCTAACAGGGTTGAACATAGGCAACCCACCCAGATTTTAGGTTAGACTAGGTTTTGTATTTTGAATTTTTAGTTTTCCCCTTTTTTTCTAGTAAACTTAGCTAGGGTATGCATGCGCATTGGTCCCTTTTATTTCTGTCCCTATTTTTCTTTTGTTTATTTCCCCATGTTGTGTATGAATGTGTGTGTGCCTGCGTGAATGCTTGGAGAAATGAATGTTTTTAATTAGTTTCTGAGTCCCGCATTGATTTTGTCTAGTTAACTGATATTTCTGCCACATTTCTGGTTTGTGGGGGGTTTTATTACTAACACAGTTTTGTTTAGTTTTATTGTAAATATTTCAGTCATATTGTAAATACTCATTTGGGGATCATTTTAAAAGTTGTTAATTTTTTACCCCACCCACGAACAATAATTGTATATAAGGGGACTAATTAGGACATCATCGAGAATTTGAGGTATTATGGTGGACGTAGTAAGAAAGGTAGGAGTGAATGTGTTGTTTTGGTGATTGGAATATTGTTGGCGTGTTTGGGTCAGTGGCTGCGACTAGCTAAGTTCAGAATTAAGACAGATAAAGACCGTCCGTCCCCACCCCCCTTTTAGGCCTTGTGCCGCATTTTGTATATATCATACAAATAAATATAGAGATTCAACCAGAGACTCTGCCCGACTGCGACTCAGTCAACACACATTCCAGGAACGGTCTTCCCAGGAATATACAAAATACTATATGCAAATATTGTATACACTTTCTTGTTTCAATACATTTTGTTCTAAGTACATTTTGTTGCATTATTATTCAATGCATTAGTCAAGTTTCAACAAGAAGTATATCATTTTTCTCTACCATTGTTCAACCGGTGGCTCGGCATAACATCAATTTTCTCTATCACCGGTAAAGCTGCAGTCCGGGCTCAAAGTGTTAATCAGAATTTCTTGTAAGCCTATATCTACATGGAAGTGCTATGATGCCAAAAACATGTCATCACAGAGGTTTGAATTTCTGGTTTGTGTTTTAATCCTTTGAGTTCCGCGTTCCTGAACAATTTATCCTTTCTGCCTGATCTCCTGAGTCAAAATTGGCAAAGAATTGATATGTAATGTTTCACGGCAGATATATAAATAGTTACAAGTCGTCACCCACCGTTCAGCCTGTGGCTGGGCATTGTCATTTTTCACTATCACTGTTCAACCGGTGGCTCTGAATTACGTCATTTTTTTCTGCCACCGGTAATCGCTTCGGTCAGGGATCAAAGTGTTAATATAATTATATTAACATGATAAATATATAACTTCGAATAATTAAATACTAAAAACTTCAAATAACGCGGTGTATCGATAAATTAAAACAAATGAGAGAGAAAAGACAGTGAAAAGACAAGAGGCCTTGCTTGAGGTAGTTTCGCTCAAAACCGCCCATTGCTACAAAAACAAACATTGCAATCTAAACCTGCCGTGGGCTTAAATTGTCTCCTCAGTTCGAGATATGGATGAAATGTATGGCATAAAACCCTTTCTGAGATATCTGCTCGATGTTTACAACCGCTTCATCAGTTTGTTGGTTCAAACGCTGGGTGTGCATTACGCCATTTTTCTCTACTACAGGTAGAGCGGTGGTCAAGGGATCAAACGGTTAACTTGATAATATTTCTATTAGTGTCATGAGGTAAAAAAAATGAGTTTCTGCTGAAAAGCCTGTTTTCGTTATTTAATTGATTACGTCGTATAGTAAACCAAAAACAAATATCTGCTACCAATGCAGATAAAAGGAAAAGAGTATACTTAGAAATGGTCAATAGTAAGAAAAAGAAAGAGGTTTAAATATTTTTTGTTTTACCTATGTTATCCGAAAAGTTTGAATACATTTCAGCAATAACGTACGGAGCACGAATGAAATTGCGGAGAAAAATTTTCATTGGTCTGCCTGATGCATTTGTTTTATGTGGCGCCAATGTGTACGGGGAAAAATTGCTCTCACAGAACCACATATAAACACACATGCACAGACATGCGAACGCATAGACAGTTACTCTTTTCTATATATTGAGATATAATTATATTCGGTGAAAACAACAGCAATAAATCCAGGAAGAAAATAGAAAATGCATTAATATTTATCGATGAGAATATTTCGTTTTACTTCCTACATGGAGCGATAACACATGTCATTCACGATATATATATATATATATATATATATATATATATATATATATATATATATATATATATATATATATATATACACACACATATACACATATATGCGTGTATTTATGTATATATGTGTGTGGGGGTGTATATATATATATATATATATATATATATATATATATATATATATATATATATATATATATATATATATATATATATATATACAGACAGAGAGAGAGAGAGAGGCATATATTTGGTAAGAATTATAGGTCCGCCCAAAAAGTAGTTGCTTAAATCCATTGGAAATCTTTATCAGATTAATATTTTTTTTAAGCTTAAGGATTAAAATTTCAATTTTGGCATTACATTTGGTCACCCCTTTGTTGAGATTTATGTTTGGTTTAAAACAAAAAAGACTATCTTAAAGCCTCCGTCAATAATCGTTAGATACGTTGTGATTGCTTCAGATCTATAATTTGTCTGATACTGTCTCTGTGAGATACGTGCCCAGTTTTTTTTTACTTTTTGTTGTTGTTGTTGTTGTTGTAAATACATAGTAACGAGCATTATTTTAGCAAATATACAACAGGATGCTTAAAAATGACGACATAGATGAATATATTTTTTACTTTCATTTCTTGTTATGTGTTCACATTTTCGGAAGTTGACAGGGCGGATATTTTTTCAGTATATTCTCTTGTCTTTTGAAGCACCAAATTTTAACAATGGTACAATCGGCTTGATTTAAAATAATACTCACCTTTTACATCCCCAAACTGAATTTTTAATATATAAAATACAATATGATTTTGATTGGTAAGGAGATAACAAAGATTAGTTTAAGAAAATGTTTAATAAACTAATAATTTTTTTTTAAATCAAGAAAATAGTAAATAGTAGAGAGTTCAAACCAATCAAATGTCAATGTATGTCAATTCAGAAAGTTATTTGAAATCTTCGCTCTTCAAAATTTTAATCAATAATTACGATTTAAAAAATTAAAAAAAGGTGTCAGGTTTTACTGCCATTAGAGGATATGGGCCAAAATGTGTGGATTTAAAATATCAGTTCAGTGTCTATTTTAAGGTGTCTACATTCCGACACAAAATCATGCATTGAAAGTTTCTTCGATTTTTTATCCTATATATAACAAATCTACAAAAGCAAATTAAACGTATTACATGCATATTTTAAACGTATTAACAAGCAAATTAAACGTATTGACAAGCATATTTTAACACCTTCGTGATAAATATGCTTTTCCGTTACATTTTAAACTAAAAGTATGTAATAGTTGTTTGATCTCAGATTATTTAAAATTGAAATTAAATAATTGTACTTAAATAACATTTCGTAAAATTATATTTTATTTCCAACTGCCTTTTAAACACAAGGTTAATTCTGTTGACATAAATAGCAATATGGATTAATTTAAAGATGATAGTTACAAGGAGAAAAAAATAATAAATCCATTTAGATTCGGTTAGAAATACACCAATATATTATGAATATTTTTAATATTAGATTATATCGATTTGCTTGGATTTAAAACTAAAATTAAAAGTTCAAGAAAGACATTTTTGACATGTATTTTAAGCGTAAGCGTAGCATATTCGGTATCTAACCGACCCCCGAAATCTATCCTGCATATCAGAAAAGACTACCATTCGTCTCTACTTTGAATATTGCTGTCATAAATGGACCGGTGTCCATGCTATTTATCTGGAGCTTCTTGGTATAATCTAATGAAGAATCAGCAATATTATTGGGCCTGAAATGGAGGCCCGGCTTCCTAATGTTGCATCTTAATAAATATTTTCATGTTGGTTTTTCCGGTGAGCTTTTAGCTATGGTATCGTTATTTTTCCCCGTTCCACACATTTTGTAAGTTGAAGAATAAATAATGCACATCGTTATGGTAATTAAACTGTACGAGATTAAACGCAATACAAGACTGGCGGCGAGATCTCATCCGTTTGCACATTAGATTCTATGATGGCAGTTTCTATAACTTCTATGCTGACGCTTTCTTCGCGCTTGGGGCTCCATGCTTTCCCGTCAACTTTAATCTGGATGAATTTAAATGCAATTTCAATTGCTATCTACTGTCCTCCTGATTCCTCTTTTCCTATTTTAATCATTACTAATGTTTCTCTTCTTAATACCTCAACACCCTGTAACAACTGGCGTGCTAGTAGGGCGGCTAGCCATCTCAGGCACAATTCTGTTTGTTTAACATACTGCAACTATGCTGAGCAGTTTGGGGGGGAGAGGGCGTGTTATCTATCGTGACCAATGATCAAGGTCAGCTCACTCAAACCCTTGTTGAGAGCGCAGCTATCTACCACCGCCATCAGGAAGTCTACTTCCTGACAAATCAACCGAGGTAAGAAAGCGAACCTTCTAACCGCTGTGTGTGTATGTATATAAATTGCGTGTAGCATCAAACAGCCTGTCGTCTCTGAGTGATGACTTTAATGATCACTTTTAAATTTACATAAAATAAATCTCTGATATTGAGCACTTTCTCCCATAAATATAGCAAACCTTAAAGCTATATTCATTCTATCTCTCTCTCTCTCTCTCTCTCTCTCTCTATATATATATATATATATATATATATATATATATATATATATATATATATATATATATATATATATAGATAGATAGATAGATAGATAGATAGATATAAAAGGAATATTGCTTTAAGGTGTGATATATTTATGGGAGAAAGTGCTCAATATCAGAGATTTAGTGTATGTAAATTTAAAAGGGATCATTAAAGTCATCACTCAGAGGCGACAGACAATTTTATATTATAGGCCATGATAGATTTAAAATAAAAACAAAAACACACACCAGTCGACCGGATTCGTCCCCTCTAATCAGAACTGTTAAGGGGGAACACAAATTATGAAGAGGAAAACAAAATCTGTCATGGATGACGTGAATGAATGGACAGGGAGAAGAAAAAATATAATTATAAAAATTATACCAACAAAAGCTGCTAGAAGCGCAGCACAGAAAGTTTAGCAAACATTCTCTCTGTTTACAAAGAGCAGGTCACCTGAACCTGATATACAGCATCTCCAACACCTTAAGATGGAATAATGAGTGTACTCTGACCAAAACAGAAAACTAGTTCACACTGAAATTCATCGTAAAAATGGGATTCTTTATAAAGTGATCTGCAATCGAAGACCAATACGTGTTACGAATGGTATCGCCCAACGACATTTATTTATTCAGTATTATAGCAGGTACGTGTTGTTTAATTCTAACCTCTTAACCCTGTGTCGTTCTACCAATGTAATGACATCCACAACTACATTTGAAATGGGAAATAACAGAATTAATAGGGAATGGGGGGGTAGAACATCTTTACACATAGACGGAAGTAGGGACTTAGTTTGAAAAACCACACGAACGTTCGTTTCAAAATAACAGTCACGTGAACTACATGAAATACGCTTGGCGAAGGATTCACTAATCCTACCCAACCACGGTAAACGAAGATAGACCGGACATTTACCCACTACAGCAGGTTTGATTTTATTGAAACTGGCAGTCTTATCCCGAATAACCAATTGAACAATGTTCAACGGATAAGCATTGTTCACAAAGATCTCAGTTAAACAACTGTTTATACAGCAGCGAGAATATTATATATGAAAAATTATACGATGCTTAATATGCAGGCGGTCTTCCTGTTTAACTATATGTATTTCGATATAAAACTGAAAATTACTAATGCTTATATTTTAGAAAGTAATGCATAGCAGAATGAAAAGAAAAAAAAAGCTCTATAATACTAACCAGACACAACATAAAATTATTATGTAAGTATAAATTTAAGTAGAGATCTTTCTGTGTTTGTTGCATCTTCTTCTCCCCACAATAATCGGCTAAGAATGATAGCATCAATGTTGAATTTCACGTCTTTACTTCTCAAAACTAGCTGTAAAGTTTAATTAAAACAATTTTCAATCAGACAAAAGAATAGTATATTTCTGAGTTGAGGTATTATGTACAATATTTATATTAATCGGATTATTGTCCACATCTTCATATCCGTATTTATTACAACGTCACGGCCGTTGTACCCTCCTGCCTTCTTCAGGTGGTTGAAATGTCGAAGTGAACCCTTTATTTCGCTCATTGGGGTAGACAGATCTAGTTCCACGTAACATGTTTTTAATGGATGTCATTTGTCAGTTATCTCCTGTTATTTCCCCTCTCCAAGTTCTCCACTGCTTTAAGCGGGTATTGAACTCACACTCTTTGGATCCTGTCACTGTATCTAACTAATGCCTTTATCCACTGTGCCATGTGTCCTTGATGACAGTATACCCTAGTGAGCGAAATAAGGGGTTTAGTTGGACATTCCAGCTACCTGAAGAAGGCCGGGGCCTACAACGGCCGAAACGTTGTAATAAATATGTCGACAAAGGTGAGGAGAATAGTTCGAATAATGTAAATAGTGAAAAGAATAGAACTAAATAATGAAAGTTTGACTAATTGGGCCGTTAAGTAACTTCGTCAGTTTAAGTAGATGGATTATTCTGAGATAGAATATTGTCAACACGAAAACCTTCTCGATTCAGCGATGAAATGCAAACCGCTTCAGTAGTTTACCAACTAATACTTAGAAAATCCACAGTACATATTATTTCAAAATGCTATCCAAGCGTCTTTGACAGCTGTCTGAATATCCACGGTAAAAAGAAATGTTAGTAATAAAATACACAAAAAATCGTTACAAAAAGGAAACTGTAAAATCTGATGACTTTCTTTAGTGTTCCTTTAAAAATGACTAATACTTTTTGTAAGAAAGAAATCAAGATTGTATTTTTCGACCATCACCAAGCTAGTCATGTATAGAGAAAGATTTTATATCGCTGCGATATGAGAACATTTTCTGTCACTGTAAATCATAGCAGATGAAACATCATTGGAATTTCTTTTAGTACGAACAGTGAACTTCTCATGACGGATGGAATCTTACGTGGTGTTGTGTGACTGAGTAATTTGAAACTTAACTCATTGTGTTCGGGTCTACAGTTGGAGCTTGAAGTAGGTTGGATCTTTCAATAGAATAACGGCGTTGATCATAAAGGCAATGTGTTTGCATTTCAATGTCACTAGGATATCCCCAGATTTGAAGGAAGCTGACAATATATGGCGAGGCCTAAAAAAAAAAAAGAATTTTTTAGCGGGAAAATAGAAAATATAAATATTTGAAGATTTCTTGCAAGGAGGGACATGAGAATTTTCAAGAGAAATGTCTTGGGCAAAAATAGCAAAATAGTATTAAATATTAAATCAGTCTTTCTATACAATTCATTCAAACTCTTATATTTCATTCCCTATTGGCTGTGTGAAATATTTATTTTTCTTAAAAGTTACCTCTGTAAGGTTAAATAATTATAAACATCTGAACATTCACTATTTGAAAAGTTTCCACATATTTTTTTACACCTCTATATGTGTGTGTGTGTTCATGTGTCTATGTGTTTGTATGTGTTTATGTGTGTGGGTTCCTCGTTTTTACTAATGCTATTTTACTCTATATTGTTTCTGAAATAAACAAATGTATACTGCCTTTCACCAAATATTCAAACAGGCGTAATGCGAAAATGCAATTACGTTAATATATATAGAAAACAATTTAGCGTTTCAAGACACAAATATAACCATCGCCTGCTAGCCTTATGTCACAGATTTATTTTCTGAGGCCGATGTAGCTGATGGGTGGGTAGCTTTGAAATAGAACATTGACTACTTAACCTCATGCATTTTTCTATTATATATTTATTTCTAGGCACTCAAAATAGCCTGCAATCGTGTTACCTTAAAGCGATGTGTACTTCCACAATTAATGTCAGATTTTTTCCAATTATTTGAGCTCTGTCGGTCGTAGCGAAAATGTAATCGTTATTCTTTTTCTCCGATCGATGTATATTTTTTACGCGTGCATTAAGTGTAATTGTTGTTGAGTTCACATTATTCCACCTTCTATTTTTTTTGTTTATAATTGAACACCTGAATTACATGTAGAATCGAAATCCTGTACATACAGATTTTGTACTCTCGTTGTAATTGAATGAATCTATGCAAAATTATATATATATATATATATATATATATATATATATATATATATATATATACTACTTTATGGTTCCATGTAATAAGTTATTTCACTAGAGAAAAGATTACTAGAAGTAAACTTATAATTTAAAATAAAATTTTATTCTTTTAATGTACTTTCTATGAATATTTTTTCTAATCGACTATTTCATAGAAAATACCCAAAATTTAAAAAAAAAATTTAAATCACTAACAAATATCAAATTAAATTATTTGACATTCAAATTTATATCAAACATTATAATATTTATGAACCCCCAAAATAAACCTTTCAAAGTAAAACAAAACAACAGCGTCTGTTTCTAGTCTTTTTTTACAAAGAGAATTAGTGACACCTTCTCTAATGACTTCCTTCTCTATTTTCTCTCTATGGGTTCTTTCTTCTCTACCCCTTCGATATCAATATATAACTTCCGTTAAGTTAAGCGTTTAAATGTGTCAATATCTGCTAACTCACTCATGTCTTCCCTCTGCCACCTCACTTACTGACTCCGTTAATTTATATATGTTTAATACTGCCCGTCAAAAATGTGTAAATTTTCATTTTATTTTTTGTTTGGAAGTAAAGTCTGATGATCCGCGGTCGTTTAAAAAGGGCTGTGGTGAAATAATATATTACATGGAACCTTAAACAGGTGTTTTTATTTAAATTATTTGGTCTGGATTTAGATTGATTTCTCTGGATTTTATCCTCCTTATGCGGATTACCTAGTTTTTCATAAACTATATATATATATATATATATATATATATATATATATATATAGATAGATAGATAGATAGATAGATAGATATGAAAGTGAATATTGAAGTCAACACTTAGAGGCGACAACCTGTTTCATGTCGCCTCTAAGTGTTGTCTTCAATGTTCACTTTTATATACACACACGTTCTATCTCTGATACTGAGGACTTTATCCCATAAATATAGCATAACTTAAGTGTATATATCTTCATATATATATATATATATATATATATATATATATATATATATATATATATATATATATATATAGATAGATAGATAGATAGATAGATAGATAGATATGATAATAATAGCATGTCAGCTTAGAGTGTGAAATGCATATCAGCAAGTTTCATAATATTCATAAATGTAAAGATATAAACTAAGCAGCAGCAATGTCACCCAAACCTTCATTAATGATATCAAACTTCGTGTAGCGCTACTGTTGTAAAAGCTCTCGAACAGAAAAGTATTGGCGAAGATTAATCTTTTACTTGGCAATACTTGGTACTGCTAATACTGTATTCTCCTTCGGCAATGTTTATTGTTTTAAAATGTTATGTTTCCTATTTGGTAGTTCGTAATCACTTTTCCTCTTTGTTACCCCGACATTACGAATTTCAGCGCTGTACTAGATTGGCAACTAGGTCGCATCATTTTAGATTGAGACTGAGAGGTGTAATGCTAAGAGTTTATTCGATGTCATTTCTAGCTTCTGGAACACTCTTCCGGCTTTAGTGAACATAATGTGGAAAGAAAGATTAGCAATAATGAAGGCAAGAGTAACAGAGTGTAGCAGCGAATAAAATACCTAACCAGTTTGTGTCAATGGTTGGCAAAGATATAATCAGAAGAGATAGCAAAAACACAATCATTGCAAAGAGCTACAAAAGACATCAACTTGCGGAATGCCAGGGTTGCCCATATCCTGGAGGAACACTGCACATAAAAGAGGTAGAGGAGAACGACGAAGAAGAAGAAGACGAAGACGAAGAAGAATCAGAAAGAAAGAAAGAAAGAAAGAAAGAAATCTTTTTCCATATTTTCGCGTTAGAATATTAATTTTTAAAGAATATAAGAAATATTATCTCCATAAATCTATAAAGTGAAACTGAAATTTGTTTTCTTTCTGTATGTGACTTATTCTCTATTGTTTTCTTTGTGTATGTCATTATTCGTTTCTCATTGCATCTATCACGGCTTTCTGCTGTTTTATATGTGTATGTGTCATTGCTTTACATTGATTTCTCTGAGTATTAGTCATTATTATCTGTTTTTTCTCAGTGAGTTCATTGTTTCCTGATGCTTTTTTTTGTATATGTCATTATTTATATTGTTTTCTCTGTGTATATGTCACTGCAGTTTTACTTTTCTGGGAATGTGTCATTTTTTAGTATTTTTTTTATCGGTGTATGTGTCATTTATGTGTTGTAATTCTTCTGTGTATAAGCTATTGTTTTGTGTGTTGTGGTCTGTATTTATGTATATGCTGTATTTGCGTAAGTACACGTTGCTTCATGAGTATCTGTTGCATTTTTGTTTGATTCTGTGATGGTATTGTGCGTTTATCTCTCTATAGTTGGTAAGTCCTTCGTTCTTTGTGCAGTTATTTTATGTGTATAAGTGTATATGCAGTGTTTGTGTTTTTCTGGCTGTATATTAAGCTAGTCCGTGTTTATGTAGAGTTATTATGTGTATGTTGTTGTTTGTGTAACTATGGGTTATCGTTCGGTTTATACATTTTTTTTATGTATGAGTAATTAATTGTGTGTGTATTTGTTGCTGTGTCTATGCACGTAGGGTATGTATTACGTTTGCTTTTGTAATTGGGTGTATGTATATGTTGCATGTCTTTATGATATATTAGTGTGGGTATATGATGTTTTGAAAGTAAGTAAATATGTGTGTATATGTCGTGATTATATTTTGTTATTTTAAATGTGTTGATTTTCTTGTGTTGTTTTTTTAAGCTTATGTGAATGTATTTTTACTGAGTGCACGTGGACATACAATACTAATATCAAAATTTAATACGAAACTATCGAAGCACGTATCTTGAGTAATCTCTTCACTGATATATACGAACGCATTGCTTATTGCTTACGTGCACGTGATTTTATAGATATATATATAAATAGAAATAGATTAGCATACATGCAGCTGCATTTAGAAGTTTCTGCCGGGATATGCGGTCCAGAATTTACAAATATTTTCTTTTTTACTTTGTTTCCTTGTTCAGAAGGAACCTTGTTATAAATTATGTTTTTAATAAGAGGCTGACATATTTATTTGAGACCAGTGTCAAAACACGTTTCCCCATTTCAGTTTTTTAATGTACATCTAACTCTCGTATTCGTACAGGTACACGGATGTATAGTCATATCACTGTGTACGCATGCGTCGGCAAATGCGTGCGCAGGAATTATCCGACAGATTATAGCAGCTGTTATTTTTGGTTTATTCTACATTTCTTACTCTCCTCAGCCCGATCACTTTGCCAGCAAATATCGCCATTAAATTTCTTTAAAAGTTGACTAATATAATAAAAATAACCATAATTCTTAGAGCCAACATAGTTATTTTAGAACCTCTGCATTTCGTCACTTCTTTTTTCGATGCTATGAAGTCTGTTTTGCCGATTTGGAAAGAGCCGTAACCTTTGCCGTAACCATCCGAGTCAATTCAGGTGATTGGTCTTTTGTGCACTTCAGAAATACTTTGCCTCTATTTAAACGATTTACTATGACATAATTCCTTTGTTCTCTAATTCATTCAAATAAAACCGTTAAAACGATTTGCTCTTTTTGGAATCGATATCACATGCGAAATTTATATTCTTCAAGCCGATCTTTCTCATTATTTTCTCATGATATTTCTTTTTCTCTGGTTTTTATGTATAACTTACCCAGTCGTTTTATCACATCGTCTCTGCTTACATGCATTGTCTGATATTTTTAACATTCGTTTATATAAAAATAATCCAAATTTATCTATATAAAAGAATCCAAATTTATCTACATCTATAAACTGAAAATGAATTTTATTTTCATCTGTGTGTATTTTATTTTCCATTGTTGTGTATTTTTTCATCTGGGTGTTGTTTTCCCTTGTTTTATCAGTCGCTTCAAGTTTATTCTTCAATGGTGATGAGATTAAGTGACATATAGAAAAATATACATTGAATAGTGATCCGTAATTATTTTCGTTGTTTCTAACTGCATTAACCTGGCATCTCGTTGATTACCGTTCCAAGTTTGCCTACTGAATTGACACCCTATCTTCTCGAAATCTGATACATATCTCTTCGTACCTGACGCATCTTTATAATCAGTGGCGACTAAATCGATTTCAACACCAGTGAGGCGGATCGAAATCAAGATCATTAAAAGGGCGGTGTCTTTTCTTTTAGGGTCAAAGTGCATTAGCACGATGAGATTCAGTGAGCTGGATAACCATCTATACAGCCAATCCGGTGATTAGACGTCATTGCACGGCGGGTAGGTGTCTTTCCACTCTGAATTTAACGGCCCCGGCGGAGTGTACTCCCGATCGCCTAAACGGACGAAGGCGAGACTTAAAGTTAGATGATATTGATTGTGATTTCTCCAGGAAAAGAATAGACTCTATCAGATCTTTTCGCTCATGATACACTACGCAGGAATAAATATATCTCCGACATTCAAGACAGATATGTTAAGGGAATGTTTGATATGATCATGCACGCTGCGATTGTATAACCACACAAGGTCAACGGACTCTAGGATCACACACAGTGTTGAAGGTGAAGTGAGGACATTCGCTGTTGCTTCGTATCTGTAGTTTATTTTGTTTTTTTTGAATGAAAATTCTAAATAAAATCATGGAAAATCAGAAATCATAAAAAGAATAATTGAGGCTTTCCATCGTTCAGCCTTGGTCTGATCATAATTTTCTGAAGAGGATGACATCTTGTATTAAAAGACAAACAATTAAACATTAAGCTTGGCGAAAAGAAATAAAAATACAAAATATAACCTATCCAGCATAGTGACATTTGGCTTATATTCAAACGTTTAGACTGAAGTTGAGAAAGAAATGTACAAAAAAGAAAATATTCACACAGATAATGATCACTATTGAACATTTATAGCAAGTACATATAATGGATGAATCTCCTACGATAGAGTATAAAAATTAAATGATAAGGCTAACCGACCTTTCTATAGCATGAATATTATATTAACGTGCCAGCAAATCTTTTGCCGCAGAGTCCAGCTTGTATATTTACAAATATACCACTTTTCCGTTTATTGAATATTGCTTTTATATCTGGTCTAGTTCTCATGCTATCAATTGACAAAATTCAAAGAAGAATCTGTAACTTAACCAATACTGTCTTGGTATCTTGACTTCAGTCACTTTCGCACTGCTCTTTTCGCACGAGCTTTTTATTAATAGTGCCGCGACTAGATGAATTTAAGCATGCTACTAGACTAGCATGTAGATCCCTCCCGTTATGCGTTAAATGCAACCGCCACTTCTCTTCCATCAGATTATTTTCTCGCCCTTCCCAACGGTGGAATTCCCTTTTCGATTACTTGCTTCCCCGACAACTACAATCTTAAAAAATATCAGAGCAAACCTAAATCGACATTTTCTATCTTCTTGAATCCCGTTCATCTTTTGTCCTTTCCTTAATTATTCATATTCTAAATCATTTCTCTCATTCCTTGTACTTCTCTGCGTACCAGTGACAATCCTGCCTTACTTGGGGTGAAAGTATTTAAAAAAAAGAAGATATAAAACATCGATTAATGTGTCCACGGGAACTAGATAAAAAAAAAAACATAATATTTCATAACAATTGTAGAATATGAAACAGTTATTCAAAATCTTGAAACTAGTTTTAATAAAATCGATATTCGTGAATGTAGTGGAACTTTCCAGAGGACCACATCACATGAAATTCAATGAGATTGGGATATTTTCAAGAAACTTGCTTTCATTATTCCCACCAGTACTGTTGAAACTTGACTAATGCATGGAATAATAATGCAACACAAAATGTACTTAGAACAAAATGTATTGAAACAAAAAAGTGTACACAATATTTACATATAGTCTTTTGTCTATTCCTGGAAAGACCGTTCCTGGAGAATGTGTTGACTGAGTCGCAGTCGGGCAGAGTCTCTGGTTGAATCTCTTGATTCCTGTATTTTTTCAATCCACCCACGAGGATCGAATGTGGCACAAGGCCGTTTTAATGTGGGTATCCCCGAGCCCTTAGGCTCGGTCAAAAATATGGCCTTTCTGAACCCGCCTAGACGGGTTTAGGCCCTGTCAACCTCCCCGGACGAAACCTTGCCCTTCGGCAAAGCCTCGTCCGGGTTTCCCTCAGCTAATGCAGAGAGTACGACAGTCGCCGAGAGTGAATCTCTCGATTCCTGTATTTATCAATCCACCCACGAGGATCGAATGTGGCACAAGGCCGTTTTAATGTGGGTATCCCCGAGCCCGTAGGCTCGGCCAAAAATATGGCCTTTCTGAACCCGCCTAGACGGGTTCAGGCCCTGTCAACCTCCCCGGACGAAACCTTGCCCTTCAGCAAAGCCTCGTCCGGGTTCCCCTCTGCTAATGCAGAGAGTTCGACAGTCGCCGAGAGAATCTCTTGATTCCTTCCCTCTCTTCCCGGTACCAACCATATTTATATGGTCGGTACTCCACTATGCAAATTAGGTGGATCCTACCACAACAACTACCAAGACACTTCCTGACAGAAAAGCCTTGAATAAAAATAAAAACGGAATAATTAAGAAAATGAAGTTATATATGCTTCCACATGATATCAAGCTAAGCTTTAAAGTATAGCGCTGTTAAGGTCTGCCTTATATTAATAATAAGTTAATTATTATAAATATGTTAATTTAATTTATTAATATTTATAGTTGTGTGTACTGAAATCTGAAGATATAAGACGTAGGTTAGTTTTACTGTGGATGCTAGAAGGTAAAAACAAAAGAAATGAAGATGTCCATAGTGAGTCCGATTATTAAAACTCGCAGCTGCTCTCGAAAATGACCACCAATCTGTGGTTAAATGGGACAAGAAATGGCTTGCAAATTTAACGACTCCAAAGCAAAACTGCTATCATTTAATCACCATAAAGAGCATTTTTTCTTCAAACATCATGTCTAATGCTAACCTCAAATAGAGCAATACTTTGTGCCTTCTAGATCTCACATTTCCCAATGTCACGAATTGGAATGATTATTTTAAACCAGCAGCTATGATTACTGCTAGGTATAACTTTTCCCTGAGTCGTTCCCAAGAATGTTTTCTCGTCATAACCTTGCACATTTGTAAATCTGTCTTCCATAGAGGCATTGAATATTGTTGCCATATATGGTCTGCTGCATCTCTATAGACTCTCGAAAAAATAAACGAATGGTTCTTGGCCTGGCATCTATATTTCAGCAACTTTCCCACAGCCATGGCTTTCCTCTGTTGTTCTATAAATATTTAAAAGTCAATTCTTCTATATTTGCCATCTCTAAGACATAGATTTAAGCGGTCTAGTAAATTTTGAATTAGATCTTATCGTCAGATGCATATGTAAGTTTTACTCGAATAGTTTATTTTCTCGCATTTCTCCGCTGTGAAACTCTCTCCTGGTTTCTTGCTTCCCAGCAAGAAAATGAAAATACTGGGTAGGGAGGTGTTTGAGGAAAGGATAAAAAGAAGTACATAGGAGGTTAAAAAGAAGAATAGCGGTCAAGTCCACAGAAGATGTGAAATCTAATTGTTTATTTTCTCGCACTTCTCCCCTGTGGAACTATCTTCCGGTTTCTTGCTTCCCTGCCGTCTACGATCTTCAAAAGTTTAAATGCAATTTCAATCGGAGGCATCTGTCTTTCTGAATCCTGTGATTTTCTTTTCCTTTCTCCTCTCTAAATTTTTCTCATTCACCTTTACCCCATTGCATCTTTGTCGTATTATCGTCTTGTTTGGAGTGAAAAGATAACATATCTGAAGTAATTATTTTACGCTGAAGAGTAAATGGCGAAACTTAATAAAAAGAAAGGAAAATACAGATTATATTATTAAATATAGGAGCCGAAATATTGGAAAGAAGACTTTGGACCTGGAAAACAAGTTGGACGTATAGATTAGGACAGTTTCTGTAAATGGTGAATTACTTGAACCACTTCAAAAATAAAAATGAGATAAATAAAATGTTTTGAAGAATGTTACCAAAACCATAGCATTTTCTTAAGTTTACAAGGATAACAATGAAATATATTGGAAATTTGCACACGTCGTATTAGAAACCTGATATGTAAACACAAAAAAATGAAGAAGTGATGTTATGTTAAGCAATTCGACCAAAGCAAGGCGGTGATACCACTAATACGCACGGGGCCTCACAGAGTGCAAGTAAGGGAAAATACTGGGTATGGAGGTGTCTGAAGAAAGGATAAAAAAGAACATGGGAGGATAATGAGAAGAACGGCGATGTCGAAGACTGTATGAAGCCACAAATACAGATACAGCATTGATTGAATTAATATGAGTAAAAGTTTGGCACTTAGCTGATTGATGTTACCCGACTCCAGTGTTTCGTAGGCGAACTTGTCCGTTTACACTTCAGGACATTGACTTAAATAATTTTTACCTATAAAAATAAACGTATAATCAGAAAAATATAATTTAAGTATTTAATGTTTTTGTAACAAAGAATTTACAATCCTGGACAAGATGTGGAAAATTATATTTTTAAATAAAAGCTGACAGAGAATGACAAACGTTTAAATATTTCAACAAATTCAATCGATACAAATAAAATTAACTGACGCTGTTGCACACGAAGAAAAGTAACTGGCAGAGGAAGAGGATGACTCAGATAATAAAAGAAATTGAAATCCAAATTCAGAAAAAGAAACAAAAAAGACGAGAAAGAATCAGTTTAATCAGCCAAACGTGATAAATATAAATTATAAGCAAATTGATGATGAGTAGACAGGGGTTGGCATAAAAAATTTGACATGGCACAGATGAAAATTAAGTTAACAATAGAAAAGTTAATGCCATATTAGATCTAAGAAATAAATTAAAGGAAAGCAATTTTGGATTGAGTGTATGTAATTGCAGTAAATATATATCGTGTGAGAAATTTCCTTTGTCAGAGAATGTGTAAGGAAAGAATACATAAAAGAAGGAAGTGAAGATTAAAGAAAAAAAGGAAATATTATTTTCTCCTCGAAGCAAAAAGTAATTAAAAGATGTAGGGGGAAGATGAATTATGATGAATCACTAAATAAAAGAGAAAATATTAAAGAGACAAAATCAGACATACATCAAACGTACTATAATTACTATAGTAACACCAATTATAGTGAGGTGGGTAAAACAAAAAATAAAGACCTTCAAAATTAAATTAATAAATCAGAATTGCCTCAGTCTTCGAAATTAATTTACTTCAATAATAAGTTATGCTATTTCATTCTTTGGTGGCTAAATAAATGTATTATTTTTTTTAAAGTTTAAAAAACTTGTATGGTTTTATTCAGTTCATGAATAGTGATATATTGTACCTTATATCTATATTTGAGTGAATAATTGACGGGAATAAATTATCTGTCTATATTTCTGAGATGAGTTATTATGTACACTATTTACAGTATTCGGACTATTGTCCTCATCTTTGTCACTATATTTATTACAACATTTCGGCCGTCGTACGCTACGGCCTTCTTCAGGGGGTTGGAATGTTGAACTGAACCCTTTATTTCGCTCACAAGTGTAGACTGTTCTAGTTCCACGTGCCATGCCTAAAGGATGTTAGTTGACAGTTAGCTCCTGTTAATTCCCCTTTCCAAGATCTCCACTGCCTTAACCGGGTATTGAACTCACACTCCTTGAGTCCTGTCAGTGGATCTAACTAACGCCTTTATCTACTGTGCCATGTGTCCTTGATTATGGTGTCAAAGATGCGGACAATAGTCTGAATAATGTAAATATTGGAATAAATTATGTTTATTGTTTAGATTACGTTATTATAGAACTGATTTCGAAAATAATATACAATAATTTATATACTTTGGTTTGCTTTTAAAATCCTATGATATATTTACATGAAATATATTTTCAAAACATGAAAATATATTTAATATAAGACAATAATTGTATAATCCATAGATGGATATGCAATGTGGTTGGTCCTGATATGGATTTCCTTTACAGTCGCTCCCTCACAGATGCGCCATCGCCTCACTCTATCCTTTTAACCAATACTTTCTCGGTAACTGCACCGACAAGCTACTACAGCTAGTTCTACACTGCATGAATTTAAATGTGCCACTAGTTCGGCATCTCATTCCAATCCGATCACTGCCGAAACGTTAAAATGTAGCCGCCTCTTCTACTCAAAATGCTTCGTCTCGCACTTCCCGTCCGTGTAACTCCCTTCCCCTTAGTTGCTTCCCTGAGAGCTATACTCTCCAACTATTCAAATGCAATGTGAATCGACATCTCTAGGACGTACGTTAGTAATTATATATTTCATGCTATATTAATTTAATATAACATGAAATATACTGCAAATGAAAAGATGAACGATTTCAAGTAAACGGAAAATAGCGAGTGATGTTGGACATAACATTTTGAAAGTTTTAGTTACCAGTGTAGCATCAAAACGGAAGGGATTTCTCTGAACTGGAAGTGCGAAAAAAATAAATTGTTGGATTAGAAGTGGCAGTTGCATTCACCTTTTTATTATTATTATTAATTCTTTCTTTTTACCGACAGTCTGTTAAAAATCTTTAACGTCGGGTGCGTAAAGCCAAGAAAAAATTCAATTAATCATGTATTATACAAAATACAATACAAAGAAGTTAATTATTCGCTTAACGTCTGTTCACCAATTGATGTATTAACATAAAACCAACATTATATATCAATTTCAAGCTCCCTTAAGAGAATATATCCCCGACAGAAAAAAATAAATATATTGGATATACGACAACTACATTATCACGACGTTTTACATTTGACATGACTGACCATTCGTCCATTGCCAGATATTTACACCATACTTGTCTATATTCACAGTATAGAAAAATATTGATTGATAACACAAGTATCCTACACCAAGAAACTATCAAATTAAAACTACAGATCCACAAAGAAAACTTCATTAAAAATTGAAGCCGACACTGAACAGAATCAGCTGCGAATACTGTAATAATGTTCAAAATGCCTATAAAAAAACAGATTTAACACTTTAATGCGCGCTCGACCATGACATTCCAACATGAAAAAAAAATTCATAATTGATAACTTTTCACGTTCTAGCGAAAGCTATAGCATAACTGTCAGTCATATCATTTAAACGCACAAGAAAAAAAAAAGTAATGGATAGCTACACCGTTTTGCCGCACCCGTTACAACCATGTTGATGATCCTAGAAAGAGATCAAAATTACATTGGAAATAAAAGTGTTTTCCTCTATTAAAGTGAATTTCATGCCTCGCTCAATTGTAATATACGGATAAATATTCGTGAATATGAAAGGATTATGATAAAAATAATGTGACCTAATGTTTGTAAACGATTCAATCAGACATAACTGTAAGATACATACATACATACATATATATATATATATATATATATATATATATATATATATGTGTGTGTGTGTGTGTGTGTGTGTGTATGTGTGTGTGTGTTTGTCTGTGTGTATACACTATTTATATATGTGTACACTATTTACATTGTTCAACTTGTGGAGGAGTTGAATTAAAACAAGATAACATAAACTGAGATACCCGGTATCATCATGCTACGTTGAATTAGAACAATAAACCCAGGTGGACAAAATAAAGTTTCGCCTCGGAATTTCAGTAACCTGAAAAGGCCGGGGCGTATAACTGTGAAAATCTCGTGAATATGGGAACAAAGATTAGACCAACCGTAATGTAAAGTGTATAAATAATTAAACTACCTTATCTCAGAAATACATGTTGTGTGTGTGTGTGAGTGAGTGTGTGTGCGTGTGTGTGTAGGAATGTGTGCGTGTGTGTGGATAAACATATTGAAAAATACCTCATCAGTGCTATTAGATAGACGGTAACACAAAAACACCATGTCATCATAAACTATAGTTTGATGTACGGCCTTGAACTAAAAGTGGATCTGGGCACATCGTAAAATGCGCTCTCCTAAAGGAAGTGTAAATAAACTCCGTTCAGTCGAACATACCAATGAGCTCGGAAACGTGCTTCTTCTCTCTCTCTCTCTCTGTATATATATATATATATATATATATATATATATATATATATATATATATATATATATATATAAGTAATGAAATGATTGGTAATCCATATGAATAATAGCAAGGAGGATATAATCCAGAGTGCTCAATGTCAAATCAGAGGAATTGTTAATTTAAATAGAAAACAGACAATCTTAAGGGTCTATTGGTTATCATTTATATCTCAAGGTGTATGCTTTTTTACGTGATTTTACTATCTATCTATCTATCTATCT
This sequence comes from Acanthosepion lycidas, assembly GCA_963932145.1. NCBI lineage: Eukaryota > Metazoa > Mollusca > Cephalopoda > Sepiida > Sepiidae > Acanthosepion > Acanthosepion lycidas. The sequence goes on along the minus strand of OZ010594.1, from coordinate 96,376,940 downwards.
ATCTATCTATCTATATATATATATATATATATATATATATATATATATATGGGTGTGTGTGTGTGGGTGTTCGTGTATGTGTGTCTCTGTGTGTGAATATATATATATATATATATATATATATATATATATATATATATATATATATATACATACATACATATATACATACATACACTCACACACATGAACATGCACATGTGTGTGTGTGTTTTTGTGTGTGTGTGAACATTCAGATCACGAATGTCTGGTAAAACTTTTAACCACAATAATAGTACGACTTAAATATTTATTTTTAACATACAAATATATATATATATATATGTATATATATATATATATATATATATATATATATATATATATATATATATATATATATATATACGTGCACATATATAAGTATATCTACATAGTACATATGCACATACATACATATATGTATATATATTTATTATTTTAAAGGGCTGAAGTAAATTATTATAATGGAACCTTAAAGTTGTCTGTTTTTCTTTAAATTATTAGCTCTGGATTTGCATTGAGCTATCAGGTTTTAATACTCCTTGGGATTACCCATACGCATTACCAAGTTCTTCATAACTTATATATATATATATATGTCATCATCGTATCATATTCTTCTTACGAGACGCGCAACGACCATCACTTGCAACTGAATCAGGTTTGGCAGATTGTATCCTCAATTGCAACCATACGTTATGCATTTATTAGGCCCAACGGAAGTGATTTATGATACAAACTGCCAAAACGTATCTCTTATAACTAATTATACTCATACAGTTCGCTTCCATCTGGAAAGTTGAAATTAATATTATGCTAAAGTCCATCTCACTGGAAGTGACTAGAATTCGGGTGAGGGCTGGAGTCATTACCCGGTCCCTGAGGCTTCACCAAAAAGAGATGTACCATAGAGTAATAAGCATTTTTAACGCGCTATTGTCGTTAAACCCATTTTAAACTTACCTTATGTCACAATCACTAGTGATGTTCACACACTTAAAAACTCAGATATTCATTACGAACTCACGCCATAATTCTCTGATCCATTTTCTGTGGTATTGGTTGTGGGGGTGTTAACAGAAATTGATGCCGCCAATTTTCTTCTTAGCTCTAGAAATATTTATCATAAACAACATTTTTCCTTTAAACATGCTTTTGTTTAAGGCATTCTATTTTATCTGTCGTTTCTCCCTCTCTATTTATAGCTTAAAGTAATGTTTCAACATTTATCATACCTCTTCGTCTCCACCCTACAATCCATACACACGAATTCGTCGCTTTTTCCTCTTTTCTGCCTTCAATATCTCTTGCAACCACGCTCATTACAAACAATAGAATTAATAACCTGAATAATAAGTATGATGACGACGATGACAATTGCATGTAAATATAAAAATAAAACTGTCCCAAGAGATCACACGTTAATAATTTCTGTTAAAATCAGTTAAATAAGTTATTAACACTGACATCTTCAAATACAGTGTATTCTTTTTCGCCTGACCTTTTATGACTTCGTTTCTTCACACGCGAAGGTTCTTCGGCTCCCAAATCTTATCATCTGTATTATTTTGGGATTTAATAATGTCGTCATTTGAATGATTGGATTTATTTCTCAAAAGTCCAATTTATTTCATCTTGTATTTGGATGCGCTCTAATAAGAATGTCAACAGATTGCCACAGTTCCACCATTCTCTACGTTCCATAGTAACATCCCAAATATTTTAACATTTACACTTTTATAACTTGTCAATATACTTTGATAAAATATTGATATTTTTTATTTTTGGCATATCTGATACTCGTTTTAACCTCTAGTTATTCGAAATTAAAAGCCACTACAATGCCATATTTTGTTTTGTGAAATGCAGAATTTTGGTTGTAAGTAGCACCATTTATCAGGGTGTGTAATTATGCTCGTTTTTTGCAATTCAGTTATATCTACATTTATAGTATCCCTACCGAATTTCCTTACATGGTTTTAACATATAAATGTCTGTGTCATATCATAGTTTGTTATTTTTGATATTTTGATTATAATAAATTCTTTCAGATTTGCTACTAAAGACATTGCTTTTCTTTCTTAAACTATACACTGCCAAATGAGTTCAATTATATACATGACCGGTGGCGGAAGTACTTTTAAATTCTAAATTCTGTCCACATTGTCCGCTTAAAAGTTTATATAAAAACATGAATGTGAATGGTTTCATTCAGGGAAGAAATCGCAGTTTATCATGCAGTACTTGTCATAATATTATCCTTGTGGTCATAATTAAGATTTCGTGTATTTATTGGGGAGGAGAGTTCAGTATCGGTGATAAAGCATTGTACGCATACACAGTGTGGATATATTATCATAGAACGGTGAAAGGCGCTGATATATATATATATATATATATATATATATATATATATATATATATATATATATATATATATATATATATATATATATGTGTGTGTGTGTGTGTGTGTGTATAATAATAATAATAATAATAATAATAATAATAATAATAATAATAATAATAATAATAATGAACTCTCCCGTCGGTTTCGGCGTATGAGGATCTGCCAGCTTATTGATTCAGTTATGAAAGATTATACGATAATCTTCAGTGGCATTTAAGACCCGCCAGTGATTTACAAAGGAGGCCACATATGGAGCAGGTGTGAGAATTGTGGATAAGAACGAATCAAAGTAAACCGCCAGAAAACCCACACAAGTGATTTGATTAAAGTGGTGAAGGCCTGTGCAGAACCATCCACACTTTTCGGAACTATTGATACACTTAGTCGGTGCAAATAAATGCCACAGACGAAGCAGACAATATACATCAGGCTTTTCGTGTAAGAGTCTTCGATCTCCTAGACCAATCGTGTTCTATAACACTAAGGACCTTGTTCAGCCTTAGTAGAGAGTATTTGTCTATAGTTGGGACCCTAATATATATATATATATATATATATATATATATATATATATATATATATATATATATATATATATATATTTCTAAAGCATATATATTTCTAATATATATATATATATATATATGTATATACATAAACATACATATAAATTACTAAAGCATATATAAATACAAATAGAATATATATATATATTTTATAATATATATATATATATATATATATATATATATATATATATAGATAGATAGATAGATAACTAGACTCATTTCGAAAAAAACCTCGAATTTTTGATTTGCAAATAATCAAATCAATCTCGAGGAAAAAAAGGTTTTAAAAAAAAGAAAGAGCTACAAACATGAACTACTGTCGAACAAATCGCACAGATGCAGGTCTGAAGCCCAAAGAAAAAAAACCGATACGAGTAGACAACTAACTAACAAAAGAGCTCAATACAATCGTAGAGCAGACCTTGATACACCTAGTGAGCCAGACAAACCTACCTAGGTTTCACCTAAACGGATCGTCAGGGAAAGTATATATATATTTACAGTATATATATATGTATATATATATATATATATAGAAGATATATATATATATATATATATATATATATATATATATATATATATTAAAGAATTTCACCCCAAGCAAGGCGGGAGTGCCACTAGCACGCAAGGCTTTACCGAGAGTGGGAGCAAACGTAAATAGACTTGATAGAAGAAAAGAAGGACGGGGAATAGATCAAGGCATCTGGAGATATCGATTGACATTGCATTTGAATATTTGGAGATTATAGCTATCAGGGAAGTAACAAAGAGGAATGGAGTTACACAGATAGGAAATGCGGGAAATGTATATATTGGAGTAGAGGAGACGGTACATTTAACCCTTTCGACAGTGAACGGGTGGGACATAGATGCCAACCTAGTAGCACGTTTAAATTCATGTAGTTTGGGAACCAACGAAAATAGCTCGTCGGAGTAGTTATCGTGAAAGTTTTAGATTGGTGCAAAAATAATGTCGTTTTCTCACATATGTTACTATGTGAGAAAACGACATTATTTTTGCACCAACTTAATATTTGGAGAAAAGACAGAGTGAACCGTCTTTATATAAGTATGAGCGAGGTTGTAAGAAAATGGAGTGAAAAATGTCCCTGCATGAGCTTTCATATATCAATTGTCATTAAAATATTTCATCTAACCATTGAATTGTGTATATATTTAATTCTTATTATATGAATCTCTGTTATGTGAGTACATAATAATGTCCTATTTTAAAATATTTTCTTTAATATTCTTCTAAGGAACGCCACTCATTTATCTTTTGCTTGATCGCAGGTTCATTGTTAATAATATGCGTGATTTCATCTTTTTTCCTGCTTTATTTTTGTTTGATTTTTTTTGTAACAACATACATTTGTCAACGGAAGTCTAAAAAAGAAATTCTTCATTTTCATTTTCTTATTCATCTTCCCCCACCTACTCCTATTGCTTCTACTTCTTTGTCTTCTTCTGTGTGTCGTGTCTCTCCAGGATGTGGTCGATCACTGCTCTTCCCTATTATTTGTATCTTGCAGGAAATTTTTCCTGTTACTCTTTCTCCAAACCGTGTGTTTCTCTCATACATTTACAAAAGCCAGTTAGAAAGGAAAATTATACTTACCCTGACGTAATGGATAGCGGCTCGGATTGATAAATCGGAGGGCTGAGTTCGAATTCCAGCCGAAACCGTTAAATTCAATCACGTGTTAATATCCTTGGGAAAGATATGAATCCTCTTCATCTCCCCAGCTATGCGTGAATAGCAGGAGAGACCGGGTTAATAGCCTTGTATGGTAACTGGCCTAGCTCAGAAAGAAATGGCAACCAACTGCGGGAAAGCATCTGCCTGGTCAGTCATGTATCGAAAGAGGAATTTCAAAGTTATTAATATTATTTCTGCTACTACTACTTCTATTACTATTAAATTTATTTGGAATTATGCCTTTAATCGCATTCTCTGTAATTTAGTTTATTAGTTATTCCACACACACACACACACACACACACACACACACACACACACACACACATATATATATATATAATTTTGTCATTATTGCACATTTCTATGTATTATACAAATTTTAATATACAAATGAATGCTTTACACTCAGTCTTGATTTGCTTATTATCGTATAACATTTCAAAGTTTACTTTTAACATTTCAAATTTCAACCGTTAACACGTGTTCATCCAACATATGGATATATTTGAAATTATGACTAGCATTCAAAAATTAGAAAAAAAAATACGTATATATATATGTGTGTGTGTGTGTGTGTATGTTTGTGAGTGTATGTATGTATATATATATATATATATATATATATATATATATATAAATTAAATGATGTAAATATATATTAAATATTGTTTAAATTTAACAATTTACATTAGTTTCAAACAAAAGAAAATATAAAAGATATAAAATAAAATGAAGTCCATTATTGCAGCAGATATACATTAATAATATTTACGGATACTCTTCAGAAAAGTAACATACTGATGTCAATATTAAACATTGAATTATTATAAAGACACAACACAATAATTATGTTTCTGCACTGTGTGTCATTTCTCGCTTTACGTTGCTTATGTGCAATTCCTGATGGAACAACGTTGCATCGCAGATTTAACGACAGAAAATTTACTTCATATTTTGTTATTAGTTTTATGTTAAATAGTTGCATAATAATAATAGCACCACCTTATTAAAAAAGCCAGAAAGAAGGGAAGATACAAGTTTCAACCACTCGTTGATTTATCTCTGCTGAAAGCAAAGCATTCTAAGTCATCAACGAGCGAAATGTCTTCTCATTTTCCGTTCTTACAATAAAACTGAAACAAATATAATCCAGTACCAGGATTCCACGCCCATGAGAATTTAATCCATTTCCAATCATTCTGAGTTGTCGAAGAGCTGAAAATATCTATAGAGATTGAAATTTTAGGGCTAACCTATATATTCTTTAACAGCTAGAATTAAATATATCTACTGTTTCTATCAGATAAGTTTTCAACATATAATTCAATCTTGTGAACACAGTGTGTTTAACCATCTTTATCTTATCTGTTTAATAGATCATTGTAATCAAAAAACGATAGTAAAGCGGAACTAAAGTCCTTATCTCGACTATAGTTGGTGGAATGTTTCCATCGCTATGCTGCGATTCCCACCAGGTTTCATTGTTAGAGGAATTTCAAAGCTATCCCTTGGGGTTACCGTGTTCTTTTTCAGATGTTCGTGTGAGTGGGCACCTCATATATAATTCTATTTAATTCTTTCTTCCTTTTGATGTCCATTGACTCTACTAGTAATTCAACGCAGAGATACGCACGCACGCACGCACGCACACACGCACGCACACACACACACACACATATATATATATATATATATAAACATATAAAAAATATATGAAAATATTTAAACATAAAATCTAACCACCCAGCCCATATCATAAGGCATATTCCAAAAAATATTGGGTATAGACTTTCTACTAATTCCTCCAATAGGGAGATTTTTGAGGCCAATAAATCAAGTTATGGGGAAGCCCTATCTAAGAGTGGACATAAAAATAAATTGGAATATATTAATATAAATAACCATGAGAGTACTCAGAATAAACGTAACAATAGTATAAGAAAAAAAAACTAGGAATAATGCACGCAATAATCCTCCTACTTGTAATTGTAGAAACAAAAGCATCTGCCGATTACAGGGAAAATGTCAGCAAGAATGCGTGGTTTATCAAGTGAAAATTTACAAAAATAGCGAGGATACTAACCCTAAAACATACATAGGTGCTACTCAGGATTAATTTAAAAAAATATTATAACCACACGAGTAGTTTTAAAAACAAAAAAATTAAACATATTACCACGCTATCCACTTATGTATGGAAAACCAAACAAGAAGTAATATAGACCCCATCCTTAAATGGGAAATATTAAAAAAAACACCCCAAATATAAAGCAGGTCATAATTTTTTAAAATTATGTACACAGGAGAAATTAGCCATAGCTTTATATGATCAACCTAACCAGCTATTAAACTCCAAAACTGAAATTCTTAACGTATGTAGGCATAAAAAATCTTGGCTACTAAATTAGACGATATTTCACGATTATTTGTCATTCCACCTTAATGTTCGTATTTTAATATTCCCTCCAACCTTTTTTTTTTCTTTTTGTTGAATAAATATTTAAACTCAGATGTTTGTGTTCGTGGTTCTTTCTTTGGTCACATGGTATAATTTTAGCTATAGCCTATAAATATGCGTTATTCTTTGCCTGTTTAGCCGGCTTTCGCTGATGATCCATTTAGGTGAAACCTAGCTAGGTTTGTCTGGCTAACTAGGTTTATCTAGGTCTGCTATACGGTTGTATTGAGCTCTTTTGTTAGTTGTTTACCAGTATCGGGGATTTTTCTTTGGGCTTCAAACCTGCATCTGTGCGATTTTTTTCGACAGACTTTCATGTTTGTAACCCTTTCTTTTTTTAAAACATTTTTTCCCTCGACATTGATTTGATTATTGGCAAATCAAAAATTCGAGGGTTTTTCGAAACGAGTATACTTTTATATATATATATATATATATATATATATATATATATATATATATATATATATATAATTTTGTACTACGCTATCAAATGATTTTTCTTCCAACACAAAATTGAGTTAACTTAAAAAAAAACTCTATCTATCTATCTATCTATCTATCTATCTATCTATCTATCTATCTATCTATCTCTCTCTCTCTCTTCATATATATATATATATATATATATATATATATATATATATATATATATATATATATATATATATATATTTACCGAGATATCCTTTAGCACGGACAATAGATTAGAAACATCACGCCTCTCTGGACAGAATAAAAGGATTATTTTGAAAATTCTTGGAAATTTATAACACAAAAGTTATTCCAAGTAAAGCAGAGGGTAAATTTCTTAAAGGATGTGACAATAACAACCACGATGAAGATAAAAATATGAATACACATATGCATGAAATCTCATTTGATGCTATATTCTTTTTGCGGCTATTAGGACAAAAGAATTTGAAAGTCTGGCTTACGGTTATTGAATCATCTCAAAGAGAATATTCGTCTGTATGGAATCAGTTTCTGTATATAATAGAATCGACTTGAAGGAATACTTTTATTCAGAAAGATTTATAGTGATAGGTAACTCGCAGTGGGCATTGTAAGAGTGTCTGTAAGCATTGAGGAATAGTAGATTCATTTGTTGGAAAGAAGCGGAAGTTATTAGAATCAATATACGTTCAGAAGATGATAAAGATATTATGTTTTCTCAGGGTATATACGTGTATAAATGGGATGAACACAAAATAGTTTATTATTTAGATATAAATTAAAGAAATATTACATTTGCTATCATGTAAAGTATATGACCTTCTTCACGGTCTATTGACGGCGTTTCTCTTCAAAATGAAAAACTATTCCCAACTACAACCATTGCGGTATAATGAAAACATCATATTTTGCGAATCCCATGTGTATTATTTAAGAGGATAAAAATGGAATATTATAGACTGCAGATTTCAAAAATAAACGAAAATAGTATTTAACAAAACAAAATCGACAGAGTTACGAGATTCTTTTAACAAAATTACCGTTGTTCGAAAATATTTCTATTTTTTTAAATTCTTTACCAAAATAGCAATAAACTTGTTGTCTGTTGTTCTATCATGCTGTATCTTTTCATAGACGGCTAATATTGTCTCTTATATATATTTTATTTTCATTTTGAATTTTGTTAATATTTGAATATTCAATAAATCTATTTATTTTCATTTATTAAGTGATCATAGATAAAACCATATATTTCTTTTCATGTAATCATTTTAGTATGCCATAATTTAAAGGGTCACATTGAATCTATCCGTATTTATGTTATGTATTTTGGCCGATTTTCAAGGATAATAAATCTCTTTGCTGACACTTTTGGTTTACTTGTAACCTACCGCAAATTTTGTGTCTATCTATCCGGTAAATGTAGGCCTTTATATATATATATATATATATATATATATATATATATACATACACACACACACATATATATATATATATATATATATATATATATATATATATATATATATATATATATATATATATATATATATATATAAGTAATTCATCGAGTCTAGAATAAACTAAAAGAATGCAGTAAGCTGTTTCGATCTATATTAGGGACTCATCAGCAGTAAGCATACACTACCAAGAATTTAAACCCGGACAGATACGCGATTAGGCAAACGTCATACCAACTGTTCCAAAGGGCCTCGGTGACGAAGAGGTAGCGAATTAGACTCGATATACCGCCACTCGATCACATATTCCTTGCTGGAAATCATCCGTCTTTCTCTTTTACCCATAAGACCACCACGACTATTATCACCTAGCGGCTTGGTGAAATTAGTCGTGGCTCGTGGGGGCAAAGTCCTATCGGTAAAAGAGAAACTCGGATGAGTTCCACCACGGAATTCATCGAGCCTAGAAGAAACCACAACAGAATGCAGAAAGCACTGGACGGCTGTTTAGTCCTATATTTGCGACGCATCAGCAGTGCACATATAACGAGAATTGAAGCCAGGTCAGTTACGTTATCAGGCAAATGTTATACCAACTCTTTCAACGGGCCTCTGTAATAAAGACGTACCGAATCAGCCTCGATATAGCGCCGCTCGGTCACATATTCCGTATTACAATTAAGTAATTCATCGAGTCTAGACTCCATGAATTACTTAAATATAATTATCTGAAATCTTCCTAATTTCCATCACTTGTATATCATTGCTTGAACAGGCTTCTAATGCTCTGTATGGAGGGTCTTGGTGATAGTAGTCCTGGCTCGTGGGGGCACAGTCCTATGGGTAAAAGAGAAACTCGGATCAGTTTCACCGCGGAATATTTGATCAAGTTGCGCTATATCGAGTCAGATTCGCTACCTGTTCGCCACCGAGGCCCGTTGGTCTGTTATTTCCCTGATAACGTAACTGTCCGGGTTTCAACTCTCGGTAGGGATGCATACTGCTGATGAGTCCCAAATGTAGGATAAAACGGTCGACCAGTGCTTTCTGCATCTGCCTAGGTTTCTTCTAGATTCGATGAATTACTTAAATATAATTATCTCTAATCCTCCTAATTTATTTCACACACACACACACACACACACACACACACATACACACACACACACATATATATATATATATATATATATATATATATATATATATAGGGAATATGAGACCGAATAGATTAAGCTTCGTAATTTCGTAATATTTAAATTAAAAGAGGGCTCAATATAAAGTAGATCAACTTTATTCTTTTAGTATATTCACCGAAATTATGTCAAAATAGCTACACATTTGCAGTATACTTAGTCTTTGCTTATCTTTGTACTATTACTACAATACACAATCCAAATGTCGAAAAATTCTGTATTGGTAGTGCTAATAATTCTTTCAAGAATAGCTTTTATCAATATACATTAACTTCACCAATAGTAATTACAGAAATAATGCATCACTTTCTAAATATTTTTAGAATTTAAACGATGATAATAAGACTCCTAAGTTGAAATAGATATTTTCAAAATCGGCAAGGACATGGAGATCTTTATATGAATCTTATTTCTGTGTTTGCAAGGAAATTGGTAATTAAAAGACTCAATAAAAATTCCTTATTACATCAAATAAGCGAATTAATTGTAAATTGTAAACATAGTTTACAAGCGACCTTACAATATTGTTAAACTTTAGAATTTGATTATGCTTTTTCTTATATTTTTGTTATACCGCATGTCACTATATATAGGTTATCTTTCTATTTGTAAGATTAATTTGGATTTAATATAATTTTGTATTAATCTGGTAGAATCAGTAACAACTTGTACAGATTTATTGGTATTTGGTTTGGTAATTTTGACATGTTACATTGATTTCTTATTGTTTATTAACATCTTATGTTAAGAATGTTTATTCAGCCGTTGCATATCAATTTACCAAATAATTATATTCGCTTAAATTACTAGTTTCTGAAAGACGCTATTTATTTATCAACTATTAAAAATTATATATAGGAAACTCATAACGCATATAACTTGTTTAGCATTTTTTTTAAATGATCTCTCCACCTCATTATTATTTGTTAGGAATTGGCATTGTCTGTTGTGCATAATTTTAAGTATCCAGTAACATCCGCTCCTTATATGTCTGTGCTGTCGTTAGCTGCCAATCTGCATGTCATGAACCATTTATATAAATAATTTTGTAATTTTTGCTTCTTTGCTTTTTTTCAAATCTAAAGTAGGTCATATTTGATTGGTTGATCAGAGTAAAGTCCACAATCGTTATAAATGCCTTTTTTCGCAACAAGGTATTCTATTTTGCTTTTAAAGCTAAATAAATCCTTCACTTGCCAGTAATTTACAGTTTCCTTATGAGATGTATTGATACACAAGGAGACACGACTGCAATCGTGTATCTTTTCTCCTAACAACTAGCTCTCTTAAGTCAGTAGTCGAGAGGAATCTATCTACACACGAGAGAAAATGTGTTACTACTACATCCAAAACATTGAAATCTTAGTCAATACTAAACAAAAAAATAACTTAAAACTTGAAGGTATAGTTTATGACGTCGCCTTTAATAATTGTCCCAAAAATACACAGGAGGAAGCTGAATGGTTTTAAATAAAAGGTTATATGAACCAAAAAGGGTATTTTACAATACAATACGCCAAATCTTTTTGTTGTCTATCGTAACGTGACTGGTCGCAATTTCGACATAAAAAGTGCTATTCTAATCCAAGGAGAAAATAATTCGCTACGACATAAATGTCTACGGCGTGCTTTGATCGTAACGTCATCTAAAATAAATTTGCTTGCAACATTTCACAATTCCTGACAGATCTGAATTTACACTGTGAAATACCTACTTGCAAAAGTAAGAAAAAGAAAAAGAATCTATATATATATATATATATATATATATATATATATATATATTCTATCATTTGCAGCACTCCTCGTTCCAATGTATGTGTAACCGTACCAGCATAACAAATTTATTTCGACATAGGCCGGAAGGACGAAACGGGTCTCAAGGAATCTTTATTTTCCAATTTGTCATACTATTCTCTCAATACTGTACTTGATATGCAAATTATATATCGTTATCTCATCTCTCCTTCTCAATCTCTCACTCTCTCACTCCTAATATATATAAATATATATATATATATATATATATATATATATATATAAATATATATATATATATACATACATACATACATACATGCATACATACACATATATATATATATATATATATATATATATATATATATATATATATATATATATACAATTAAATACATTATTAGAGGTACCAAAACGTAATATTTCAAGGGAAAGAAATAATTTGTTTCTTATAGGCATTGGGAAATATGTAATTAAAAAAGTAAGAAATTAAAACTCATCAGGGTCGACTGGGAGCAGATTAATAATTTATTGCAATAATACATTTACTCCCACAAACACCCTACATACCATTAAAACTTTAAAATTTTAAATGATTAATGGTATCAGAGAAGACCAAAATCAAAACAATGCGGACACCCGGATTAAGAACACGTAATGTGACACGCAGCCTAATCCTATAATCTAAGCGTTGTGAAGCCCTTCCTGTGTAGCTGCTAACACAACCACATTTAAACGAATAAATCATTGAAGAAACATGTTGTGGAGGAAGAGGAACCTTACGCATATATATGTATTTATGTATATACTAGATATTCTTGTCGATACGGATGCATGAGTTCCTAATATTTAAATCGAGATGAATGGCCACACCTTCTTCTATGCGCCACCATGCTCATTCAGGTAGTTGGAGATAATGAATATATATATATATATATATATATATATATATATATATATATATATATATATATATATATATATTCTCAGTCATTTGAGAGTAGTTTTTCACTTTTTGACATTATTCTTACTCTCTGTTCTGCCCTTTATTTAAACAATCACTTTAGGTAAATTATGTTTTGTTTTTAGCTGGCCCTCTTACGTTCGGTATCACATCTGAGTGACTTAGTCCTCTTTCTCCATTATTTGCCTTAGAAATTTTAATTGAGTCTTTTTACGTTAATAATGTAGCCTTTTCTTTTCCCCTTTGTCTCTAAGACTTCGTTATTGTCAACATCTGCAGTGTATAGCATACTCAGCATTCTTTTGTAGAACAACATTTGTTTCGACTTAAAACTTTTATCGATCTCTGATGTTATTGTCACGTTTTGTAATGAGTAATTGGGGCGTCAGGAAAGCTCAAAAAAATTCTGAGTATATCTATTTAAATGTTCCCTCCTCCTACCTAGGTTACCCCAAATACAATGAAGTTCAGTTTAATTTGCTATATAATATATTGTAGATGGAAGAAATATTATTATCTTTTTCATGGACATTATTGAAAGTAAATGAAACAGAGTCAAACAGAATTTGAACGCCGCTCTTTGATTTGCAGTTCCAATGAACATTATATTGCCGGTCCATCATCCATATATATATATATATATATATATATATATAAGTTTCTTTATATCAAACACAATTTTTATAATGGGATTTAATTAAAAAAAATATGTGATTAATAGGGGATCAAGAAGAAAATTATGTTGAATGAAATCGGCAAGAATACACAGAGCACCATTTAAAAAAAAAAATAAACATCGTTTTAGTCCGGTTCAGTCCTAAAACTGGAACACGGAACCAATCATTCCCTGTCCGGCCAATGATTAAGAAGCCGTGAATTTTCACCGTAGACAAATAAGAAAAAAAAACAAAAAACGAGAGAATGCCGGCAGCAATATATTTACAACGTTTCCTACTTTTCTATATATAACATATTTAATGGCTACTTCGAGTTGGTGTAAAGGTTATCAATCTAAAACAATTACGAATGAGTTGTCACTTCAATCTTCACCGAGTGCCCCTTATTTTCGGCCTTGTGCCACATCCAAGCTACGCTTGGAAAATCGCTATAACCTATTCGGCGGAGTTAGAATTAGCTAACTCAATGATTAATATGGTTATAATTCTAACTTCTGTGATGAAGTGCATGGGACAAATATTTTGAGTGAGCTGTGGGCAGGACCAGTGGAAGTAATCCCAATATTCATTCTCTTAGAGGAGACTATTTCTAAATCGGATGAGATTTTAATTTGTTTTCTTTACATAATATTTTCGAAATTATTCAAGAAAGGCTCATTTTTGCTTAATTAATACAAGATTTGATACGTCTAAATTTTTTTTCCGAATCATAGCGGTTCGAGCATATTATACAAATCATGTAAGTGAAATAAGGAAGTTGGCACGTTTTCTAGTTGCAAGGTAATGCATGAAGATACATTTTACTCAGACTGAGTGGCCTAGACAAAGAGGACGTTACTTTGTCCTACTGAGTCTCAGAGGAGAGATTGCGTCTACGTTGTCTTCAAAAAGCATTTCGCACAATAATTGGAGTCACAGTAGTCTGAGCCAATTATTGTATTTTATGAGTTAATTTTCTACTGTTTTAAACTGAATACAAAGACTAATAACCAATCACTGTAAAGGGAAATTCACTCTAAAAAGAAAGAGAGTAAGACATGTATAATATGTGGATATGTAGGAGAGATAACGATTGATTCTCGAAGATGTAAATATTTTTTGTAATCGGGGTAGGACCCTGTCTATATTCTGTTTCAAAATACAACAGTTCCGAGAAAGAAGATGTGAAACTTCTTCTTTACCAAAGTAATAAAGGGAATGAGACAGATTTGACTCAGTGGCAGGGCAAGACGGGGAAACATGAAAATTAAATTATCGATAGATTAGTGAAAGGTTAGTAAAGTTTTATCTCCTGGATAGAGTTTGTATAGTGAAAACCAATTTATAACTCACAATGGCACACAAACAATTACCAAATATCTCAAGACTGGAAAGTGGGGATCGGTATGTGTTGTGGTAGGATCCACCTAATTTGCACAGTGGAGTACCGACCATATAAATATGGTTGGTACCGGGGAGGAATGAAGAGATTCAACGAGAGAGAATCTGTCGAACTCTATGCATTAGCAGAGAGGAACCCGGACGAAACTCGCTGAAGGGTAAGGTTTCGTCCGGTGAGGTAGACTGGCCTTGAACCCGTCTAGGCGGGTTCAAAAAGGCTATATTTTTGGCCGAGCCTACGGGCTCGGAGATACCCACATTAAACTGGCCTTGTGCCACATTTTATCCTCGTGGGTGGATAGATAATTACAGAGATTCAACCAGAGACTCTGCCCGACTGCGACTCAGTCAACACATTCTCCAGGAACGGTCTTTCCAGGAATAGACAAAAGACTATATGTAAATATTGTGTACACTTTCTTCTTTCAATACATTTTGTTCTAAGTACATTTTGTGTTGCATTATTATTCCATGCATTAATTAAGTTTCAACAATGGCGACGAGGTAGAAAGAACCATACGAAAAAAAAAAGAATTAATATTTGATAGCTTTCAACAATTGGGACAAGTCATTGAAGAACCCAGGCTGAAGGAAAAAATTATTAATTAAATTCCAACATCTAACGGAACGGCGAAGGATTCTGAATTTCTGGATATTTAGAGGACGACTAAGCATAAAGGAACGTTCACTCAGAAAAATTTAAAAGGTGTCGTAAACGAATAACGGTCATTTTAAATTGAAAAAGATATCTACAACGAGACACTCGTTAAAAAAACTGGCCGACTACAAAAACATGCATGGAATTAAAAGGCGCACAAATACACCGTGTCGATTTTGAAAGGTAACGAACTTTTAAAAAAGTTTTTTTTCTTTGTTTACTGAACAATATTTTATAGTGACGAATTTACCTCTGATAGTTTGTCATTCAATTACGCGAACAGAATAAAAAAAAATACCAAAGTTGATTATCACGGGCTTGAATGTAAAAGCAAGACATAAAATAAAAAAGTCGTAAGTTGTTTCGATTTTTCTGGTCAGCTTATATTATATCCGTTCATGCAACAAAGAATATACCTTTAATTTGTGTATCCACGGATATAACATATGCATCTATAGTGAATAGACATTGTGACAACTTCAGATTGGCAGAGATTACGGTTGAAGAATTCAAGTGTTTAATTTTTGCTCAAGGACTGGTATCCAGCAAGAGTGCCGAATTAAGACGTAGAGTTTTGTCTAAACTCGAATCTGAACAAAACCTTACCCTGAAAATGTTAGCAGAGGAGTGTCAGCGGGCCGTAAGTTTAAAGAAAGTCTCAAGAAATCGAAGAAGCTGGCATTGCTTATATTAAAAAAACAGTCAAATTACCCATCAGAGAAAAATTGGAGTAAAAATTTGGCGTATTTTAAAAATAGACAAGAAAAATTAAATAAGATCGAGGAGGAAAAAAAGGTTCCACCATATAATTGCAGACGTTGCAACGAAAGACACTGGGTAGTAAATTGCCGATATAGAAATAAGAAATGTTTCGTGTGCCACAAGAATGGACACAAAGGATCGTGTTGTAAAACGAAAAAATTCAATAGCCGAATTAAACAAACAAATTCGAACATCAAATCAGATAGAGATTTGAGGAAATATGTGACGACTGAAATATTTAAAAAGAATATCAAATTTCAACTCGATTCGGGTTCAGATTTAACAATAATGAACTATAAAACATGGAAAATTTTAAAAAGGCCTACAATAATGAAGTCAACGAAACGCGCTCGAACGGTAACTGGAAAGGAAATTAACTTCGAAGGTGAGGTTGTACTTCCCATGAAATTGAACGGGATCGTTAAAAAAATAAAGGTTTTCATTCTGAAAAATGGAGAAAACTTGATGGGTACAGATTTTATTGAAACATTCGAATTGTGGGATAAACCGTTAAACTCATTCTGCAGAAAAGTAGGAAGTAATACGTAAACAAGACAGGACATTAAAGATGTATTAAAGAAAAAGTTTCCGGAAACCTTCACACCTGGTCTTGGAAGATTTTAAAAGTTTGAAGCTGAATTTGAATTAAAGGAAAATACTATGCCAATTTTTAAAAAGAAACGTAACGTGCCTTTCGCAAGTGTAGACAAAAATTAACGAAGAACTTGATAGGTTGGAAAAAATAGGAATTATTTCGAAAGTAGAATCTAATTCATGGGCTGCGCCGATTGTGTGCATAAAAAAGAAATCAAACCAAATCAGTCTGTGTTGATTTTTCGACAGGGTTGAACTCGGTAATCAAGGACTACCATTACCCGTTACCGAGTCCGGAGGAGATTTTTAACAAGCTAAATGGTGGAGTTATATTTTCAAAAATCGACTTATCAGATGCCTATCTCCAAATTCCCGTCGGAGAGGAATGTTCGAAGTTACTAGGGATAAACACACATAGAGGGTTATTCAAGTACAACAGGCTTCTTTTTGGTATTAAAGAGGCACCAGCCATTTTTCAACAAGCTATGGACGTCATGTTGAATGATTTAGACTTTGCGTGCGCCTACTTAGACGACATCATAGTAAGGAGAGAAACCGTCGACGAACATCGAGAGCATCTCAATCAAGTATTTAAAAAGATTCAGGACTTTGGATTTAAAGTCAAAGAGTCAAAGTGCGAATTTGGTTTGGAGGAAATTAAGTATTTAGGTTACATAATCAACAAAAATGGCAGATTTCCAGATCCGGAAAGGTCCATGGTGATTAGAGACATGCCGACGCCCACTAATGTGGCGATGCTACAGAGTTTTCTGGGGCTCGCAAATTATTATCAAGCGTTCATTAAAGGAATGCACAATCTAAGAGCTCCGTTGAATGAACTACTAAAAAAAGACAAGGCATGGACGTTAGAATGTCAGAAAGCATTTGATGAAATAAAGAAAATGCTTACATCCGACCTCGTTTTAACCCATTACAATCCAAAACTTGATATTGTAGTGGCAAGTGATGCCAGTTCATACGGGATAGGAGCGTGTATTCAACACATAATGCCAGATGGTTTTAGAAAACCAATTGCACATGCTTCGAGAACTTTACTCCCAGTTCAAAGAAGTTACTCACAGATCGAAAAAGAGGCGCTGAGTATCATTTTTGCCATAACAAAATTTCACAGATACATCCACGGCAGACATTTTATGCTTGAAACCGATCATAAACCGCTGATCACTATTTTTGGTTCAAAGAAAGGGTTACCCGTTTATACGGCAAATTGTCTGTTGAGATGGGAAACCATTCTTCTCAATTATGATTTCACATAAAGGACCTATCATCCAAAAATATAATTCATGCGGATAGTTTATCACGACTCGTACCGAGTCAAGAAGAAAGATTCGAAGAATCAATTATTGCAAATATCAGAGCACATTATGAGGTGAAAAGCATGTTAATCAACATTTTAAGAGAGCTAACGTTTATAGCAAAGGAAATTAAAAAAAAAGCTGAAAGCGAGTATTTCATTTTAGAAATAAAAAGCAAAATGGTAGCAAATGACCAAAAAGTACAGGAGATTTATTCAATTTGTGACGGATTTTTATTATATCGTGAGAGAGTAGTAGTACCAAAAAAGTTGCAGAAAAGAATACTACGGGACATTCATATGGGTCACCGGGGGTTAATAGAACAAAAAGCTTAATGCGAAGCTTTGTATATTTGAAAGGAATGGATGTGGATATCGCAAACATGGTTAATCGATGTAAAGTGTGTGCGTTAGCAGCTAAGGCACCACCTATAGTACACAAACCATAGCCCAAGACGGATCATCCGTGGACAAGGTTACACATTGATTTCGCTGGTCCAGTAGAAGATTATTACTACTTAATAGTGGTAGATAGTTTTACAAAACGGCCGGAAGTACTACGCTGCAAAAAGCCTACGTCCAATACCACAACAACTTTTTTGCATGAACTATTTGCACGGTTCGGTGTGCCAGAGTGTATTGTGAGTGACAATGGTACACAATTCACTTCTGAAGAATTTAAGGAATTTTGTGAGTTATATCAAATTAGCCACATAATGACGCCGCCGTATCATCCGAGGTCCAATGGACTCGCAGAAAGATTTGTCGATACATTAAAGCGCGCGCTGAAGAAATCCTCAGGAGTTCCAACGGAAAAGGCGCTTCAGAAATTCAGAAGTATACAGAATCACGCCAAACCAGAGAACACACTCAAACATGGCACCAGCTGAACTATTGTTCGCTAGGAAAGTTAAGTCAGTGTTTGACAAGCTTTTGCCAGGAAAATATAGAGTAAAAATACTATGTATACAGCGTGAAAAAGATACACTTCCGGAGAGAAGGTGTTTTTCAAGTGCTACAAAAACAACGTTGAGTTCTGGGAGCGAGACATAGTGGACAAGAGAATCGGTGACCTGATTTACATAATTAAAGGGCCGAAGAATACTCATAAAAGGCACCAGAACCAACTTAAAAAATGTTACGTTCTAGTGCATGAAGAGAGTATACCGGATGAAGAGGAAGATCCCATTGATGTAATGTATGATATGTTTCAAGTAGAACCTCCGCAGAATACTCCTGAACCGAGAAGATCCGGTAGTAAACGAAAGTTCACGGACCCATTGGACGTGAATCCAAAACGGAAAAAATATTAAAATTAAGCGGAAGGACATATGCATATGAAGTATGCAAATGGATCTACAAAGAAATAGGCATAATCATCAACCCATATAGGAAGCCAGTTTGAAATCCAAAAGGGACTCCAAGGCTTGTGGGGGGTGTTGTGGTAGGATCCACCTAATTTGCATAGTGGAGTACCGACCATATAAATATGGTTGGTACCGGAGAGGAATGAAGAGATTCAACCAGAGATTCTGCCCGACTGGGACTCAGTCAACACATTCTCCAGGAACGGTCTTTCCAGGAATAGTCAAAAGACTATATGTAAATATTGTGTACACTTTCTTGTTTCAATACATTTTGTTCTAAGTACATTTTGTGTTGCATTATTATTCCATGCATTAGTCAAGTTTCAACAGTATGCTTCAGACATGATGTGGCACTGATATTCTATTTTTCATCTGATCTGGCTCTTGTAAAATAGATTATAGATAGACAAAGACAAATACTTTGTAGGGCGACACAGATAGCCGAGCATTTTAGCAACGGATCAGATATACTAGTTTCACTTAAGGTATCGTGTGAACATGTGTTCCAATAGACGTTCCAGGCATGGGTCTTTATTGAGAGTACATCCTTTTATCATGTGTGGTACTAATTCAATCTGCTCTGTGATAATGAATTGTTTCTGTCTTTATTTTGAAAGTACTAAATGTGAAAAATCATGTCATGCCCCATCGAGGTCAGAGCAAATGCCAGCTGTCAGACTCTGGTTATTCATATTTATGGAGGTGCACTCTTAAACTCTGGTAACGTCTGCATACATATTAACAAGTGATCTGAGAATGTTCTTAGCTGGATCGTTAATATATAGCAGATAAAGTGTAGGACCGACGAGAGTGTCTTGGCAGACTTCTGCATTGTTATCATAGTCTATGACTGACTATTAATAAAATCCTCCATGGACTTACCCGATAGGAAATACTTGAATCGAGAATAACTTTGCAGAAATGCAATAACTGGGGTGTTTGTGTAGCTGACTGCTATCTTTCAAAACCTTCAAATTATCTAAGGGGACAGCTCACGTTAAAAATCTTTTATGAAACATTTCACTGATACTGTGATAAATGACAGGTAAAACATCTGCAGTAAATCTCTTGTAGAGAAAAATCATACTGTTCTTCGATCAGGTATTGTTTCTAATAAGGTGAATGACCATCGTCTGATTGATTATAGCTTCGAAATATTTACTGATGATAATGAAAATGATAGGACGATATTACGTTGGTGATATACATTATCGCACGTTTCCATCGTTATCAATTTCGTCTTGTTAAACTGTCGTGCTAAAGAATAGTGACAACTCTGTCGGTAAGACAATATAAATGATGAGCCTTAGAGATATTGAAAATTCTTTACAATTAGTTCAAATGTCTAGCAATTTTTTTTCAAAATGCAATATGCGCTAGATATCTACACTGAACACAGTAAAAAAAATACCAGGCAATGATTTTGATAATATTCTTCTTAAGGTCCATGTTGCATCACTGAGAACATAGAACAGTGTTTAGAAAGTATAAACTTATATTCCCCAAACACCGAAAATAGGCATATTACAGTGAAATGTTTATTGAATCTCTATTGAGGCTAATGTCGATTTCATAACTTTCAAAACTGTATTTTCTTACAAAGTCATTTAATAATTTTAATCTTTGTCGGGTGAAATCGGGTGACATCAGCTTTGGAGTCATTACTAAAATTAATAGTTCATAGAGTGTGCTAATATAACTGAAGAATATTTGAATTTTTTTACAAATTTAAGTTTAAAAGTGCATCGAGAGAATTGTATTATTCAGTCAAAAACCTTCCAATTTATTCTGCACCTTTCTACAAAATAAAGAAGATGATTTGGAAATTAATTGCTTGAGAGAATTTTTTTTAAAAAATGAAAATGTATCGCTCATTTAAGAGTTTATTTATCCATTGACAGAGCTTTTGTAGAAGGTTGTTTCGCGTTTTCTCAGTTTCGATCAAGTTACAGTTTTTTTTTTTGTAAATAGAAAAATATTTAGCATTCATCACAAAGAGTTGAATTCCCCCAATTTTAATAAAATGAAATATATTCTTCTGGTTTATATTCATAGAGTAGCAGATAGCGGCTAGGACTGAGGAGTTGTAGAGCCGAGTTCGAATTCCAGTCGAATCCATTACATTAGCTTACGTGCCGATATCCTCGGGGAAGGTATGACTCTTCTTTTTTCGCCATCCTCCAACTATCCGTAGATAGCAGGACAGAACGGATTGTATAGCCTTTGATGGCAACCTACTGCAGGGAAAAAGAAAATCTGACCGCCCGCCTAAGCGTTTATCACGCATGACACATAATTGAAATAATAGATATATTTTATTATAACAGAGTGAACTATTATTTTTTAAATATATTCAGAATGACATCATATAGAACAATACAAATTGAAGAAAGAAGTGTTTTATAGAATATGAAAAAAAGTTTTTGATAACTTTAACATATTTAGAATGGATATTAGAATAATCCGGATCATATACTCGCAGCGAATAGCCTGCATACGGATAGAAAATTGATTCAGTAAATATATAAAAATAGATAAGAATGTAAAACAAGGATGTATCTTCTCACCAGACTTATTCAATCTATTCATTGAGAGGAACTGAGAAAATTAGATGTCCTACCAGGATTTTTTACTGGTGGTCAGAGTCCTAACAACATATGGTATGCAGAATTCATAGTATTTATAGAGAACACAGACAGAAAACATAAGTTAGTAAAGGAAAGCTAGAAGAAATGATTAACGTCAATGGCAAGAATACGTAAGACATGGCAAAAAACACATCCCAATATGTAAGTTACAAGTTGAAGATACAGTAATCAAATAAGTACAACAATCTAAATATATGGGAAGTGTTTTAACAGAGGAAGGAAAGTTTCACACGGAAATTAGGAGAGGAAAAGTTACCACTAAAAATCTAAGCAAATATTTAAAAAAAGGCAAGAATGTTAGAAACAGTGAACAATTACGCAGTATCAGTCTTCCTACATAGCAGTGAATGATAGAAAAACTCCCCACAGATATAGATGAGATTTGAAGCAGAAGAAATGTGGTTCTACAGGAGGAGCATGAAAATACCATGGATTTGCAGATGTGAAAAACTACGATGTTTTAAGACAATAGAAACAATATGACAAAATAACATCAGGAAGAGACAGGTAGAATTTCTGGGGCCCTTAATGAGGAAAGATGGATTGGAAAATTTGATAAACACATCACAGAATGATGACAACACGAGAGGGAAACCGCATAATCTACCCAGAGAGATTTAGTAAATGAATGGCGTAATTAGATTTACGAGAGCTTACAAACATAAAAAAAAAAAAAAATTAAACAAGAAACTATATTGAGAGCTTCAAATGACAGAAATTTGTGGAGAGCAATGATCTACTACGCCCTTTGGAAGACGACACACAGAGGAAGAAGAATTGTCCAGGATCCACGCAAGGATTTAATCCTAAGATTTATATTGTAATTACCGCATAGATGGAATAAAGAAACGGGATATATTAAAGAAATTAAACTTTTAAATAAAAAAAAATATACAGAATTGAAGAGGAAAAAAAAAACTAATTATTCATCTTCTTAAATGAATGTAAATCTGACATAATTTTGCTTTGATATCTACTTCTTTAATTTCTACCGATATGGGGCTATTCATAAACTGCCATTTCCCACAAATATATGATCTGAACGTGTCCTTGACCCGACCTCGTTAGTGCAATTTGGAAGTGAGCCTGGAAGACAAGTCGCAAAGAACTCGGTATATATTTATTATTATATTGATTACAATTCTCGAATAGCCAGAAGTTACACGTTAGCTTCGCTAAATATTAGGTTGGTGCAAAAAGAATGTCGTTTTCTCACATAGTAACATATGTGAGAAAAGAACATTATTTTTGCACCAACCTAATAATAGGTAATTAATTGTAGGTTGCATTTCGGATACCTACAATCACACTTTTTCTTCCATGTTTCTCATTTAATTAATTTACTAGAATATATCATTTCAGATAAAAAGGAAGATACATTTTGTATTCTCCAAATATGTAGTTTCAGATAAAAAGGAAGATACACTGTGTATTATCCAATTTTTTATTTTCATGCATTATATTATAAATTAGATGAATTATTGCAAACTCACATATTGAGAGTTTTATGGATTCTCTCTCGTATTTATTCTGATACAAATATAACGATACAGATGTTCACTATGGACAAAACATAAATATCCCAAAATCAGGCCTGTGTCCTGTAATGTATTTAATAAATGATTCTATAAAGGACATAACCGTTTCAAGCGAAATCAGCGAGTCACGTTCTCTAGCTTTTACACTGCATTCATTGTCATGGAAAACGCATCAGTCTATTTTTTATCTTATATGTATGCCAAATAGAACGGTACACTTTGTTTCTTTGTTCTTTTTCCAAGCAAGGCAATAAAGCCACTACGACACAGGAGGTTACTGAGTGTTAGAGAATATAACAAAAACTACTATTCTCGACCAAGGACAAAAAAAGAACAAGTATTAAGAAAACAAATGATAACGATTAGCTTTTCATTTAAATATTTGAAGATAAAAAATTTCTGGAAAGTTCCAGAAACAAGATATGCGATGAAATAAAGGTTTAGCATAGCCCCCATATTTAAGTTCAACCAATTTAACGTTGAAATAATGAGATATTTCCACCAATCTAGTACTGCGCTTAAATGCATAAAGTCTGGGTACCATAGCAGAATAGTTCATTCGAACAATTACCATGAAATTATGTATAAATAAAAGCCCGAGGAATCAACATTAAGGCAGTGGAAAAGTGACTGAAACCGGGATGCCACATTAGGACTAATAACATTGCATATTATTCTTCAGATTACAACAAGGACGAATGGTAGACTTATAAATATGTAAGACAGATTCTGGCGAGAAAAATTGACACGCCAGAAATAATGCAACAAATTTCTCAGCTGCAAACTTAGCAACTGATTCCGTATACATTTTCCATATAATGCCAGCTGAAAACATTAGTTTTGAGTGGGGAACAATGTTATAGAATGAAAACTAAACTGTATAGAATGCAACAGGAAAACACTCGTTTATCTTTCCCATGAAGACATAGGGACATACAAATATTAAAACAAGATTATTAGTAAAAGAGTATGAATACATACTGAAGGAACATGATATTAAAAGAAAGCATTGTACATAATAATACTAGTAATACTGTAATTAAAAAGAGTCAACGGAGCTATGATATCGAATCTTGTTAAAGCATAAAATTTGGTCGCATAAATGCACGTCAGGATGTGGTTGTTACAATGTGAAATAGTTGTTATCAGTTAACGACTTAATTCATTGATAACTGAAATGTTTATTAAAAGTCTTCCTTTCCATGTTGTTGGAATCAGTAATACGTCATGAAAACGACCAATATATTTCCCCCGTTGTTCGACTTTTCATATTCGCATTTTAAATCCGTATATAATTCAACCTATCGAAATTCGTGATAAAAAAAAAAACGCTAAAATAATAACCAGCTGTTTCAGAAATTTTTCGATATAATCTAATCAGTACATGATCAATTATTTCACTATATTTTGATAGCAAATCTTTATACAGTGTAACCTGGATATAAGAGGGTTGTCGAGACCGGAGAAGACGTCTCTTATATCCGGGTTTCTATTATATCCGGGTTTGGTCTAATTTATATACATTAACACAGGCTCTAATTTGGGACCAGAGAAAATCTTTTATATCATGGTTTCTCTTATATCAGGGTCTCTTTTATCCGGGTTACACTGTATATTAAAAATAGCTCTACATAATTTTGGGATAATTATTCGTATTTTAGAATATTAGATGCACATTTGTAAAAACTCTTTCACTTTTATATAAACCAGTTTTTTCCTAACACCAGTATTCGTTATTCAAATACTGATGAAAATATTTAATTCGCTTTCTTAGTGTCCATCATATAATTGTGAAAAGGTGGTTAATAAGAAATTTTAAAAATAATATCCACCCTGTGAGAGGATCAGGAAGAAATAGAGTTAAAGTGTTAAAGAATAAGCCTAGACTTGAACAGATTAAGATTGTAGTGTGATCGGGGAAGCATCTCATTGGCAGTTGGATCCACAAAGTATCGATTGATTTGATGAAGAAATTAAGGGGAAATTTATATCTCACTAATGGAATACAAAGGGAAGGAGCATAGTTCGTTAAAATGTTTATTGTATGGTGAGATTTCTTTGTGAATGGTAGAACTGGTGGATCAGTTTTTTGCATAAACAAGTATACATTATTCAGATATATATCCTTCGATTCTATGGTGGACATCATATAACTGTAATCACGTGGTAAAGCCCTTTAATTTCGAATATGGAATTTCCATGCTAATGTCTATTCTGTGAAAATCATTTTACATATTTTACATCGATTATGACATGTAAATAGTTACTTTTTTATTATCTATCTAAAAGTTGCAAATTGCAACGCATTGAATTAGGAATGGAATTACGACGCATGGACTGCGATTTTAACTTGCTGATTGCGATGTTGGCGTACAGTAAATACTGTTTGAACTAATAGCGTTTTGACTCAAAGAGATGCTAATTGAGCAACACGAACAGGCTTTTATAATGACTTATTTATTGCACTTGGATGTCAAATTTACAACTTGGAAGCCGAATAAAGTTGGACATATTTTGACTAAATTTGTTAAATATAATATTATATATAGAGAGTTGCGGTCAAAATGTTCAGAACGGCATTGTTTTCGTCAGAAAAGTAGGTATAAGTTTTTATCAAAGTTGTTTTATATTCTATAATTTTTACATACAATAAATACGATAGTAATTGTTATTGTCTGAGATCTTGGTGTAATTTGAGAGGATAATACAAAAGTTATGGATGATTTAGTGATTTACTGCAAAACCCATGGCGGACAAAATGATCAGAAAGGTTAAAAAATAACAAAATAATAAAAAATGACAGAGAAAACTGGAATTATTTAATATTTAGTGTGAAGCCCTTTAGCTTCAATCACACTTTGAGATCTTCGACTGCATAAGGAAATCAAATTTTCAATTTCTTGCTGGGTGATCTTAACCCCTTCTTCCTGAAGGGCATTCCATAATTACTCAGTTGTTTTAGGATTTCTGGGTTTCGAATGTTCTAGAATATTCCATACATTTTCAATAGGATTGAGATCTGAGCTTTTGAGCAGGCCACTCCATAGCAATAACCTTTTCAGCCTTGAGGAAGTTCATGACCACCTTAGCCTTGTGACATGGGGCATTGTCCTCCATGAATATGGGTGGTCGTTGAGTTGAATTTCACAGCACAGGCACGACATGATCTTTTACAATTAATATTGTATTTATTGTCTGGGAAAATTATAGAATATAAAACAACTTAGATAAAAAATTATACCTACTTATCCGAAGAAAACAATGCCGTTTTGAACATTTTGGCCGCAACTGTGTGTGTGTATATATATATATATATATATATATATATATATATATATATATATATATATTATAAATAGCTGAAATCTGTGCAATTTATGGACAAAGGTTGTGGTGAGCCAATATACAGAGCAAGAATTTCGTGTCATACTAAAAAAAATATTTGAAACTTTGGTTTTATATTGGCTGCACACAAGATTTATGCCACTTGGAAAAAACATATGGCTTACTGAGTCTCACAGAACCTTCTCCAAAATACATACACCACTCTACATATATTTATATAATCACCCAGGATACAGACATATATTTACATACACACACGCAAACACATATATATATATATATGCGTGTGTGTGTGTCTGTGTCTGTGTGTGTGTCTGAGTGTGTTAAAGGATATTATGATTATATTTATTTTAATCCTTTCAAATTTACTGGCCAATTTCTTAATGTTGCCATTAAACACGTTATATGAGACTCCGTAGTTTTTCCCATTCCTTTTATTTTTCCAAATATTTTCAATCTCATCAAGGATCATTGCTAAGACAAAAGACTTATGTAATAGATCGTTGTGAATTTTTTTATTTTTTGTAAATAAGCCTGGAACTCATTGTATTGGACCATCTTTATTTACTCCTGTTTATAAATTTATTTTGCAAAAAGAAATCTTTATACTTTCCGTGATAACATTCATGTAATTATTAAGAGAATTTTTTTAAATGTTCTGTCCTGAGGACATTTCACGCCTTGTCCGTAATATCATTTCAGTTGGTGACGTTTGAGCCCATATTTTCATTAGTTTAATCTATGTTGCGTAGGAAAATCCAATATTTCAGAATTGCATTAAAATATATCTTTCTATATAAAGGCCAGCTGTCAAGAGTGCATAGATTGTTTTCCAGAGAAATGTGCGTTCCTTTTAGTTGCGAACATAAGAAAAGATAGTAAACAAATTACTAGCCTCCCCAATCTCACGTTATTCACATGAAGTTTAATGATTCTGTTGAATTAATTGCTTGGTCTGCTGTTAAGTACGTTGGTTCATTATGTCGTATGAGATAATTTTTATCTTCTAAATCCACCTTTCACATTTATAAATCTACCACACGTTAGTTCACTGAATATTGGCTTTACATATCTATCTATCTATCTATCTATCTATCTATCTATCTATCTATCTATCTATCTATCAGGCTTTTCATATCATGCATGTATGTATGTATGTATGTATCTGTCTATCTATCTATCTGTCAGGCTTTTCATATCATGTATGTATGTATGTATGTATCTATCTATCTATATGTCAGGCTTTTCATATCATGTATGTATGTATGAATATATGTATGTATCTATCTATCTATCTATCTATCTATCTATCTATCTCTCTATATGTCAGGCTTTTCATATCATGTATGTATGTATGTATGTATGCATATATCCCTCTATCTATCTGTCAGGCTTTTCATATCATGTATGTATGTATGTGTGTATGTATGTATGTATGTATCTATCTATCAGTAAGGCTTTTCATATCATGTATGTATGTATATATTTATCTATCTATATGTCAGGCTGTTCATATCATGTATGTATGTATGCATCTATCTATCTATCTATGTATCTATTTATTTCTAATTTTGTATCCAAATTTCTGTGTGCATTTTGCAAATGAGTTTCGTATATATTTTCATATATTTGTTCTTCATTTCTATATCTTTCAGTGCAATTTGCAATATTACATCAGATACGCTGTTATGACCCAAGACTTGGAATTAAATATTTCAAGAATTTACATCGCTCTATGCTCATGACATGACATCACAAGATGGACGGCATGCTTGACCGAATTTAATGACCGGGCGTGAAATTCTCTGATGGAATCAACGACCACGTCTTCATAATCAAGGCGAGCTTTAAAGGTGAAGACCATAGTCGAGAGTCTGACCCAGAAAGGAATGGGTCTGAACAGGTTTACTTGCAGAAGAATCATTATGCATGACTGAAACATCTCCAGTTTCAAGAAAGATATTGGCATGCGAAGGTTAGCTTAAAACTTCATAGGGTTAATATGAAGAAATGATGCTAGAGATGATAAATCTTGAATGTATGAATTTTAAATCTTTATATTAATAAAGGGATTGTTTTTCATGTACACTGATATCTAATGGTTAAACGAATACTTCACATTTAACAAATATCTTACGTTGATGAAAATAAAACAAAATTGTGGAATTCTAGTATTAACATGTGTCTCCAGAAAGAAAAAAAGAGTTTTGCTCTCCAATGACATTCATGCTGACATTGTTGCTACATAGGGTGATGACACTCCAGGTTTTTCAGATATAAATGTGGGCATCTGAATCTACAGCAGGAAGGGAGAATCTTGAACTCGACACGTTATCGGAAATTTCTGCAACTGTGCCCATCGAATTAAAGCAGACATCATGTAAACTGATGGATGACAAGCGATTGACTCTAAATTAATTAACGAATTTTATTAGTATATCCCGTGAAAGAATATTCTGCAGAATGAACTAGGCATGTTGTAGGATTCTGCTGTTCTTTTTTTATACGTAAACCAAAGCGCACAAGCTGATAACATCGAGAGAAAATGTGACATTGTTTGAGGAAAACGTAGCTGGTTTAAATGTAGATTTATTAACCTAGGATGAGACACAGACAAAGGAACAATCAAAAGAATAAAATCATCACTTCTCACCTGCTCCAAAGAAGCCAATGTTGTTCCATTAGTAGGGAAGGTGTTGGTCTCAGATTTGAAGATGGAAAAGACTGTGACATTGAAGTAATCGATCTCCCTGCCTGATTCTCCTGATTTGACTATCGTCCGTTTCCTAACATGGAGAAAATCATTTGTTTGAGAAATACTATCGCAGTGATGATGACGTCATGTTTGATCTTGATAATTTTTTTAACGAAAAGGCTGAATATTTTTCTTTGAACAATCACGTCAGTTTATCTGGACACTAACAATGTAGTTAGTAATAAGAAGAGTTGAAATTAAGGCATGAAATATTTCATAGCTCTAACATAGAAGGCCTATGAAATGTTGAGCCCACGCTCGTACGATATAAGTAAAGGTGGCTCGTCAGTTGTTCAGTTGCATGAACCTACGATAATACCTGATATGGGATCGATGATGATGATGATGATGATGATGATGATGATGATGATGATGATGCACTGGAATTTCAGGCAAGTCTACATCAGTTGAGATCTGAATAATCTTTTAAGAGTCCGTCAGGAATTGATGATTACAACGCCTAGGTGAGCTAGACGCTTGCTCAGGTTACTTTAATTGTAATGATTTGCGCTAAAGAAAAGCAACCATCTCTTCTAATGTTTGACGTCTGAGGAAAGAATGCAGGCCGCCGGAGATGTCTGATAATACCAGATAGTACTGAGTGATTAACGACCTTCCTGTCCCTGCCTCCGGACTTTCGAGTTTTCCTTCTCGTAGACCGGTTAGCACCCAATGCTACAGAACCCAGTATATCCTGGTGTATACTCATAGCTGGGGAGCGAAGAGATGGAATCATACCTTGCCCAAGGGTATTAGAGTGAAATAAACGGAATGCAAACGAATTCGAACTTGGCTGAAAACGTGAGTTGCGGTCTATTGATAAAGATCTTGATTTATTAAAAAATAATTGTAAATATTATTGATTAAGCACTCAAAATAACGAAAATAATAATTATTAAATGTTATTACATATTTAAGGATTCTCATAAGCCAAAAAAAAGCATTGTAAATTGTTAAATCATATACGTTCAAGGACGATAATTTTATATTGTACATTTGTAAAAAATTTTTAAAAAAAATCGTAAACTGCTGTGCTTAGTTGATACGAATATGAGGAAAAACACCAAAATACAAATGATATATGTGTTTTATATTAAAAAAAAATGAATATATTTGTTCGAGTTTATGTATTCAGTATCTGTTCAGTTTGACATTCCAAATACTTGAAGAAGGCTGGAGCGTACAACGACCGAAACGTTGTAATAATTATGGCGAAAATAGTCCGAATATAAATGTAAATTTATGTATTCAGTATAATTTATAATTGAGTTATATATCAAACTGGAAGCTCATTTAGCTTTTATAATATTTATTAAAACATATTCATAATATGGATTACTGAAATTATAATTAAATGAAAAGAAATGAAATTAACTCATTAATTATGATCATCGTGACTATTGTACAAACTAAACCAACTATTTTAGATTAGTCCATTTATATTTAAATCAGACCTTATTGTTTTGTATATATATCTTTCACTTCATCAATTACACTACGAAATATTTTTAAAATATATAGCTAGATTTTTAAGAGAATCAAAATCTCATGGCATACGCATTTTCTAATCTCATATTCAATGCATTTCAATGCTTGTAAAATATAGAGAAGAAAGCTGATTATTTCTCGCTGTATATGTCTGTCGTAAATATGAAAGCGGTTTACTTATGGTTTATTGTCTGAGTTATTTTAAACCTTTATAGAATATGAATTGTTTCGTCTGAACGATTTATATCTGGTTGACGTTTGTGACTAAACGATTTGCACATGAATGGCTGATGCAAATAAGCGGATTACGCTAAATATTTGCTTCTACTTGACTTTGTCACGGCAAAGCCTCAATGTCCACAAAGAGACAGGTATATTCAGATCTCTCTTTCACAGATTTAAACCTTTTTCGAGCCATATGAACTTATACATATTTATAAATATAAATATGAGAAGGAAGAGATGTAGTAAAAATCGACAGTTCGTAGCATATTTTTGAAAAATGTGCTCAATACAAAGTAGGGCAAAATATTATTATAATATTTTATTATAATACATAATAATAATTAAAAAAACATTTTACATCACTACGCAAAATATACCATGTTTCAACACGTTGATTGTTGTTCTTCAGGCGATGCTAGATAAAAATGATTTATTAGGAAAATTTAAAAACAAATCTTTACATGTTTCTGTAAGCTAAAGCGGGAAGATAAGGTCAAAATTTAAAATATACTTGTAGGTAAGTATAGTTTAACCAATTATATTTCAGATCTATGCAAAATTGTTATTCTTTCATATCAAGATAAAACTGATGCTTTGGACATGTCATATAAGTATCATAAGAGAGATGGCAGCGACATATATATAATTGATCTACCCAAGTATAATGTTCCAATTTGTTGAAGAAGACATAAAATCATCAGATACATATATATATATATATATATATATATATATATATATATATATATATATATGTAAAAGGAGACATGGCGGAGTAATGGATAGCGGCTTGTATTGAGGAATCGGAGAGACTTCGAATTCCAGTCGAAACCATTACATTCAATTAAGCGCTAATACCTTTGAGAAAGTTGTGAATCCTCTTCTTCTCCCTCCAGCTACGTTTAAAGAGCAAGACAGACGGGGTTCTATAGCATTGGATGGCAACTGGTCAAGGGGAATGACATATTTCGATTAAAAACCCAGGTAGGTTGGTTGGGGACATTGTGGCACGTAGTGCACCAGATCTCTGTATTCGGCCCTTCAAAAAGTGTGGATGGTCCTGCACGAAACCATCACCATTATAATCAAATCTCATGTGTTGTCGAGCTGTCGGTTTCCTAGGAGCTGATCGGCTTGAGCCTCATACGGCGAATTCGACGGGAGAGTCGGGTATATATATATATATATATATATATATATATATATATATATATATATATATATATATAAAGGTGAACAGAGAAGTCAACATTTAGAAGCGACAGTCTGTTTCATGCTATATGCAATCGTCAGGCCACGTGGCCTGACGATTGCATATAGCATGAAACAGATTGTCGCCTGGAAGTGTTGACTCCTATGTTCACTTTTATATTTACACACACTCTATATCTGATATTGAGCCCTTTATTCCATAAATATACCACACCTTAAGACTATATATATATATATATATATATATATATATATATATATATATATATATATATATATGTACTCGTTCATATTTATCAAAGAAAAATATTATGGTTATATTAATTACAAGTTTGTATTTTGCAGATTTTTCAAGGAGGTTACACTGAAGTTCACAAACAAGTTTTTATAATATTATTTTTCGGAATTTTTATTTCAATATCAGCTATGATTTTTCTACTCTGCTAAAAAAAAATCATATATTCCAGGTAATTTTCCAACCCATGAATTAAGATGTTATTTATTATTAATTTTAAAAAAAGCCTGATCTGGATTCTATGTCATTACTGTCTAGCT
Organism: Acanthosepion lycidas; assembly: GCA_963932145.1. Lineage (NCBI taxonomy): Eukaryota > Metazoa > Mollusca > Cephalopoda > Sepiida > Sepiidae > Acanthosepion > Acanthosepion lycidas. Next base: position 96,343,418 of record OZ010594.1, on the reverse strand, counting down.
CTTTATTATCCACTTGTCCTAGGCGATTAGATAAATTACAGATGTTTACGAGCGTTGCAAATCTATTTCTGTTTTAACTTTTTATTATTCTACTTGTCCCTTCTTTAACGACCATTACGCAATGCCAATACTTAATAAATAATGAACAATTCAGTTTTAATCGCGTGGTAAATCTAAATACATATCGGAGAAGCTACTTGATTTCACTGAGTAAAATAAGAAAGTAGATAAGAGAGAATTGTTTATCTTCTGTTTCACTGAAAGTTCTAATTTCAGATGATTACATCTGTACATCCTTACTTCTTAAAATAGAAACCGACATTCGTATTAACGTTATTGAAATATGTCGATGAATTTGTTAAATGCAAATATTAAACAATTTGATATATATATATATATATATATAGAGAGAGAGAGAGAGAGACAGAGACAGAGACAGACAGACAGACAGACAGACAGAGTGAGTAAGAGAGAGAGACACACACTGGTACCGTCGAGGAGTGGACAGCGTCTCGGATTGGGGAATCGGAGAGCCGAGTTCGAATTCCAGTCGAATCCATTCACTAATTCGTTGTTATATCGTTGGGAAAAATATGAAACCTCTTCTCCCTCCAGCTATGGGCAAATAGCTGGATAGACCGGGTCCTATAGCCTTGGATGGCAACTAGTTTAGGAGAAAGTGATCTCTGAATTCAAAACCTGATAAGGCCATTTTGGAGACCTTGTTGCACGTTCTGCTATTGGTCTCTGTATGCGGCTCTTCAAAAAATGTAGTTGACTCTGCACAAAGCCTTCACCACTATAATTAAAACTTTTGTGTTGGTGTCTGGGCAGTCGGTTCCTAGGAACTGAGCTGCTTGAAACTCATATAATTATTTCTTTTTAAAAAATATGATTCCGCCTCGACACAGGAATTTGTAGGTTTCAAAACTGAAATTAAAGTTGTAAATTTTATTATAATTATTAAACTTAAATCCAGTGTTTTAACAAAAATTAAACTTAAAACCACAGTTACGTTCCATTGATGTTAGGAAGAATCCTCTGGATTTTAAAAATAAAAATAATTGCTAAGAACACCGGATCTTATTGTTATTTCTTATTATTTGAATATATATATATATTGTATATTCATTAATCATTCGTACAAAAAACAAATACAAAGTTAATGATTTAATTGGCGAGAATCCATCATCGCGAACAATTCAAATAATATACAAAAACCCCGAACCTGTTTATGAATGAAAAGATCCTTGTATTATAAATTTCAGTTGTATAAGGTCTTATTATTTTTACAAGGTTTCGTCTGTTCCTACAGACATCCTCAGGTATGGAAATAGATTTTGTTCTTGTTTTCTACTCTCAGTAATAAGAGGACAGCGAAAATAAAGATGTAATCTGAAAAATACTGAGAAATGTGTTATTGTTTTGGAACGTGCAGTAGCAACGCTGTGTTTGAATTTTAAATTATTTGAATTTAAATTTTGTTTATTATTTGAATTGTTCGCGATGATGGATTCTCGCCAATTAAATCATTAACCTTTGTATTTGTTTTTTGTATGAATGATTCATGAATTTGTAAATTAATTGAACCTTATATATATATATATATATATATATATATATATATATATATATATATATATATATATATATATATGCGTGTGTGTGTGTGCGTGTATGTGCTTGTGTGTTTGTCTCTGTGTGTGTGTGTGTGCGTGTGTGTGTGTGGAGGGCTGCTTGCGTGAGGTTATGTGGATAGCTACACGTTTGCACAGATAATTCTAACTGGTGACAGTGCTGAAAATGGCCAAATATCTTCCATTTCTGGAAGGTTTTCTTGTCCAGCTGTCGACTTTTCAGTCCCCCTCATATTTCTTTTGACTCTCTTAAGCTATGATTATTTTTCCTTCTCCTAATGTTTGATTCGAGAAGGACGTTAAAATTCTAAGTAATATGCGAATCAAGAAGAAAAATCACTTTTAACAAAGGGATCAAACATCTTGTTTCAGGAATCTGAAATCGGCTTCAAAAGCGAAGTTACATCGCAATGCAGGAAGTGGTTTGAAGGCATCTTTTGATCTCTACATAGCTATTGAAAGTGACTTTTCTTTTAGCAAAAGCTGAAAAGGATGTGCTGCATTAGAGGTTTAACTCTTCACTGATCCTTGTTTTGTTGGTTACAGCAAGAGCTATATCTCAGGAAGTGCGCTGAAATGTCAAAGAAAAAATTCATATTTGTCACAAAGCTTTGCCGAGTCGTAGAACCGAAGACATTTGTTGATAACGTTACGTGATTTTCGTTTTTGTTCATCATGGCTATTTCCCTGCCGCCAGTCCTTTTTATTTCCCAACTTCTTGATTTATGTATCATCTGTTACCGCCCTTTTTAACTGGTTGCCATATCCCAATCGCCATTTCATTTTCTTTTCATCATGCTTGCTAGAAGATCAAATGTTTCTTTGCTTCTAATATTGTACAGTATCTGTTAACCTTTCACACTTACTTTACTGAATTCGTTGTTTGTGAATTGTTTTTTTCGATTCTCTTCTTTTTACGATCATATTCTCTTTATCACTTTTCATCTAATACTCATTTTCTATCATTTTTCATTTGTTTAAGACATTTTATTTTTTTTTTATTCCGTATTTTCTTCTTGTGACATTTCATTTTTTATTTTGTTATTATTCCTGTGTTATATATTTTTCATTCTTTTTTTTATTATTCTAACCATTTACATTATATTTTTTTCAATATATATGACTATAATATATATTTTCTTTAAATATATGGACTCTATTTTTCTAAATATTCATAATTTTATATTATGAATTTTGTGCTTCACCTCATGTATGTGGAGATGCATCAATTTCGTTCTTACAGAATATTATTTGCTTTAATCAGCCGCGACACTTCTGAAACTGAGTTTCCTTTCATTATATTCAACTGATAGACTGTCAGTTTTAAAGAAGAATTAATTTAGGCACGATCTTCAATTCTCCTTTTCCATTTAATCATTCTTAGACTCTCTCTCTCTCTCTCTCTCTGGATCTCTGTGTTAGTTGTCTAAATCGCGTAACAGCAAAATTGTCTAAGTGTTAGATTAAGCTGTTGTAACTTAGAAATTATTAAAATATATCACTGGAATATTATGTTTTTTTTTTTCAACTATTCAACTCTACCTTGAGCAATAAGACGGCATAATTAAGTATCGTGATGAAATCGATCATAAAGGAAAACAACATGTTCATCATTAATTAATCATACCTATAGATCAGAAGATAAAGAAGGATTGATATAAAGTTCATATATATTCCCGTACTATTTCATTTTGAAATCTTTTTCACTGCTCATGGCTGAATATATATATATATATATATATATATAAATGAAGAAATATAGTTTTAATGGGTGCTATACTTATGGGTAAAGTATATAAATATAAAAGCGTATATAAATCTAAAAGTGCACATTGAATTCAACACTGAGAGGCGACTCTGAGCGTTGGCTTCAATGTTCACTGATATATATATATATATATATATATATATATATATATATATATATATATAATATATATATATATATATATATATATATATATATATATATATATATATATATATATATATATATATATATATATATATATATATAAAACTATTGAAAACTCTGTAAGCAAAGTATTAAAGCATCAATATCCAGTAGTTATTTCTTTCAGGGATGAAACGCTTAGTGATTTTTTTTAATTGCGTTACTGTCTTACGTGCGTGTATGCTCGTACGAGCGAGCTCGCAGAAACACTCGCACACACACACACACTCACACTCACACTCACACTCACACAAACAAACACCTGTGATTTTTTTATGCTGCCGCATCTTGATATCCAGTCTTCTTCAGGTGTTTTGAATGTCAAACTGAACCCTTTATTTCGCTATCTGGATTAGACCGTTCTAGTTCCACGTGCCGTGTCTAACGGATTTCAGTTATCAGTTACAGGTAACAGGAATCAAAGAGTGTGAGTTCAAATCCTAGTTAAGGCGGTGAACTTCGAAGTGGGAATTACTTATATCTGACACCCATTAGACATAGCACGAGGAAATAGAACAGTCTACCCCAGTTAGGGAAATAATGGGTTCAGTTCGACATTCCAAACACCTGAAGAAGGCCGGGGCGTACAACGGCCGAAATGTTGTAATCAATTTGACGAGAAAAAATGAGGACAACGGTCCGAATAATGTACATAATTTGCCTTTGTTAGTTTGCTCAAGAACATTCAATACGAAGTTCCATTTTCATGCATCTAGTTTCTCCTACACAGTTAATCCAACATTAAACTAGTTTTTGGACCATATTACCTACAGAATACTGTCACTTCCGAGTGATACTCCTTAATGAGCAATATATTTTTAGTGTCATATGATGAAATAACGCCATCGAATCAATTGCAATGTCAATATCACATGATATTGATCAAAGGTACACAATCTTATTTTAAATTTGCACTGGAACTACCGCTTCTCTATTTCATTTCACATTATTACAGCCACCATTACGCGACACAAAGGAATATAGGAGTACTGGGATTTTCCCTTATGCCGAATATATTCCAGAAAACAAGTTAACATATTCGGTAGCGAAAATCAAGTAGACTTATGTTATATAATACGACGGAACACGCTGGACTGTTAAACCAACACTAAGATCTTTTTAAAGGTATAATGTATTTTATACGCTAAAAAATACAAGTCTGTGGTGGCAGCTACCTTTAAATCTAAGTCATTTACCTTTAAATTATTTTAAAAGCTTTTCCATGGTTTATGCACCAAACATTAACAAAGAAAAAAAGTATAGTATATTCCCCATATAGAAATACATGAGACTAAGCTTAAGTTATGTGACAACTGACAAAGACTGAAGAAGAATAAAAGCAAATATAACTTCATCCCGAACATATTTGGAGTTACGAGACATATGTGTGCTGTGTGTGTTTGTGTGTGTGTGTGTGTATGTGTGTGTGCGCGCGTCTCTGTGTGTGTGTGGAGTAATACCAGTCAGTCAGTTAAGTGCCATACGTGATAAACGCTTGGACGATCATGTCCCTTTCGATTTATAACTGGCTAGCAGAAGATTTATTTTAGTTAGTTTGACATTTATTTCTCTAAACAAGGTTATAGATCCCAGTATCTTGTTATTTAACTGGGGTAAGTCTCCAGGCTGGTTTGAATTCAGACTTCCTCCTCAGAAAACCAGTCTAGAGCTCAAAGTTTCCAGCTATTTAACCATGAAATAGATGGATTTATGTATTTCCCAAGGGTATTAGCAAGTAAATGAATGTATTGAACTCGACTTGAATTCAAACACAGCTCTCCTCAAACGAAGCCGCTTTCCATTACTCCATATTATACCTCCCGTAGATGTTAAATTGTATGTGAAGTGAGATATACAATACAGTTTAAAATATTCTCTGAATTAAATTTCATATTATCAGGAGTTTGCACTTAATGTTGACATTGATTTTCTTATTTTGTTTAGGACAGGATTTGATCATATTTTTTTTTCTAATAATGATCTAGTGATTAATATAGTTATAAAAAACTATCAATTTTTAAGTACTTGGATTATTGAAAAAAACTATTAAATCTTATTTCAATTAATTAAGAATTGTTATTACGCTTTCAGAGCTCATAGTATTAGTCGAATTAATCATTTGTATATTTATATTTTTTTTAAATAATTTTTAATTTGATAAAAAAATTTCATATAGCACAAAAGATTAAACGAAAGAGAAAAAAAAATTCGAAAGCGAACAGACAGAAAAATGCACCAGACATTTAAAAATTCACAAATATATAGGAAACATATATATATGCGCATGCACACACACACACACACATATATATATATATATATGCACACACGCACACACACACACATATATATATATATATATATATATATATATATATATATATATATATATATATATATATATACATATATATATATATATTTATATATATATATATGCATATATATATACATGCACACACATTTATATACATATATGTATGTACATGCACTCACATATATATATATATATGCACATGCACAAACACACACATATATATTCATATATGTATATATATACATATATGTATGAATACACATTCACACACACATATATATGTATGTATGCACATACACATGCACGCACACACACATATATGCATATATATATATGTGTGTGAGTATGCACACAGACACACACACACATATATATATATATATATATATCTATATATATGCATATATATATTTATATATATATGCATATATATATACATATATGCATATATATATATATGCATATATATATATGTATATATACATATGTATATATATATATATATATATATATATATATATATATATATGTATGTATGCACACACTTGCATATATATATATATATATATATATATATATATATATATATATATTTCTATTATTCTTAATCGTATTATTTAACTTTTATTTTTTTTACTTGGTATTAGTTCTTTTATTCAAATCTCACTGACTTGGAATGTTCGTCTTGAACGAGAAATCAATGTTGGCCCTTAAACTTGAAACTTTTGTATTTCCGTTTCCGTTCTTCGTTCCATGCACTTTTTTCATTGACTTCTTGTTTGTGGTTTGTTCTTTTTGCTTTTTTTTTTTAATTTGAATTAGATAGTGTCTAATCCCCGGTGAATAATATACGATCTTCTCTTGAACAGTAATAGAGGCGAATCCCTTGTTTCCTGTTTAGGAAAGTGTTCTCGGGTCCTTTCCTCTTTTCTGATGTCTGCAATGGTACTGTCTTGAATCTCTTTAAATGTTTGTGGTTTGTGGCAACATCTCTTCATACTGAGGGTACCAGCTTGACAGTTTTCTTGTTGCTGTTCCCAACTGGCAGTTGGGAGACTGAACTCTTGCATAGCGACTAGAGAGGCTACTGTGATCTGCAGTTGCCTAATATCGGGCTTCTTGCAATACCATGTCGCGCATGCAAGGGTGTCCTTGTAACTCCTCCGGTCGGCAACCCTGAGGCAACATTATGTTGCAGTCTACGACAGTTGATTTCCGCTCATCTCACATACGATGTTTTTCTGCTACTATTAATTTAGCCATTTTCCTTACTAGCATAACACAAAATGACCATAAACAACCAAAAATATAAACCTGAACCAGCTGAGAAAAAATCACCTAAAACATTTAAAATTTTCTTCTCCAACATCCGTGGCATTCGTACCAACTCCTTCAGTGTGGAATCCTTCCTCTTTGAAAAGACTCCAGATAAACTAGCTCTCTGCGTGATTAATATTAACTCGTCAATCCCGTTCTATGATTTCTCGATTCCGGGCCACATTTCTCTGTAAAGAAAGAGCTCTAAAATTCATATACATGGCCTTGGAGTTTATGCCCGCGATAATCCCACGCTGGCTAGGGAACTCTCTTTGGAATCTCCTGACCATTTCTATTTGTATCTCGGTCTACACTACGTGCCAAATTATTATTTTTTCCTCATATTTCAAAAACCGTCCAATCAATTCACTGAAATTTTCGTACTGATATGCGCAATGTAAACAAACTGCCGTCATATTTGTTATTAGCACGTTGATTTGAGCATGCCAAATTATTAGAAAGGTTTAGTAAAATACCCAGAATTGAGGAAACAAAACGTTTATCAATGTTGAACGTGAATGTTTATGATCAATAGAAGCAAATAAATAACATAATCAAACAAATAATAACACATACAAACAAAGGCACAGTTTTAAACAAATTAATAGGGAATGTGCTTTCGCTATTTTACTTGAAAAAGTCGACGATCCATAGAATTTGTCACTTGTAGGATGTTATCTGCTGTAATGTCGAGAGATATATCAAGAATTGCTTCCCATAACACAGCGTTGTTCCTGAATTGTCGTACGCTGGCGTACAGTCTTCGCTTCATGATGCTCAAATGGTTTCGATTGGGTTTCAAATCCTGAGAATTTGCTGGCCACTTCATTTTTCGAGGTCCATCGAAGCCTAACTGTTTCAAATATGCAGTAGTATTGTGAGCAGAGTGTGAGGGAGCATTATCTTGCATAAAAACAGTGGGTCTTCTGAAGGCAACTCTTTGCCTTTTCATCTACGGTTCAAGATGCTCCTTCATAAATGCTATGTATCCATCAGCAGTCATTTTGATGCTATCTGGTACTCTCCATGGGCCCACTAATTTTTTTCCAATAATACCATCCCAGATCATTATGCCTCCACCGCCTTGTTGGCGTCTCAAACGATGATGGTGATTCTTTCCGTTCATTACCCAGCCTTTGCACCATCTATCTGGCCCATCAAGTGTTGCTCGAGTTTCGTCTGTGAACTATAGAGAAGTCAATCTTCATATTGTCCTCGGCCCATTTCAATCGATTTTGAATGTGATTTCTCGTCAAAGGAGGCTTCGATACAGGTTTGACTGTTCTTGCTATTTTCCTCAGATACCGACACCGAGTATTTTTAGACACAGTAGGATCCCCAATACGACTGAACAGCTCTTGACTGGTAAGTCCAGTGTTCTTCGTGGCCTCTAGTTTTAGTCATGACATGAGACGACTTGAAATAACCCTCGGCTTGCCTTTATATGCCCTTTTGCGTACTTGTGTAGAGTCGGCGGTGATTTTTTCACTGTTTGATGACACTTCCGTATCATTTTAAATATTTCTAGGGTAGATTTACATTCTGATGTAATATTTTTCTTTTCAGGATCACTTAAACTGTTTTTACGGCCCATCTTTTCACTAAATTCTTATACTTTTCTAATAATTTGGCACGCACAAATCACCGTGCTGATAACAAATATGGCGCCAGTTTTTTTACCTTGCGCAAATCAGTGCAAAAAATTCAGCGATTGCGCAGTTCTGTGTTGCTAACATTGTGTGAAAAATTTGTGTGAATTGAGTGGACGGCTTTTTAAATATTAGAAAAAAGTTATCTCGATAATAATTTGGCACGCTGTGTATATCACCTCAATTCAGTAAGTTATCACATCTTTCTTTCTCGTACAAATTCCTCTCATGAGTGTTGTACTCGATACCATTTCCAATAATATAGACAGGTCCAGCTCTCTACATCCGATGGCGCACATATTTGTGTTCGGTGAATTTAACGCCCACCATACCATATGGATTAAACACTCTGTAACTGACCTCGCTGGCATCCAAACGCTTAGCATTTCAGTCACTCAATAATTGACGCAGGTGATTGGCATTCCTATACGTTTCACAGTAAATCTGACGGTAACTCTACTATTCTCAGTCTCTGATTTACCTCTATCCTAGACTCTTGTCGCGCTATGCAGCTTTACCCTCTTGGAAAATCTGATCATGACATAGTATCTGTTAATATCTCCTTCCACTTCTCCTCCAGTCAAGAACCTCCTAATAACATAATATCATTGTGTTTGGAACGAGCAGATTGAGATTCGTTCTGGGATTTCGTACGCGAGGTCCCTTGGGATGTTGTTTTTAATACCCCTAGTTAAAAAATGTGAGTCTGAGGTCTCCTCCTGGGTAAAAGCTGTTAATGAAGCATCCATCACAGAAAGAAAATATAAAGTTAAATCGTGCTTATCTCCTTGGTTCTCAGCTGCTATCTCAGCTGTGATAATCCATAGGAATCCCTTTCTTCTTTACTGAAGCGACATGTCTCATTGCAACAGGCGTCTCATTGTCTCTGACCGTAGTGAGTGCCAGCTATCCTCAATGAAACAAATTACTCACAATCTTTGAGTCAAGGACACATGCCACAGTGGATAAAGGGGTTGGTTAGTTCCAGTGACAAGACCCAAAGAGTGTGGGTCCAATACCCGGTTATGTCTGTGACATTATTTAGGGTTGTTAGAAAGAAAGAAGAAAAAAGAAAAGGCGAGAATAAAACTTAGGTGATAAGAAGCATTCACGAACAGGACACTATGCGATGTTATTTTTTTGACAAAGAAAATTGGTAAGATTTTATATTAATTTTCGGGGAAAGTAAGACACTGGATTTAATTTAATCTATGACGACGCACCGAATGGATGACAGCAGTCTGCCCATGGCAATGGTGAAAATTTCTGGTCGGTCGGGTGGATTGTAAGGCAGAAGGCTAAAAGATAGAAAAAGTAATTGGGTCACGAGAAGGATGTCTCTGGAACTCCCGCAGAATACTGAGAGATAATAATTAACTAGGTCAAGCTCTGACCGAAACCAAAATGTCCGTTTGACCACCCCAACATCATTTGGAAAAAAACACCTGTTTTATGTCGAAGCTGGCCACGATAGGAAAATTATTTTATCAGAACGAATAATTAGCGCCAGAATGTGAAATCACCAGATGACCGCCCACTTGATAATTGGCGAAAAGTCTCGATTGATAAAATCCATGTGACATTCGGTTAAGATAAGAATCTAAGGACTTGTTGCCGGGCAGGAGAAAAGAAAGAAAAGAAAAAGAAAAAAAAAAAGAAAAAAGGAGATTTTTTTTTTTCTTTGAGCAAGATTTTTTTAAATCGAGGCCAGTCTGGCCGCACCCACACTGCAGGGCGCACATTGGCTGAATGGTGGCGTGAGCGGTAGGCGAAGGTAATCATGTGAAGCAGGAGGGGAAGCCTGTTAACGCCCCCTGAAGGGATCGGTGTGAGATGCCACTGCGAGAGAGATGGGAAACCCGTTGACAACCTCTGAGGGTATGGGTGAGATACTAATATGAGAAGAAGGTGGAAGGACGATTCCATACCCTAGAAAGTAAAGACCTCCAAAAATGGAAATTACTAAATTTTCCTGACCCAAAACAAATAAAATTCTTAATACGGATTTAGATTTATCTAGGAACCTCAAAACCCGACAGGCCCACACCGTTGTTAGTGGGCGTCCATATATGCAGAGTCGCAACGAGTTGCGGCAGTTGAATTAAGGAGTTCGCAGCTGAGTTGAACTGAGCTTGGTTGGAGTTGCAGACCTCCCTCGCAGGAACCTGACTGAAAAATCCATGCATTCTCGACCTCAACTTCTAACCAAGAACAATTTATTTTTGAAGAACGACTTAGACTCACACCACCAAAATAAGTTTTACGAATATCGCCTGAAGATACCCCAAAACCAGTTCTTAAAAAAAAACAACTTAAGATATTAAGACTCGACTACGAACACAAAGTGTCACGTATCCATATAAACAGGTTGGTAGAAAGACGCAGTCCTGTATTCAGCAAACAGATATAATATATATTGTTATCCTTTTTTTTAACACATTTGAATTTTTTGAGTTATTACTTTCTTTTCTTTTACATATACTTGTGTGGTATTACACTTGTTCGAACTCGATTTGCATTACGGCACGGCGACTGATTGATTTCCTCTACCTAAGATCAAATCACAACGTTAGTAGGTTAGACTAGAAATCAAAACAGTTACTTCGGTAAACAGACGCTGGAGGCGAGCTGGGAACAACAAGGCTGATACCGAATCTAACCATATTCCCATCCGAATCAGCAAAAGGTTAGAACGTCACATTTGGTGCCGCGACCAATACCAAGTCACATTGGTCGTCACAGTACAAGATAGGACGACGACGGCGCGGAGACAGACGGGGTGACGTCACAACTGGCGCCGCGACCAGGACAGCACGGCGGGCGCGACCAGACAGACGTTACATTTGGCGCAGCGACGCCGGGGGACGTCACATGGCAGAGGAGAACTTTCAGAGGGAAATTAACAGGAGATAACTGAAAGCTGACATCCATTAAATATAGCACGTGGAACTAGAACAGTCTACCCCAGAGAGCGAAATAAAGGGTTCAGTTCGACAAAACAATCAACTGAAGAAGGCCGGAGCGTACAACAGCCGAAATTTTGTAAAAAATATGGCGACAAATATCAGGACAATAGTCCAAAGTATGTAAATAATGTATACCAAACTCTTGATAATAACGGCGAAGCTCGATATATCGAAGGCATTTGATAGATTTTGCATGCTGACTTTCTTCGTAAAGATTAGGGAGACGGTATTACAGGAAGAGTATTGGCAAACCATGAAATGAAGTTCGTTCTTAACGGGTTCTGCTCTAGTTACTTTCAAGTACGCATCTACGCAAGCGACACTGCTATTTACTCCTGTCTCAGTAGTAAATCCGGTAGTGATGACAAAGTTAACCTGGCCGTAGATCTTGCAAAGCACATCCAATCTGTCCTTGACTGAAGGAGAAAATGGCTCTTAAACTGTAATGCCTCCAAAACAAGACTGCTCTCTTTTACCCACTATATAGGAAGCTTCATGCCTCCTATCAGCATCCTCAATTACACGAAAGCGCTCTCTCAGCCTTCTTGGTATTATGTTTTCCACAAACCTGAGGTGGAACAACTACATTGAATCAGTACCTTCATATATATCAAGGAAATTTGGTTCTCTGTTTCATGCCAGATGTTTTTTCTTGTCTGAGAACATCTTTCAAATCTGCAAATCTGCCAATCTGCCATTCGTCTTTCCATTAAATACTGTTGCTATATATGGATTGGTGTCCCCGTGGTTCATCTCGAAAAAAATCCAAAGACAATTATATAATGTGATAGGTCCTAACCTGGCATCTCGGTTACAGTCACATTTTCACAGACGTGGTGCGGTTGCACTGTGTCTTTTCTACAAATATTTTCATTGCAACTGCTCTGAGAAGCTTCATTCATTGGTATCCCAACTGCATGATTTCAAGCGTGCTACTAGTTTGATATCTCGATCGAACGCTTTCACTGTCGAAACAGTGCAATACAACGGGCTCTTGTATTCCAACAGCTTGATCCACGTCATCCTGTTTATCCTTTACTCAAACATCTGTCCCTACTCTTACTCATACTATCACACTCCTTAACGCTTGCGTGCTACTGGCCCTCCTACCTTGCTTGGGTTGAATATATATATATATATATATATATATATATATATATATATATATATATATATATATATATGGGGTGTGTATAAATTCTTTTAATTTTACCTTCAAATCATCATCAATCCGTTAACTTCCGGTGAGTTAACCGAGTAAATGGCTCAATGTCTGAAACTTACTCCACTCTTCCTCAATATTAAATATTGTGATGAAAAAAAAAAAATTAAACTCTCCCTTTCCTCTCCATGTCACACAAACTTCCCCTCACCACCCTGTATGTCACAATATATAAGCTTAATACTGCCCTTCAAATGTGTAAATTTTAATTTCATTTTTTCACCTTTAAAAGTTAAGCTTGAAGATCCAGAGAAAAATAAAAACGCTGGTGAAATAAATTATAACGAATGGAACCTTAATGCAGTCTGTTTTTTCTTTAAATTATATATATATATATATATATATATATATATATATATATATATATATATATATATATATACTAACATCAATTATAGAAACAATTGTACTAAGCAGAAGAAAAACAGGAAACGAAAAATCATTTAGTATGGCCCTACGTTCAACCAAATGGTTAGTATTAAACTAGGAAATAAATTCTTAGCCTTAATTGAAAAAAACTTTCCTACAGTTGTAGATTCCCGGGATGAAATCTTGCAGAAATAAATAAACGACACCAGTAAGTGAAATAGAAGAATATGTGTATTAAACGTAAGAATACTTGAAATGAAGATTAGTGGTCCAGGAATGCGGGTTAGTATAAAAGTATATGTACAAGTCTCTGTAAGTGAATCCGTAATTATTTCTCCTTCCGGACTCTCGTATAACTCTGTTTGAACACTCTGTCTCAACGTTTTTTTTCACGCTATCTCTCCGTAGTATAAGTATTATTTGGCCGAGTCCATCTTGTGTACAAGCGGTGAGCCCCACAATACACTCTCCTTAGCTTCTTTTTTGGCCGTTAATATTTTGTCCCCTTATGTTCTATTATTAGCGGTTCTGTGAATTTTCTTTTCCTGATTGTGTTTCTAATCTCCGTGGCTACTTGTGGTCTTTGAATTTCAAATTCTTCAATAATCGCCTACATTGAGTCATTTTCCCAGGGTGACGATCTCGGCTCGTCTACCCGTCTTTTTTGTATCTGATTGATATGTCCCCTGTGAGTGACATGTCGGTATATGTCGGTTTTTATTTTTGCTGGGTAATAATGTCTCAAAAACAGACCGTATTTTGCGAGCAAGCATCACTTCAGCTGGCGAAAGGCCAGATGGTGTGTTTCCGTTCGTGGTAATTCTGTAGACTAGTAGGAACTGTTATATGGCTATTTCTGAGGGCACGTCCTCTGATTTTTTCAAAGATCTCTTAAGTGTATCCACAAAACTTTCGGCTTGACCGTTATACCGAGGATGGTACGGTGCTATTTAAATATGCTTGACTTGATAAGTCGCACAGAATTCTGGAAAATCTCTCGATCATAATTAGCTATTTTTTTTTTGACGACTTCATAAAGGTTTTTTTTATACGATTGAGTAGGGCTTTTAAACTTTTTATGTAGATTATGGAGTTTAAAATTTGTATTTATTATTTAATTGTTTTTTCTGCTAATTATTTAATGCGAAATTTGATGATGTCAGCAAAAACTGTTAATTCAAGTCTATTGTTTAATAAATTTTCAATATTTAGAAACTTGATAATGTGTAGTTTTTCATATAGGCATAAAGGGCATGGGTCATTCTAAGTTTTACAAGTTCTAGTTTTGTTTGTAATTTTCGATTTTACTGTTGGTGTTATATTTATATCCTTCAAATGCCAAACATATTTAGAGATGTCTGATTTCTATTATTAATATTGTTGAAGGAGCTTTTATGCTGTCTCCACCTCGTTTTAAATTCATTCTTCGTACACCCAATGTATATCATATTAGAGTTAAAATTGTCAATGTAAAAGATAGTACATTCGTATATCGTATTAGTTTTAGGATGAGATAGAATGTTGGTATACCACAGATTTTACGCGGCATATATTTTCCAATGGGCAGTCTTCTGGGTTTCTACAATCACATAATTTTTCACTATTTTTGTCTAATTTAAGTATTGAGTTTTTATTAATACTATTCTGGCATAGAGGTTTATTCAGGATTTTATAAATGTGTTTTGTTTTATTATGATTTCTAGATTTTCAGTGCAACTGTAACTTAATTTTAGGGTGTTCTTATTAAAGATTTTAGTAAGTCAGCTATTTGTAGATATTGTGGGGTTCGCCCGATGTAAACAAGATGGACTCGTCCAAATATACTTTTTCTACGGTGAGATAGCGTGAGAAAAACGTCGAGACGGTGTTCACTCAGAGAACTTGTATGAACAAGTGTCGTGAAAGAGTGAAATTACGGCTTCATTTACGGAGACTTGTACGTATATTTTTCTACTAACCCGCATTCCTGAACTGCTAATCTTCATTTTAAGTTTGTATTCTTAGGTTTAATATACATACTTTTCTATTTCTCTTACTGGCGTTGCTTATATATATATATATATATATATATATATATAAATGCTCAATATCAGGTATAGAGCGTGTGTAAATCTAAAAGTGAACATAGAAGTCATCACTTAGAGGCGACAGTCTGATTCATGTAGCAATATTCTATGTTCACTTATATATATATATATATATATATATATATATATATATATATATATATATATATATATATATATATATATATATAAAATCTCAGTGTATATTACTCTTAATAACATATGAAAATGTTTGCAAATAAAATTAAAATGAAATAATATGGAAAAAATTCTATTCCTGAGATAATTTACATCTGTTTTCATGACGACTTTTAAATATTACATCATTTTTTTGGTTTAATAACGGTCTAGCATTTTTAAATATATTTATTCGAATTATTTCTTCTAGGCACATGTTACCTCTATTTGTGAAGGTTTTGTGCATTTGATATTTACCTATAATCGATGGTGTGAAAATTTATATTCTTTAATTCTCAGAATTATTTAGAAATAGTTGTCTTAATTATATAATCTATGATCATATAGTCTTTTCTCTCAGTTCCCAGCTGATCCCGATGTATTATTTTTTAATTTTTATTTTTATATTTTCTTTAAGGAAAATGTTTAATTGGTATATGACATTCGGATTTGCATGTAGCTCCATACGAGCAGTTATTTTTGATTCTATAATTATAAGACGGTTTGCTATCTGGTCGATTATTGTTATGAAATTTATTTAATATTTTATTATTGTGTGAATTAATAATAAGTCAGATGTTATTTCTGCTGGAGTAGCTAATGTTTAATATATATATATATTTTAAATATGTTTGTGCGTTTATTTATTACAAAGTTTGTCAAACAATTTCAGCGAGTATTGACCGATATTTATAATGGATAGTTGTTAGAATGGGAGGTTAAACCATATAATTTTTTATAAATTTAGTTCTATTTATTTTTGTATCATTAAAGTTTCCATGTAAAAGATTTGTTTAAGGCCATATTTTTAGAGCGTGATTATAAAATAATTTATATTTATCGATTTTTTTTAATAGAAAATAGTTTATTCATTATAGTATTTACAGTGGTTGGAATTTATCTAATAATTTGATGAGATTGGTTGGAGTTAACATTAATATAGATTGGAGATTCATTATTGTTATGATTAAATTTAAAATTGTTTTTGGAAAATTTCAAAAGTTTCTTATGTATACAAGAAGAAATTGGGCAATTACTATTAGGGATAACAATAAATCCATCCTCTCTATATAGTCCGAGTTGTTTGGGATCAATGATCCTACTAAGTGTTTTTAAAATGCGGATACTCACTAAATCTGCAATTTCAGTAGAGTCATAAGAAGCCATTGTAACATCGAAATTTCAATATTGACTTTTAATACAACTGTACTTATTATTACTCAATAAAGATTTTCTAGAAGCTAATATAACCGGCAATTCATCATCCATAATTTCTATATAGATTTTAGAAAAATTCAACTTTGTAATAAGAGATCTTTAGAGACAGCGGAATAGTAATCAATTATATCAAATTGAATAAATGTGGCCTTCCCTTTATGTTTAATAATTTGGAATAATATGATAGTGTCGCAAGAATCTTTTCACAGTTTTTTATATTTAGATTTGTATATAGTGTTGATTATTTTTTTAATTATAGTTTTTAAATAAACCTTCGATCAGTTGTGTGGGGCTTGATTAGTCAAGATAGTTGGTTGCTAATGAAATGGGTTTTGCGATCTGTGAAGAGAAAATAAGCATATTTCATGTGGATTTTTAACCATTCTATCTTCAATATGGAATTTATTCGCAAAATTAACAGCATCCTGGATAATCATATAAATACGTTTTAGTGATTTTGTTAGTGAGAATTTTGCGATAGTGTGAGTGTTTTATTTTATAAATATGTCTAGATTTTTCAACACTGATCCAACTATAAATAGATTTTTTAAATTCACAATGTCTTGGGTATTGCTTGGATGATTTTCTAAAACTGCAATTTTTTAAATTAAATTAAAATGTCTGCTTCAGAGGAATCGAGGATCTTGTTGCTTGGTGGAGTCTTTTAAGATTCAAGTTCTAATTTTCTTTCATACAGAATCTGTGTGTTTATACATACATACATATATATATATATATATATATATATATATATATATATATATATGTATGTATGTATGTATGTGTGTGTGTTGTTTGTGTGTCTATATATATTTTTTTCCTCTCGCATCTTCTCTTTTCTTGTATGCATAAGGTTAGTAATGCAAAGCAGACTGAAAATTTTCACATATACATCGGCAGCATGAAGTGGCTGGAGTTTAAATTTAGATCATAAATCATTCTTTTATTGTGCGTAATGTCACCACAAATGTATCCAGAATTTTCCGGTGTCAGTATTTTTTAATTTGTAATTTTACGTCAGCGAATCGGCAATTCATATTTACCTGTATCTCACTCATTTAAACCGTTCTGTAACTCCTCTCTTTAAAACTTCTCTCTCTTAAATTTTAATCCATCCTTCACCTTTAGGACATCCTGTTCTTCTTCCTTCTGTTACACCTCTCTCTAGAGCTTTCCCACATTACCCTCTCACATTTGTTTCCCACTCGCACACATACACTATCACTAAAATTTTAATTTTTATACCCGGAGTTCTATTTTCCGATTCTGTTTGTCAATTTGTAGATCTGATGAATTGGATCGTGATTACGATTCCAATTTAATTAATTATAACCATGGAATATTAGTGTATGGTCGTTTTTATATTATATCATATTATATTATATACATATATATATCTATATATCTATATCTATATATCTATATATATATATATATATATATATATATGTGTGTGTGTGTGTGTGTGTGTGTCTGTCAGTCTGTCATTCTGTGTGTGTCTGTGTGTTGGTATGTATGTATTTATGTTATCATATTTCCCACCACACTTAAGCAACGGCTGACAGCTTCCAATTCCCTGAAAATGCAGTTTCTAGATAAGACGCTTCGGTTACCTTTTTCCTATTATTATTCTTGCCTCTTTTTTTTCTTTTTTTTTAGTTTCTGGATGAATTTAATTTAAGTTAATTTTAAACCATTTTAAATTTCGTCTGATGGAAGCTACTCGTCGAAATAAATTATGATTTATAACCGTGTTTTCGAGATATGGTAATTTTTTCCTTGATATATATCATATTGTTCTATATTCTATACATGAAACTTTCTTTTTAATATTTAGATTTAAAAAGATCAACTTGGATTACCATTTCATTGTACGGATTTGATATCGTTATCTCACTCTCTGTCTCTATCTCTCTCCCTATCGTTTTCTATCTATCTATCTATCTATCTATCTATATATATATATATATATATATATATATATATATATATATAGAGAGAGAGAGAGAGAGAGAGAGAGAGAGAGAGAGAGGGAAGTGTTATAATATAAAAGATTCATTCATAGGATTCTTGAAAAACTGCTTTTCAAGATTACAGAAATTCGAAATGATACATGTGGTTATTGAGAAATTCTACTATACCAAAACATAAAATATCCTGTCATGTTCTTAAATAGACTCGGCGTACAGAGATTTATCATTATCAACATTGTAATGATTTCGATTTCAGTAAGAAGATATGCTCCAACATAGACCATTCTATCATTTGATTAGATTTTGCAAAATGGATCGGGTATGATGTATTCAGCTCGTATATATATATATTTGCTTTATCGTGACATTACCAAAAAGACATCCTCAAAAGTATAAAGCAAACAAGCCAAACAAAAATAAACATCTCAAATCATGTCCATTATATTCCACCGACTTCTTTTTATTTATATGTGATTTGCAATGACTATTCTTTATTTTCAATTTAAAACAGCCATTCTCAGATAGTTGTTACAAATCAAGGGCTAGAGAGCAATTTTTTTCCTGGTATTTAATACATACCTACACGTGCAAGGATGTGAGCATACATTTTCCTAAATGTATTAGTAAGGAAGTAACCGAACAGACGCAAGCGGAATTTGACCCGGATCATCTTCCCAGTTGACTCAGAGATAACATTCCAATAGCAACATATAAAAAAATTACTTTTTCTACATAATAAGATTAGTATTGTGAGGATGTTACAGTGTTACTGCCAACAAATATGTCATCAGATTTTAACTGCTGGTATGGGGTCGATTCCGCGGCTTATGCTTCACTACATTTTGATTACATTCA
>OZ010594.1:96238698-96318698 GCA_963932145.1 Acanthosepion lycidas | reverse complement strand
AACCTACTCTTTCCGAATCCTCTGCACTCTCGTTGAATTGTCACGAAAACACACTGAAATGTTCATACTGGTGATTCCAGCGTAAATGCCAAGCAGTACATTATGCCGTTTCCAAATTTCTGGCAGAGTGTATTGCGTCATAATGTTCTTTTTCTCACAGACGGTACCCACGTAACCTTCTATATTTGCAGTCGACAAACTCAAAAACAAACAACGAGCATGCACGAAATAAAAAATAAAAAATGGTTACAATTTAAACATCGAAATATCTCCCTCTCTCTCTCTCTCTCTCTCTCTCTCTATATATATATATATATATATATATATATATATATATATATTTGTTTGAATAAAAACAGACCACTTTAAGGTGCCTAATGGAACCTTAAAGTGATCTGTTTTTATTCAAACATATCTGCTCTGAATCTTACATTGAGCTCTCTGGATATCATCCTCCTTGGGTCTACCCATGCGGATTACCTAGTTTTGCATAAACTATATATATATATATATATATATATATATATATATATATATATATATATATGTATTATCAACGCCACTTAATCTCTTTTACTTTAGTTGTTTCTGTCACGAACACGATGATTTAGTCGATTAATAGTAGACTTCCATTTGTTCTTGTTTGTTGAATTGTCCGAACGCATCATTTCCGAATAATTTTTTTTTCATATCTCCAAAACAATCAGCACCATATTCTGATTAAATCTTTGCATGAAACTGCAGACATCAAAAATGCTTCCTGGTATTTTTTGGCAAATGCAAATTGTGTTAAACATATTCTCCAATTTCACTAACTGAAAACTTAGAGATAATATTCATTATTTTCATTTCCGTATTCTTAACAACATTTTATCTCACTAACATTAACTTTTAAAATATATGCAATGAAAGAAGGCTGATTATCAAAAATACATAAAAAAGACAATTCTTTGTTTTTTTCATTGAGAAAGTTTTTAGAATCTTCATTAGTAGACTGTCTAAAAGGGGTGCAGTTAAGTTTTCTCGTAAAAAATGCGTATAACTTCTTAACTTATATTTTATAAAATATTATTGATTATAAAATGGGTCAAAGAGAACGCAACGAATTTGAATGCGGCGACCAGATTTCAAATCCAACTTGGCCTTTACAAGAATTTTGATATATAGATAATAGTAAGTGTCCAATTTTCCCCAATCTCTGTGGTAAATAGCAGGTTCGAATTGGCTAGCTCTGGCTGCCATCTAGTTTAGGGTAGTAGAATTTCGAAAGCAAAACCGTGCAAAAACACAGAGAGTTAACTGTAACATATTTCCCAAGAATTCCTGAGAATTCCCTGATATTAAAGTAAAATACTCTAGACATACATATGTGCCGAGTTGCTGAAGAAATATGGTATTTAAGAGATGATGTAGATAAAAGGTAATTGGGATAATGTACCCAGAATGTAATTACTTGTGCATCTAAAGTGAATGCCGATAAGCATATTCATAAGCAAGATCTGTTGAATCGTTTAAAATATATAGAAAACGAAGTAACTTTTGCTGAAAAAGAATGTGAACTTCATATAGCTAAAGCTTGGGCCGCCTTGAATAAAATTGCTCTAATCCGAACATCTAGAGCTTATTTCCAAGAACTCTAGAGATAGTTTTAATGTATGATGCCACTTTTTGGACAATAACGTAAATCCTAGTGACTTAAAGTATAAGGTAAAAAATGGACGCACGTATAGAATGTAGATTTTTGTATATTTACCAAGAGAAGTGAGTAATAAAATACGTTTATTAATACAGATCTACATATGTAGATTAAACAATTCAAAAACAATTCTGTAACGATATACAGAGAGAAAGCGCGACGCGTGTAATTTTCAACTCTTCCAGTGAAACTTAACCCAATTGGTTTGGTTTGGTTTGGTTTGTTTTACCGCACATCAACCTCAATTGGTCATTTAATGCCGACAGCTTTTATTTTTTGTAATATTTTGTTTTGTCAAAAAATTATTTCTGTTAATATTTTTTCCTAAAAAATGTATAGCTTTTAACATTATTTTTCAAAAACGTATAGTTGGTAATAATATTTCTTCAAAACGTATAGCTGGTAATACTATTTTTCCAAAACATAAAGCTGGTAATATTATTTTTCCAAAACATAAAGCTGGTAATATTTTTTCAAAACGTATAGCTGATAATAATATTTCTTTAAAATCTATAGCGGGTAAAGTTATTTTTTTCAAAAACGTATAGCTGGTAATATTTTGTTTTCTAAAATGTATAGCTGGTAATAGTAATTTTTCAAAAATGTATAGCTGGTAATAATATTTTTTTCCGAAAACGTATAGCTGGTAATATTATTTTTCAAAAACGCATAACCGGCAAGACTATTCTTTCAAAAAAAAAAAAAAATGGTTATATCTTTTCAAAAACGTACAGCTGGCAATATTATTTTTTGAAAAAATGTATAATCAGAGGCCTTGCTGTTGGATGTAGTTTATCGTCATACCCAGGACGCGGATGTAGTTTATCGTCATACCCAGGGCGCGAATGTAGTTTATCGTCATACCCTGGAGTAACAGTAAATGTTTTACAACAAATTCATACAATGAGTTATTCGGAATTTCTATCATAGATTTCGTCTCTGTACCACGTTTCCTTTCATTCTACATTAAGATCATACAATTGTAAAATTTAGAATTTTAATGTTACTTGAGGAAATCTGGTACTTCTGCCCTGTTCGAGAATATCTGTTGCAAAGAATATTAGTAATTTGTGGTATATAGAAATAAAAAATTCCCTTTTCCGATCTTTTAAAATTAGCAATTGTTAGCCTCTATCATCCACATTGCAATAATACTTACTTTCTTTAATTTCACATTGAAAACATTAGTTTCAGAAAACAGGCATCACATGTCAATGTAGGATACTATAATTCATATGCCTGGCACAATAGAGATAAATAGTTTGTTTTAGCGTCGAACACAGGAAGCTTTACAGGAAATTATACAACCTTATCTCAGACATTGATTTCTTATGTGTGAAAACCTTCATACGAAACAAGCCTTTGCGACATCAAATATTATAGTAAAAAAAAAGCAGCAATATCTTTTTGTATGTAATATAGAGGGACTAGCAAGATTTTAGCAGTATATTGTGTATTGATAATTACATTCTATCCCATTTTTGCTATTTTATGTTTAAAACCGTATGTTTTAAATATCAACCAATCATTTTCATCGATGATATATTTATTATTTCTAATTAATCTACAAGTCGTCTTTTCCAGTCTGAGTGCAGACTTCGAAAGGAAACTGAAATAATTAGAAGAGGTAATAAAGGAAAACTAGAAGAAAGGACTGTTAACTGTAACAGTGTCAGATTATCAAAAAAATGACAGCGTATGGTGAGAGCTACCAACTAGCAATATCAAAACCATTAATGCAGAGGATAGTAACTATCAGGAAAATATGACACAGAAAACCCAACTTCCATTGCACTAGCGAAAGATGCCCTGGAAAAAATAGACTAAGTATTAAGATATACACAATTATTCCAAATGCAAAGAAAAGACAGCTGAGCTACAATGTACTATTTACTCTTCTATGTAGCAGTCAATACTAGAAAATATAATTAAAGATGGAGTAGAAAATTGAAAAGACAGAAATGTAAACCTACGGATGAATTCTAAGAACACTATTCACATAAAACATGAGCAATGTTGATGTTTTGAAGAAAATACATCCCTGGTCAAAATCTTAAGACCAGATACAAAAGGTTTAAAAAAACATAAAATACTGCCACTTTAATCAAAATATATTTGCGAAATATTTACATCAATAAGAAAATGTAGTTCATCAACAACCAAGTGAAAATGTAAGCATTTAATTGATTAATTTAAACAAACATTCTAGATTTCTAAAAATCGGTTAATATACATTTATAAAAAAATCCCTATTAATAACAGGTTTATAACATAATGTTTTAATTATAGCTATCGACATCACAGCCCCCATAATGCGAAGGCTTCTTTTAACCTGTTAGCTTGTGTAACTTTTCCTTGCAGGTTGACCTGAATAAATTTATTTTCATGCCACATCCATTCACATCTGGCGAATTTAAAATGTTTTCTTTTATTTGAAACATTTATTTGACTGTTCCTCCTATATGGGCGTATCCTATTTCCAGATATTTTTTTTTTCACATTTTCGTTGATTTATATTGACTAATTTCTCATTTTTTTTACTTGAAACTTAAGTAAACACGATGAAAATTATATCGATTTAAATAAATTCTAAGTCACCTTTTAAATTTTATTTTTATATCTTCATCATTACTATCATAAACGTTTGTTCTATACCGGGATGTGAGAAGCCGACAGGATATCCACAAATGTCTGGCATAAGAGGTATTCGTTCATTCCTAGCGTGTCCTGGTCAAATAGACTCTCTTTCTAGATCAACCGATGTTCTCCAAATCGTAGGTTCAAACTTATCACGGGAATGTAGTCGTTGATTCCATAGAAGGAAGCCTCCATCACTGTTTTAACTTCTTTTCTTGTTATCTCTCCGTCCAGCGATGAGGTGTCATCACCGCACATGTTGCATTTTGTTTAAGCATATCACCCCAAGCAAATAGAACTCAGAGTGTTACAGGGAGTGCAAGTTAAAGAAAATACTGCGTATAAAGGAGGAGGGTTGAGGGGAGGATAAAAAATGAATGGCATTCAAGAAGACAGAAGATGGCGATTGATTTTGCATTTAAATCTTTAAAGTCTGTAGTTAATGGGGAAGCGGGAAATTTGAGAAAAGAAACTACTGGAGCAGAAGTGGCAGTTGTATTTAGCTATTTCATCAGTAAAAGGGTGGGGCATAGATGCATAAATTCATATAATCGGGGCACCGGGGAAAAATCTCGTCAGTGCAGTTGGATGAAAATATATGTAATAAAGGCTGAGGGAAGCCACGCCACGTCGAAGATTAAATGAATGAAGTCGAGATGCCAGGTCAGGATCGAATACATTACAGATTCTTCTTTGGATTTTGTCAAGAAACTCGAGATGAATAGCAGGAGCACGAGACCAAATATGGCAGCAGTAGCTATTGAGCTCATTGTGCCAGACACACATTGATCTTTCAAATTTCAATCGTACTAGCTGTCTAGACACTCTGCGTACAAGAAAAGCCTAATGAGGAAACGGTTTAGTTACCGATTACTATGCAGCAACTAGTACTGATTTCAATGATACCAGTGAATGAGAGTGACTTGATCTAACCACAATCAATAATTTATAAACATGTCAAGCACTAGGAAAATATAAAGGCATCATGTCATGCGATTAACTGGAAGATATCTATAAGTTACTCTCTTAGTGTAATGTTCAGCTGACGCTTCGTTTAAGCCAAACCAGTAGAATGCATCGAAGATTATTGCCTAATATATTGAATATAAATATTGAAGTAACGGTAACATTATTCATCGGACAATTTATTGCAAACAATAAAGCGCTAATTGACAGCTGGAATATTTTCGCTCGTTTAATATATAAATAAAACTTTAAATGTTTTGAGATTTAAATTCAGGTGACTTCACTTCAGAAAGAATGCGATGCGCATTACTGCGACAGACGTCAATATACTGCATTGCATAGAATCGAGTGAAAATATCTTACTGCATAACGATGTAATCCAATAGTTTGTATGTAGGACTGAATGCTGAAATGTCAAAAGAGATTTTGCCACAGCCTATTTAAAGATGTTCGCTGCTATACGTACAAAAAGACAACAAATATATTGATTTCTGACACAAAGTTTCATCGAATCGTAAGTATATATACGCACTTACTATGTCTGTAACTTAGTAAGTTCATTTATTTCTCAGGATTTATCTAACTAAAATACAACTACATTTTTAACCAATTAGAATATATATCCGTATATAGATATATTTAGTGCATATATAAATCCATCGACATATAATGTTTATTTCTAAAGATAATTATGACCTTCCATAGTAAGATTAACCTGTTTATCAATTTAGCATTTTCCCCAGATCTTAAAGTGGAGACAATCATTATTATAGTTGGTTCAATTTTTCATTTTCACACTTATTATTAAATAATTTCAGATTCTATTAATATAGACTTTCTAGCTTTATAACTTCACATGCTTTTTTAAACTTGATATTTTTTGAAAAAATACTTTTCAAATACACGAATTCAGAAATACAAGCAAAGATTGCACAGTTGGTTTTCCGTAGTTTTATTTTATAAAATAAGGCGCGCTATTTTAGGCAGCGTAGAATTGCGGTATTTCTGTGTTGTTTTCATATTTTTATATCAAAAACTAACGTGTGCAAATAAAACGTTATATTCATTCTGTTTTCACTAAAAGATAAGTATTTCTTTTAAAGGTTCAAGTTTTAAATTCATTAATTATCTTCAAAACATATCACTAGGACATAGATTGAATTTGAAGATAATTTAATATATGTTGATTACTTTTTCGTATACAATGGCGTCTCGATGAGTTAATGAGTAAAGAAAACCAAACCAATGCATTAAAACTGCCGAAAAAGTTATTTTTATATACACATGGCAATTAATCCTTGCTTTAGGCAATTATCTTTCAAATAGAAATGAAATTTAATTTCAAAGGCATTTAAATTATTTAAAATGACTTTTCCTGAATTTTTTTTTATTTGTTGTTTTTTTTTTAAATCTGTGGTGGTATATAGAATACGAAGATAAATTATGCCAAAACAAAGACTTAAATAATTAAGTCAATGTTTAATTGAATAAAATAAATATTTAGAAGTTCAAATTTGAATTCGCAAATGTTGATATTTTCTCGATTGTTTTCCCCTTGAAACCCGTCTCAAATATTTCACATAGTCCGTAGAACAACAACATTATATATATATATATATATATATATATATATATATATATATATATATATATATATATGGTTGGATAGATGTGAGGTTGTGACCCTGGGTTTCACGCTTTAGCGATCGTCAGACAAACTGATTAATTCTTTAAAAATTTTGGCCTTATGTAGATTGCGCGTATTGGTGTTATTGTGGAAGTGGTGGGGAAAACTTCGTCGTTTTGTCATCGTACTGACGCAAACATCGATGTATGCAGACACAAATACATACTTGGTCGTCCGTCGAGACTCATACATATATAAACATATGTGGGCAGTTTCGGGTATGACATATGTATGTATACGGGTGGTGTTGCGTCTATACATACGCATTTGTATGTTGAAATTTAAAGATTGGAAGTGTGGCGGGGAATGTCTCGTGAATGTCTCGTGAATGTATACATGTCTTATATTTTTTTTTATTTTTTATTTTTTCCGCTGAATAATATTTCCTCGCATGTATGTATATACGTGTGAAATTATGATAGGTAAAAATTATTATTATTTATATTTATTTTTAAATTTTGAAAAAAAAAAGAAGAAAATGGCGGTTTATTTGTTATATTTAAGGCTGTTTATTTGTTATATTTAAGGCTGGTTATTTGTTTGTTTTTGACTGTGTATATGTAACAGGTAGAAATTTGTAATCCTTATTGGTTATTTATATGGTTATGTTTAATATTTAATATGCTGGGTGAGAGGGTAGTTTGATTTCATAACGGGTCTATATGATATGATGTGATAGTAATGTTGCAAGGGATTGGGGGCAATGATAATATAATTAGCTAATAGTTATTGTAAATTGGTAGAAATGATTAGTAACGGTGGTGGGAGAATGATGAAACCATGAATGTAGTTATAGTGGTGGTAGCTAAAGACTGGTTGTTGGTGTTTTATTTTATTTTATTTTATTTTGTTATATGTATCAATTTATTTTGGGATAAATCCTGATAATAGGTATTCTGTGTAAAATTATGGTAGTTGAAGATTGCTATATTTTAATTTTTAATTTTTAATTTACAAAAATATTATTGTTTATTATATTAAAGCTCGCTATTTCCTTGTTTATTTGTGACTGTGTATATGTGGCTGGTAGAAATTTCAGTTTGTAATCCTTATTGGTTATTTTTATGGTGGTATTAAATATGTTGTGAGAGGGGGTAGTATACGTTAATAATTATGGCAGGATTATATGGTAATGTTAGATATGGTGTGATAGTAATATGTAAGGTGGATGGTGGCAATAATAATATAAGTGGTTAATATTTATTGTAAATTGTTAGTAGTGATTAGCAATGTTGGTGGGAAATAATAAAACCTATAAATGTAATTATTGTGGTGCTAGCTTGAACTAAAGGGTGGTTGTTGGTGTTTTATTTTATTTTATATTTATTTGTTTATTTTAATTTATTATGAATCTTGGTAATGGGTGCTTATTCTCATGGTTATATATGGAAATTATATCTGATCTTATTCTTTTAAGGTGTTAAATATGCTGGGAGGGTAATATGGGATAAAGATGGACGACCAAGTATATGTGTCTGCAGACATCGATGATTGTGTCAGTATGATGACAAAACGACGAAGTTTCCCCCACCACTTCCACAATAACACCAATACGCCCAATCAACATAAGGCCAAAAGTTTTTAAAGAATTAATCAGTTTGTCTGACGATCGCTGAAGCGTGAAACCCAGGGTCACAACCTCACATCTATCGAACCATATATGTTAGCTCTATCTCTGATATTGAGCGCTTTTTAATAAGTACCGCGATATAATATATAAATAATTATATATATATATATATATATATATATATATATATATATGTATATTTATATTTATAAACATACACTTTTCACATATATATGTGTGTGTGTGTGTGAAAGTGTGTGTATATAAATATAAATAATTATATATATATATATATATATATATATATATATATATATATATATATATATATAATTATTTATATATTATATCGCGGTACTTATTAGAAAGCGCTCAATATCAGAGACATAGCTAACATATTTGGTTGGATTGATGTGAGTTTGTGACCCTGAGTTTCACGCTTTGTCAGACGATCGCAAAAGCGTGAAACCCAGGGTCACAAACTCACATCAATCCAACCAAATATATACATACATACATATATATATATATATATATATATATATATATTTATTTAAGCGTTTCACCCTAAGCAAGTGGGGAAGCCACTAGGACACAAGGGGTTACAGATTTGGAGCAAGATCAGATAGTAGTGATAGAGGAAAGGATGAGGAGAAGGCTTGTGGCTAGATCAAGGCAACTAGAGATGTCGATTAACATTACATTTGAATAGTTGGAGATTATAGCTTTCAGGGAAAATGGAATAGGGAAGGGAGTTCCACAGGCGAGATGTCTGAGATATGAAGCTATTGGAGTAGAGGAGACGGCTACATTTAATAGTTTCAACAGTGAAAGAGTGAGTGTGGAATGCCAGCCTCGTAGGGTGCTTGAATTCATGAAGTCTGGGAACCAGCGAATGCATCTCCTCGGAGCAATTAACATGAAATTATTTGTAAAAAAGACAGAAAGAGGCGACGGCGCGTCTGTAGACGAGATGCCAGATCATGGCCAATTATATTGCATATCCGCCTCTGGATCTTATGAAGAACCCCGAGGCAAACAGAAGTGACTCCAGACCGTATATGGGAGCAATACTCCATGCAAGGGTGAATTGTTGATTTGTAGATCTGAAGGATCGATTCCGGGGAGAAAAATTTCCTGGCGCGGTACATGGAGCAAATTTCCTTGTGGTGTACGAAGCAATTGACTCAATGTATTTGTTCCATCTCACGTCAGCAGTCAACGTGAGAGCGAGCAGAAGCAGAGAGGTGTTCTCGAGTAGTTGAGCGTCAGACATTCTAATGGAGGGCAGGGAAGGATCTCTTTGGTGATTAATAGAGAGCAGTTTTGTTTTTGAGGCATTAAAGTTGACCAACCAATTCCTGCCCGAGTTCCCAACCGATTAGAGGTCCTTTTTGAGATGCACGACCAGGTTAATTTTGTCAGATTTGTTTTTGAGGCAGGTGTAAATTGTAGTGTCCTCCGCGTATATGCCAACTTGGGGAATGTCGTTGATGAAGATAAGGAATAGAGTTGGGACCAGGATGGGGCCTTGAGGAACACCTGCGTTCGTGGGAACTGGAGGAGAATCCGTTGAGAACGACCTTCAATTCACGGTTTGACAGGAATGATTGTATTAGGTCAAACAATCGACCTGTAATACCATAAACCTGGAGCTTGCGAAGAAGACCGACATGCCAAACCCTATCAAACGCTTTGGAGATATCTATGTCCACGGCACGAGCTTCTCCGTTATTTTGAAGAGCTTGGTAGAGAGTTTCACTGATGGCCGTAAGCACATCAGTTGTAGATCGAGCAAACAGAAGCCATATTGCTTGTCTGAGAACAGATCATGGGTTGTAAGGTAGTTAACCACTTCGGCGTTGATTAGTGCTTCGAAGACTTTGCCGAAGAGTGGTAGGAGACTGATAGGACGGCAATTAGATGGGTCAGAGAGCTCGCCAGAGTTCTTAAAGACTGGAACCATCGATGAGAACTTCCAGCAATCAGGAAAAAAAGACACCTTGTGTCAGTAGTTATATAGTTTAGAGAGGGCGGCCGCCAGGTCAGGCGCGCATTCCTTTAAGACAATCGTTGGTATCCCATCTCCACCACTAGCCTTGTTGGGGTCTAAATTGGAGATACTGTCCAATACCAAAGACGGGGTTATGTGTAATCCGCTCAATAGGGCCTCAGTTCTAAGAGGGAAGTCGGGTATGGGTAAACCGGAAGAGTCGAGTTGAATGAAAATTTCCGAGCAAAGCATGTCAAGACTTCGAACTGGTTGAACAAAGGCGGTATAGAGTTTTTGCAATTGTTCAGTACGCCCTTGCAGAGATGCCAATAATCTTTGGCGTCAAATTTGCGAGATGCAATACGCTCCTTCATGCGAGCAGCAAATAGTGACTTAGCTTCGTTGAGGACACGCTTACACTCGTTACGGGCGTATGCAAAGCGACGTCTATTGCAGTCCGACATGTCGCTACGAAATAGGTGAAAGAAGTGGTTCCTATGGGCAATGGCGGCTAAGCAAGCAGCGGAGAACCAAGGGGAGGAGCGTGACTTGACCCTATATTTCCTTCAGGAGATGAAAGCGTCGATTCCAGCTTTAACCCAGGATGAGACCTCAGAAGCACATTCTTGGATGGGGAGCGTAAAGGCAACTTCCCAGTGGACATCGCGGAGGAAATCACAGAACGAGTCCCAGTCAGCTCGTTGATAGTGGAACGAAGATCTAGTGGCAGGAAGTTCTTTGCAGGGGGTGGAGTTGAAAGAGATGTTTACAGATACTATAGCATGATCGGAGTTACCAAGAGGGCAGAGTTGCGTGGCGCTACAAGACTCGGGGATGGAGGTAAAACACAGATCGAGAAGAGAGGCCTTACCTTCCCGGTTGTAAGCAAAACGTGTGTGGAAGTTAACTATCTGCGTGAGAGATTGAGAAACTGAAAAATTAAGTGTTTGAATGCTTGCCTGGTCAGTAGTATCATTCTTAAGCCACTTGGCATTATGGGCGTTAAAGTAGAAAAACACAAATATGTGAGCAAACGCATGGAGGGAGAGAGCCTTGTCTATGCTGTAAGAAATGCTATCGAGTATCCCCCAGTCTTGAGAGGATGGAGAGCGATAAAGGAAGAAGAGATAGCTTACAGCATTGAGAAGAGATAGACGGAGACACATGTACGACTGGTCTGGCGATTCGAGAGACAAATCTCTGGCCAGAGGGAGATGTTCCTTGACGTAGACACCAAGGACGTGCATGTGGGTTAGAGAGACTTTTCTGAGGAGAGATCAGAGGAGGGGATAGAGGAGACAAGGTTGGTTTCACAGAGAGCCAGTATATCCGGGCTCTTTGCAGTGAGGAAAGATTCCATACTGCAGAAATTTGTACTAATGCTCTGATGTTGGAGAACGAAATGTTTAGGGGTTTAGGTGATTTTTGAGGGGCTGGTTTAGGATTAATTTTTCGGTCTTTGTAAGTTATGTGGAATTATACGTATGCAGGGAGGAGTTGGCACAGCCTGCATCATGATGTGGCCTCAGCGTTGCCCATCGCAGGTGACTGCAGGGACACCTTTCCATGCGCGAAATGACAATACCAGTATTATACAACTGTTGATCAGAGCGGCCGCTCAAGACGCTGCGCAAGAGTTAGGGCTCCTAACTACCTGTCGGAAACAGCAGCCAGTAAATTATCAACCGTGTACACTCAAGATGAAGAGGTAATGCTACGGACTGCACACATCATGCGAGAAACACATCAGCACTAGTACAGAGGCCAGAGAGAGAGAGTGAGAGAGAGAGAGTACCGGGAACCCCTTCCTAAACAAGAAACAGGGTGTGAGCCTTTACGCATGTCCAAGAGAAGAGGGAGGAGTGTTGACCGGGCGGTAGGAGAACCTACCTACTTCTATTACATTGAACGACAAAAACAAATAGTAAGATAAGAGGTGGGGGTAGTTGGCAAAGTGTCCAGACTGACACTTGAATTTTAACCTTTCAAAACACAAAGTTTTAACTTGGTATAAGTCCCATTGTCCTATTCTAAAAAAAGAAATTGTAGAAAATAAAGTTCTCCAGCTTTGTTGATATGTCATAAACGCCACATCACATATGGCAGCAAGTGTTTTTTCCGCTTTCATTCTCATGATAACAAGTGAATGTAAGGGTTACCTTAACTCCAAGCATCGAATTTCAACGAAACGCGGAGCTGGTGTGGTGTTCAACGGTCAATCCTCCCCTTACGAACAGTGAGCTTGGGAGACTTGCTTTCAATAAAATTAAAAACAACGGGAGAAAGAAACGGCTAAACAATTCCATGTTCGGACATTTTATCTAGCAAGAAAGTCGGACAACTACATCATGAGAATACTGACGAAACACTTTCGCTTGTAATCAAAGAAATTCATTTTTTTCTCTTTCGAATAAGGATTTCCATCTAAACCACCAAATAGGATTATAATTTAGATTTGAATGATTGGAACAAAAATAATTGTTACAATAGTCAAACAGACTGACGAGAAGGGAAAAAAATAATTACAGACTGGATAAGTTTGAAAAAAAGAGAGAGGGAGAGACAGATCCTTTTGGATGAGTTTTCGGTAGAGCGAAATTATATTCACACATGGCAGCAAGTGTTTATCCACTTTCATTCTCTTGATAACCAGTGAATGTACGGCTTACCTTGACTTCAAGCATTATATATATATATATATATATATATATATATATATATATATATATGTATATATATATTGATGCATGTTTTATTAAATAATATAAACAAGTTTTGTCGATTGATTTTATGTAAATTCTTTTGATATCGTCTGATAAGCTTAATAACATTATCATTAAAAGAAGAAAAATCACACTATTTATACATATTTTTTAAACCTATCTAAGCTTTCGGCTTGTATAAGCCATTATCAAAGATAAGAATTAAATTACAATATATTAACAAATACACGAATATACAATAATGAGAGTATGTTTATGTTTACCTGGATGATTTCCAAGCAACGGCATACTCGTGCATACAAGACGCTGGAAGCGAAAAACGCACCGCAGCTCGTTGTAACATATGACCCCGCGAGTTTATCAATGAAGAAATACTGCCTAAATACACACAATGTATATATATATATATATATATATATATATATATATATATATATATATGTGTGAAAAAAAGACAGAAGAAAAACTAATCTTAGCCGACATGTTTTGTCCTCTGAGAGTAAAAAACAAGCCAGGTGCCTATTGTATTTGACATATAACAGTCTTCATAAAATCCCGGAGAGGGCGAAACACGTCGGGTTAAGGTAAGTTTTCCTTCTGTCTTTTTTCATATTGTAATTTTACAAACATATCCACTCTTAAATTTTTACACACACGTAGACACCCCGTATATATTTCCAAGCAATGAAAATCTTCTGCATACGAGACAGTGGAAAGGAAAATCACACCGCAGCTCATGACATCACACATAACCACGCGAGAGTGAAAACGAGAAGTATTAATATGGGAAGCCTTTGGTATAAACCAATGGCTGCCGTTATCACTTATAAGCATTTAATACTATTTGTAGAGACTTCACAGTTTATTTTGTTCAAGTTAGGTTTCAACTGTTTTATGTATATATATATATATATATATATATATATATATTATTGTGAGACCGGAAACTACCTACACAATAGACTCTTCCAGGCCTATATTAAGTAGGTGACATAGCACTCTATAGGAGAGTGATAGAGAGTGATAGAGTGACACAGATAGTCTCGTACGACTACCAGTGTTGGACACTAACTTATAGTAAGCTATCTCTGTCACCTTTTGTTAATATATCTTTCTTACATCTAATCCGTGTTCCGTGTTTTCTTCTGTGGGCCCAACACTGGCACCCACATCAGTGGCGACGAAGGATTCTAGAAACGCACTCACGGCGAAACCTAAATACCTTACCAATCCCACATCTGGGTCGACGAAGTATTCTACAAAAGCATTAACGTCGAAAAACCGCAATACCTTGCCAGTCCCACAACAGTGGCGACAGAAAAGATTCGAGAATTTCGTTCTCACCATAGCAACTGCGACAGTACTCGAAAAATACACAAACTCCACGCGTTCCCACAGCAGTGTTGAACATGAAATTATGCTGGTATTAATATATTAGCGATTTAAAGCCAGCGTCTACATATATTCCAATACCAAACGCCATTGACAAACAAGCGATTCGACATCTACGGAATATTAAAGTCTGTACAATACGAGAACGATTTCTACACAACCACACACACAGAAAAAATAACAGTTCTTCGTAAAAAAACTAACAACACAAGATCAAGTATTACCATAGTACTCAAGTTTTCGGAAAAAAACTATTGAAAAATTTTTCATGTAACTGAGTTGAACTCGGGCATAAAATTATTTCTCCGCTCAAATTCACTGAGGTGAGTTTTCTTCTTTTTGTACCTCTATAAAAAAAAATACATAAGTGTGGTGAAAAATTATTCACTTACGTTAAAATTAATGGAACCACGGAAAAAAAGCTAAACACGCATAATTAGTTTAGTTTAACTATTTTCTGTCCATACTTTTTTTTAAAAGAAAATAAAAGAACAAAAACCTATCAATATTTTTTGTATACCTCCTCTTAGTACAAGTATTTCAGAGCAACAAAAAAGCGCTGTCATTTTTAAATATGGAAGATTTGCAAAAAGTAGTTGCCCAAATGTTAAAACTAAATTTGGACCAGCAACAAAAATCAGAAGAAAGACAACAACAACTATTTTTGGAATTGCATAAACAAGAAAGGGAATTCCAAAAAATCCCGCTTCAGAATGCTGAACTACAACAGAAACAACTTACTCGTAAATGCATTAAAAGCCTCAATCTCTGAAAAAGATACGATATTCTCCCAGAGTACAATTTACAATTCAATAGGAACTTTGAATACGTACCAGAGAACGGCAAAACATTCCAGGCCTTTTACAGGCGCTACGAAGATATTTTTAACGTAGACTGTGAACAATGGCCTAGTAAAAAAAGTCTCGTACGACTACCAGTGTTGGACACTAACTTATAGTAAGCTCTGCTTACACTATGTATGTAACTGTTGTTAATATATCTTTCTTACATTTAATCCGTTTTCCGTGTTTTAATTCTGTGGGCCCAACTTTGTCACCCACATCATATATATATATATATATATATATATATATATGTGTGTGTGTGTGTGCGTGTGTGTGCATAGAGTGATATTCGGGCGTCAGAATTGTTTGTACAATTTTGTGGGGGACGAATTAATTCCCTCTATATAAACTCTTTCCTCATACTTTGAGTTTCTGTTTTAAGCTCGTATTCACGATATACAAAATTTTCTATAACCAGTTCAGAACAAACTTAAACTCTGAGCTTAGCTTAGACGTTTGGACAATAGATTTTCTCGGTTTACATCCACATATAATTCTTGAAGTAGACGTGATAATGATAACAGCTTTGAATATATTGTTACCAAATACTAGTTCAACAGAAAACCTATCGCTGGACCTGATTTCAGAAAGGGAATATAGTCATAAATAATCTATTTTTCTTATATTTCATTCGATTACATATTCACCATTATTTAAAATAACTTCTTTGATGGCAACTCAAGTTGTGGAAACCTTATGAAATGTTCTGCTTGTTTTTAACGCGAAAACTTTTATCGCTGGAATCCGGTTTTCTCTAGAGATAAATGACCCCATGAAAGTGTTTTGCAACAATCGAGAAATGTAATAATCAGTTAGCTCACGATCAGGTGAATATGATGGGGGTGACAGAACAGATGCACCGTGTATCCAAATTATTTCCCTGTTATTGAGTATAGAATATCATATTGTAAAGTGGTAGAAAAGAGTTTTCAATTAATCTAACCTTTACGCTGCTACTGCCATTTAAAAATTGAAATGCATCTTCAGAAATATGGATGATTTATATTTTGTCTAATGCATTCATCATTACAATTGATTTCCCAAAATTAAAATTACTTCTTGCTCAACGTATTAGTTACGCAACTGGTGTAATTCATCTTCCTTCTGTATACTTTGATAGTGACTATTCAGCTACTTCGACTGCATATGCAAGTATAGCGTAAACAGGTCAGTTAAACCTCGGTTAATATTTAAATGTAATGAAATTAATTAAATTAATGCAATGATTCACTGATAATCGCAATTTGAATTCACTTTAATGTTTCAATTATAACTTGAGAATTTGATTATGGTTCCATATTTTTATTAATAAAGACAACATTAATAAACTATTGAGAGTAATGAAAGTAATTCATAACAAATAACTTATGAAAATGACAATAAGCCTAAATGAAATGAAAGGCAACTGCATAAAGTTATCAGGAAACAAACAAATATAAAACGCCTAGAAAAAATATAATGAAATGATATGGGCATAATTTTTCCAAACATTCTTTAAAACGGAAACGGAAGCACTAAAACAACTGGCCATAAGACATGCAATATATTGAAAGAACATGGCGGAATAGTGACGACAGTATAATATAACCTCATAGAAAGGCTAATTTTCACATTATAATTATAGGATGTTGTAAAGGGTGGGGACGTTGTTACACCTTGTATCGTGTGAAGGGGTTAAATTTGATCTCGCACATACTATATTTGCAAAACAAAAACAATGAATATTAAAAAAAGGTTTGAAATGTGATAAGATATATAAATTTAAAAATAACACACTGAAGGAAATAATGTAGATTCATAATGAACAAAATGTGAACATTTGTTAGTTTCTCTGTTTAGACAATGCCGTAGTATAGTAGATGTCAGGAAAAATAGAAAGAAAATCTGGCTTCACATCTGGAAATAGCCATAGAACAGTGAAAGCGGTGTATATGGAGACGATGAGTTTAACACATAAATTGAAACTATGAGGAAAGTGTTTATGGAGAGGAAATTAAGTCATACCTCACAAAATTGTGCAAACAATTCTACGCCTTTTCGAAGCTGGACAATGAGTACTGATTATCAGATTTAACAACAATAAATTATTTAGGGCTTAATCTTCTTCTTGGAAAGAGAATACAGATGGAGTGATATTCCTGAAGTTATATACAGTAAAGCGGACATATTTCCCCGTTATTCAGCTGTGGATATGATTAATATTGACGTTCACGTCACTGATTATTACAAATAAATCCAGAACGAGATTTCGAAACTTGATTCTATTGTCATGATCAATATTGTTATTACGACACATCTTAAATTTAATTCCTTTCAGTGTTTTAAAGACAATATCAAAGAATGACAATGTCCCTGGCGCCTGT
This sequence comes from Acanthosepion lycidas, assembly GCA_963932145.1. Lineage (NCBI taxonomy): Eukaryota > Metazoa > Mollusca > Cephalopoda > Sepiida > Sepiidae > Acanthosepion > Acanthosepion lycidas. Next base: position 96,300,826 of record OZ010594.1, on the reverse strand, counting down.
CAGATTAATTTGCTTCTATTCCTCATACGAAGAAAACAAACCTCTTATGATCAATTATCAATTTTATAGGATGCTGCGAAATAACGCGTAATGGTAAAACATTAAAAGCACAGGCAATCCGGTAATACAGTTCCACTAGATACAGTGATATCATTTGAAAATTGAATCCAAAGAAATGTTTCACAGGAAAATTCTAATATAGAATTTAAAAAGTGAAAGAAAATTTAAATACCTTATGCAGCAGAGAGAGATGAAGACGAAATTTTATTCGAATGGCCAGTGATTAACTTCTATTAAACATAATAATTTTGTTCAATAATTTCCAATCTGTTTGAATGATAACTATTATCCAAGTGATATATGAAAATAGTGTTCTTTTATTTCATTGGAAGTTATTACAACGTTTCGGCCGTTGTACTCTCCGGTCTTCTTCAGGTGGTTGGAATGTCGAACTAAACTCTTTATTTCGCTCACCGGGATAGACTGTTCTAATTCCACGTGCCATGTTTAATGCATGCCAGTTATCAGTTATCTTCTGTTAATCCTACTCTCTATGTTCTCCACTGCCTTAAGCAGGTATTATTAACTTATACTCTTTGGATACTGTCACTGGATCTAAGTAACGCCTTTATCTACTGTGCCATGTGAGGCATTAGTTATATCCAGTGACAGGATCCAAAGAGTGTGAGTTCAATGCCCGGTTAAGGCAGTGGAAAACATGGAGACGGGAATTAACAGGAGATATCTGATAACTGGCATGCATTAAAACATGACACGTGGAACTAGAACAGTCTACCCAAGTGAGCGAAATAAAGGGGCGAAAACATGGCGAGAAAGATGAGGACAATATTCCGAATAATGTAAATAGTGCACATAATAACTCATGTCAGAAATATAGACAGATACTGAGAGAGTTTTGGTCAAAAAGTTAGACAATCAAATATGTAACCAACCTTTGAGTAAAAGGCATATCTATCAAACATATAATCCCTATGCAGAGGGTTACTTTAATAAAGGGCATTTATTATTGACGGTATTAAAATTCGGTCCAGAAAACGGAGTTTAATCCTTCAAAACTTTTCTCGTGTTTAAAGATTATTAGTGCTGTTGTGACAGTGGAAAATTAGTGATCCAGTTATAATAAGTACAGTTATTAACGATATTTGAATTTATCGTGTTCTTTTTCTGTTTGATAAGCGATGAATGCTAAATAAATAAATGGACAGTATTAATTTTAAAGTCAAAATTATGTTGTATACAAATGAATCATCACAAGAGAATAATTTATTTGAAACGATAATACATGTCTTCCTTGCCGTTAACATTTTAAAATTCTATGTAAAGCTTTCCTCGTAAAGAATGTAAGTCTTTATTCTTTTTTTCTCCTAGTATAATTTGATCATACTTTATTTTTGTCTGTGTCGAAGATTGTCATGACAAAAACAACGTATATGGAAATGTATTTAACAATTAGATAAAGTGTAGGGAAAATTAGATCTATTATGTTAGAACTGTTCTGTGACATCTGCATAAACATTCTTCACGTAAAATTATTCTTTTTTTTTTCTTTCATGTCATCTTTGACAAATGTAACATTCCGAATAGTTTATCATTTATTAGCAAATTGTTTTTAAAAGCCACAGTTAGAGAAGCGCCGGTTATCGTCTGTTCATTATCCCGCTCTTCATAGTACCCCAACCCTCCTGCATTCCATTTCAAATAGAGGAAATTCGCTAGCTTCTCGATTACTTTATCGCTATGTTCGTGACAATAGTTAAGAAGAGCTACCTGTTTCAGCAGTTTATAACTTCACCACCAGAAGCCACCATGCCACAGACACAGATTCGAATCACCTTCAGTGCAATCACAATCTAATGTTAAGAAAGAAGACTGCTATATATGAATAAAGTCTCTCTGTCGACATTGGAGTTTGATCACAGATCACCATATAGCAAACACAGTTGATTCCATTTTGAATAAGTAGATCAAATATATGTATATATGGGAATTAGCGTGGCGTCTCAGTTATCATTATACTGATTACTATTCGGATCATTATTCGATGGTTACTTTTTCAAGCGAATATTATCGAGCAAGTACTATTAATACGAGCGTTATTTGTAGGCCCCTGACACAAGTATTTTTAATAGGCATTACTGTAGTTGTATCTGCAAGTACAAAGTCTCTACTACAACGAATATTACGAAAATGACAACGTGTATTCGTTGTCGTTACAAGAGTGGCAACGAGAAATCATTGAAATTACATAAGTAGCAACGAATGTTCGTAGACATCACAAAAAAGACCTACTTAGGAAAGATTTTTTAAAAGAAAAATTAATTTGTGAAGCAGACATCTGATAGGCTTTTATCCGATCACTACTATCTTGACTCCTCAACTCTAGTGTGAACTTGTATCTATCTCTATTTATAAACGGCAGGATGTGTGTGTGGGGGGGATTTAAATCTGCATGGCACTTTACTCCATTTGGCTCATTCGTTTGCTTAAACTCAAAGTTGATTCTGATTCCGCAGAACTGGGTTCGGTGTGAAAAAGTATTTGCTGTTAACATTGTTTTTTCATTCGGTTTTTTCTAGGTACGAGTCCTTTTTTAAAGCTGATCGTTTTGTGTTCATTTTGTTTAGTTCTTTTTTCGTAACAGATTTAATGTTTAGTATAGAGCTTAGAAAAAAAATTCAGTGTGAGAAGTAAGGCATGTAGCAACATCAGCACGGCAAAGTGCACTCCTTTAAAGGGAAGGTAGGGCAAAAATCTTTTAAGTCAAGTTCTGTATGAGTCGTACGATTTTTGAATCAAGCACGGGCAACGCCGGGCCAAGTTTCTAGTTCTATATATCTTCATTATATGAGCTTCATAATACTTATTCTTACATCCTTACAACAATCTTATTCAGTATGTATCTACTTTGAGTGGCATCTGGGTGAAAGATAGTATACAATATATCCATTTTAAAAAATATTAACATTGACCTACGCAACAACATAATTAGTGAACTCAGGTGGATTATCTTTGCAATTTATTACGAATATCGATTTTTTACAGGATGACTGCTAATTGTGTCTATAAAATAAAATTTAAAAATACTAAATATTTACCGCATTTTAACTGCGAATAATGATTAAGAAAAACAATCTGGCTGAACATTATTACTGAATTCAAAGCTTCATTCTCAATGACCAGTATTCTAACCTTTTATATTATTTTTTCTTAAGCATTTCGTCCCAAGCAAGGCTGGAGTGCCACTATTATGCAAGATGCTACAAGAGGTTCATAATTAATACAAGAATTCTAACCTTTTATCAAATTAAGCTAATGTACAATTATATTAATAACTATATAATTTTCATATCAGCAGGAACAGAGCAACATAATTTTTTTAAATCACTGACGGCAACATTGATAATTTCTTCTCAAAACTTTAACGGTCACACTTCAGATGTATTAAATACTATGTATTGGACAATGAACAAAAGTCACCCATTATAACTGATCATTGATTTCTTCCTTACCTGTAGACATTAACACACATATTATTTTAGAATATACCAACTTAACATTCGTTTAAGCATTTCACCCCAAGCAAGGCCGGAGTGTCACTAGTATGCAAGAGGTCTACAGAGGGTAGAGAACAAAAGTAATAAGTCGTGTTTGGGGAGTGGATAAAGAGAACGACGGGGGGCAAGATTAATGTATCGGAAGATGTCGATTGACATTACACTTGAATATTTGAAGATTATAGTTATCACGGAAGCAAATAAGCGTAAGAGAATTCCACAGACGGGAAGTGCGAGAGAAGAGGCTGTGTGCGTAGAAGAGATGGTTACATTTAACCGTTTCGACAGTGAAAGGGTAGAATCAAGATGTCAACATAGTAGCTCGCTTAAATTCGTGCAGTCTGGGAACCATGGAAAGCAACTCTTTGGAACAGTTGACGTGAAAATACTTATATAAGTGACATAGGGAAGTCACGGCATGACTGTTGGAAAAGTGACTGTAGACGAGATGCCAGATTACGACCTATCACATAGCATATCCATCTCTGGATTTTGTCGAGGACCTCGATACTTACAGCGGAGACACAATTCCATATATGTCAGCAATATTCCATGCAAGGACGGTTGGTTAACGGTAGCTTTATAAATCAATGAATTGAATTCATGAAATAATTATAAAATTTCTCACGCGAAAAAGTACATAACTAATGTTTAGAGCAGTAATGGATTACAATTTTTTTTATTACTAGCTTAGTAGCCATCAAAACAGATTTATTTACGTATTGGTCGTGACGGCAGTCAAGATCTGAATATTGGATATAACACTTATTTTATATATCTCTATTATATGTTGAATTGTTTGATACTGTTGTATATTTTATTCCTTTCTTTAGGTTTATTCTGTTGTTTTTGTCTCCGATTTCTTTATTTATTATTAATTCTCTGTTGGTAACTATTGCTATTTAATTATCAAACATTATTCAGCAGCCCCCAGACGATCTGAATCTTTTCGCCTAATCTGCTAGTATCAATCTTTTGTCCATGCATAGTTTGGCATAATTTATTTTTTTGTAACTTAGCATTTTGTCTTAGTTTTTTTTTTCTTGATAAAAGCCCCCAAGAAATGAAAAATTACAAAACAAAAAAAAAAAGTTAGATTGCCATCAAGCCCTCATACCAACATCACCTGACTTCGCCAATTAAAATATGGTTCAACGTCCTTGAACCTCTATTCAAACCCCAAACGATCTGAATTTAGTGACATCAGCTTTGCTTGGAAACTTCACCCCAGTTGGCTCCTACCTCAAACAAAACCCATCGTTTTTAGACATTGAATTCGAGATAGAATTCAGAGTTATCATAATTTTCTCTAATTCACCAATGATACAATGTCTGGTAACAATCATATATAGATCCACTTATAAGTAACTTAGAATGCATTGTGCTATGATATTGTTATCCGATGTCATCAATGATCATTCCTTTCTCTTGTCCATTGCTATTTATATATCTAACTTTGTATTCAACCTCACCCAATATGATTACTAGCTGTTATTTATCAATACTGAACAATTAATTGTTAGTACCCCGATATTTTAGTTGGTAGCAGACATCAGAACGTATACGTACTCATTACTTAATATGAATTCTTTCTCAATCTTTTGTAACAGTGTACGCACTACTTCCATCGCTATTGAACACGAGAAAAATGTTCATCCCTTGTTCCTTGTTCAGGATATCGTTTACTGGTTCTCGTTCTTTCTTTCTATTACAACTGATTTAACTGACTTAACGTTTTGATGATCGTACTAATCAGTGGCTGTGACTTTCCACTATGAGGATAGTGTGTTCGTAGTTTTCTGGTTGCTGCTACCGACTCTTCTTTGCGAGCCCGAAAACTTTGATAGCGGTCAGAGAGGCTGCTCTGATCAATAGCCGCATAATATCGGGGTATCTATAGTGCCATGTTGCGCATGGGTAAGTGTCCCTGCATTTATTTCCGGTGGGCAAACCTGAGGCCACATTATGTTCAGATCTCAGCAACGCAATGGCTGGTTTTTATTGACATTGACGACAGATAGTGACATTTATAGTGATTTTTTATCTCTCTCCTCAAAACATATCTCATGAAAATCACAACAAAACAAAATAAAACTAAATCATCTAACAAAAAAATTAACTATCCCCGCCCAATTTTTCTTTCTCCAATATTCGCTCTATCCGTTCCTAATTCTGCAGGGTAAAATACATTCTCCTAAACCGGTCACCAGTAAACTTTAGCCCTTGCGAAACCAACTTGAATAACGACTTATGAATTTTTGGTTCCAGGGTATCTTTGCCGCAATGATTCATGGACTTGTTGTTTTCATACGGCATAGTCTCTAGATGGCCAGTCTCTCGAAGTTGCTAACAACTCTTTTATGTACTCTGTCTTTTGCTACTAATATATCTGTCAGCTATCACTTTTTTCCTTTATCGCATCTCGCTTCCCAATACTGCAATGTAGTAGACGCAGTTGCTGTCAGTATAGAAAAAGCATTTTAATCCATCCATCTGCAAACATCTTTGACACGTGGCTGAAACATTCGAAAGGTTGTGATGTGCCGGTATACAGGTATTACTATTTTCTATGGCCGCTTCATTCACTCAAATAGTAAACTTTGCACGTTTCCCTAGGCAAGCCAAAGCAACAGGTTACTCTACTGGATCTATTTATTGCCTCCTCTCCTCACTCTTCGTATTACTACCCTCTACATAACTCGGACCACTCTGTAGTAGCTATTGATATCTCCAACCAAGCGTCGAATAAAGAGTAAACACCTATCTATAAAACTTGTTTCCGCTGCCAGCATGCTGATTGGGATTATTTCGAGATTTTCTTCCTTACGCTACTGGGATAGATATCTTCAAACACCTAATTGAAAATTGAGCCACTGAGGGTTCTTCTTGGGTCAAAACTGATCTGGATTTTTCATCCTTTCTCAGAAATAGCAGGTGAAACCGGAATCCTCTCCGTAGTTCACACCAGCATCTCGGCCGTCATAGCACAAAGTAACCACTATTTCCGGCTATAATAGCGTGACAGCTCTAGACATAACAGTGGCCTATTTTCTACTGCTCGTAACATATATAAGAAAGTATCTGTTTTCTGAAAGAATGGTGCACCTTATAGTCTGTAAAAGTTTGACTCCCGCGACTAGCGTTTCTATAATAAGATATTAAATAAATGCAAGGTCTCTACCCCACTTCTTCAATCAGTTTGAGGTGTTATCATTCACTGCTGATAAAACTGAGTGTTTTGCCCGGGTAAATTCTATTCAGACTCTACTCTTGACACTTTTAGAGTATCCCTGCCTAAATTCTCACTTAGAAGTGAATCTCTGTTGAGTGATATGCATATAACTCATTCTATAGTTTGTTATCATCTTTAACCTGTAGCTCAACAAAGCAAGTTGACCCGATAGTATCCCTGTAATAGTAATTAAGAAATGTTCTTCCGAACTTTATCCTGTTCTCTTTAAACTGTATTATAATTACATCGATGCCTCCTGCTTTTCTTGATTGCTAGAAATCATGGTCTATTATTCCATATTTCAGGACTGATGAATCGCCGATCCATCCATCTAAGGCCTATATGTATTGTACTGCTTTTTTTGAAGTTCTAGCGGCCCAATAAATGCAAACATGGTTCAACATTTCTCATCGCACGGCCTTTTCTCTGGCAAGCAATACCACTTTCTTTTTCCAGATCAACTGCTGATGTGTCAACGAAATTTGTGGAAAGAATCTCTTATGCTCTAAAAACAGTGTAGTCCGGGCCTAGCATTGGGCATCTCGACAGTGTTTGGCATTCAGGACTTCTTCACGAACGGGAAAGTTATGGTAACTCGGGGTTGATCCAGTCGTTCCTGTATGATTTTGAAATGAAAGTAGACCTGAACGCATACTCGTCTATATGTTATCCTGATAAAGCTCGTGTTGTCCTGGATTATATCCTTGGTCTTGAGTTGTTTTTAATCTTCATTAATGATCTTCACGGTGAAATCAGCTCGCATCTTAGCATCTACGCTGACGAAACTACTATTTTATCCTGTCTCTATCGTAAGGCTGATCACTCTGACAAAGTAAAAATGGCAGCTGGACCTGATGGACCCTCATGAGCGTCGTTAACGGGGGCAATAAATGTGAATTTTAACGCCTCCAAAACTGAACTTCTCTCCATCTGTGAGAACTCTCTCTGCCTTCCATCAGCATGACCGATGTTAACCTCCAGGAAGGTGACTCGTTGTGCCTCCTTGTTGATAACGTTCTCAGCTGATATGAAATAGTATAACTATATTGCATCTATTCCAAGGTCAACTGCTAAGAATACCGATTCACTATTCCGGATGATACAATTTTTCTCTTTTATAAGTCGACTCTTTGCCTGTGCTTAGAATATTGCTTCTGTGACACTATTTAGGGCTGCGTGAAAATTAAAAGCGAGAAATACTTAAGGCGAGAAGAAGCTTTTCGAAAAACATACTGAACGATGTTATTTTTTTTAACAAAAGAAAAGTGGTAATGATTTTATTTTCATTTGCGAAGAGAAGTATTTTTTTTCGCAGAAGATAGGAAATTCGTAAGATCTCGGAACTGTCGGAATTAATTTAACGACGCGGCGAATAAAAGATAGCAATCTGCCCATGGCAATAATGAAAATTTCAAATTGGCCAAGTGGCCTACAAAGCAGAATGCTAAAAGATAATCAAATTTAGGTCAGGTACCGACCGAGAAAAAGATCAGCTGAGTCCACCTCAGAGAAAAAGGAAGGGAAAGGAGGAAAAGGGAAAGAATAAACCATTAACTATTTTTCGGAGATATCATTTGGTTTTGGGAAAAGACAGCTGTTTTATGTCCAGATTTGGACATGATAAAAGTTTGTTACCTGAACAGACTTGTGGTGACAGAATTACGAAGCGTTAAGGATATAAGGAGGTTCTGATGATAATCATTTGACGAAAATCTCATTGATTAATTCCAGATGACATTCGGTTAAGAGAGAGATTAATGACCACACTACGAGTCGTAGGGGTCTGGTCGAGGAAAACAAGAAAAAGAAAAAAGGAAGATATTTTTTTTCTTTGAGCGATAATTGTAAACTGAGGTCTGGCTTGCCACACCCACGCTGCCGAGCGTCATTGGCTGAGTGGTGGCGTGAGCGGTGGGCGAAGGTAAACATATGAGGGGATTGGTGTTAGATACCACTATGAGAAAGAAGGGAACTTGTTGATGCTCCTTGAGAGGATTGGTGTGAGATATCAATATGAGAAAGGAAGAATTTGGGAGGACGATTCCTTTAAGAACCCCTCTAAAGCAGAAAGTAATGGACTTCCAAAAATGGAAAGTGTTTAATATTCCTGTCCGAAAACAAAGAACATCCTTATTGTGGATTTGGAATTATCGGGGAAACCAAACCACGACAGACCCACACCCGGGTTTGGTCGGCGTCCATATACACAGCGTCGCAGCGAGTAGACGGCAGACGCAGTTCCGAGAAGACAGCAGATGTAGAGTTGAGCTGTGATCTCGCAGACCAGCCTCGCAGGAAGCTGACTGAAAGATATCCACGCATTCCGACTTAGACTTCTAACCAAAAACAATTTCTTTTTGAAGAACGAATTAAATTTCTAACCAAAAACAGTTTGTTTTTGAAGAACGACTTAGACTCACACCACCAAAACAAGTTTTACGAACAATGCCTAAAGATACTAAAAACCAGTTATTGAAAAACAACTTAAGATATTAAAACTCGCCTAAAAAACGCAACTTGTCACGTATCCATAGAAGCGGTTTGGGAGAAATACGCAGTCCTGTATTCAGCAACCAGATATTAAAAAAAGTATTTGTTATTCTTTTTTAGCACATTTGAACCTTTCGAGTTGTTACCTTATTTTCTTTTACATATACTTGTGCGATGTCACCATTGCTCGAATTCGGCTTGCACTACGGCCCGGCGACTGATTGATTTCGTCTACCTAAGATCAAATCACAACGTGGGTAAGTTAGACTAGAAATCAAAGCAGTTACTTCGGTAACCAGACGTTGGAGGCGAGCTGGGAACGACAAAGCTGATACCGAATCTAACCAGATTCCCACCCGAATCAGCCAAGAGTTAGAACGTCACATTTGGCGCCGCGACCAATACTAAGTCACATTGGTCGTCACAGGATAGCACAGGGGCAGTGAGGCCAGTGTGACGTCACACTTCCGTATATTCTTCGGGGACCCTGCTGTTTACCTGGAGCTCCTTGCTAAGATACAATGAATAATTAGCGATATTATTGGTCCTGGTCTGGTTCTTAGAATTTAGTCATTTTCCAACCGCCTTAATGTTATCTTTCTGTTACTTATTTTATTATAAATAATTTCATGGTAATTGTTCCTATAAGCTCGTTGACATGATATGTAGGGTTTTTGAAATTAAGCGCCTTATTAGACTGGCAGAATGATCACATCAATTTCCAATGGAGCTGACTATATGTAGCCGTAACATCTATGCTTACAGTTGCTTTCTCGCACATCTCGACAACAAGATCTCGCTTCCGTCAACAAGATTTCCAGCCAACTTTAATCCGCAAAAGTTTAAATGCAACGTCAGTAGCTGGCTACCGTCCTCCTGTTTATTCCTTTTTCTTTCTATTCATTACAATATTTATGTTCCTAATTCCTCCGCATCCCCTGTAATCCCTTGCTTGTTAGTAGCTGTACTGACTTGCTCGGTTTGATACCGATTAATATATATATATATATATGTGAATATATATGAATGTGTACACGCGTGCAAACCCGCACTCTCTCATATATATATATATATATATATATATATATATATATATATATATATATATAACACTTAGCTAAATAACAACTTTTGAATATGGGGAATATGTACGTATATCTATAATACTTAAAAAAAAATTAGACTAAACGATAATAAATGATAGCAAATACAAACCCAGTTCAACTATTCTGGACTATTTATTCTTTAAACAGAATATAATACCTAATACCTGAATGTGGAAATGAGTATGCCTTTTTATTAACCTCAGTAGATGAATCCAAAAGTCTACATTTCTGAACAAATGATATAATTCTTACTGTCAGGTTGGAGACGATCAATACTCCTTAGGATTGTGGCCCACTGCATAAGTGGAGGAAAAAAGGGAGCAATATTCTTTTTAATGTATGCATTTTTAAAGGCACACTCGTATCACTTTTAAAGACATTCGTTTATTTACTGACTTTAATTCAATATGAGGGCCGTCTTCACTTATTAATAGCTGTTTCAACATATGGATGTTTTTCTTATATACTTTAGCATGATGAACGTTACTAAGAGTGAAGGAGAGAAAGATACAGGAAATGAAACTTACCAAACAGATCTAAATTTCGGCAATACTTTATCATAATACCACATTTCATGCTTGTCAACAGAGCGTCGTCTCGGTATTCACCTGAACTTCCCACAAAACGGGATGTGTCATGAGGATTTTTTATGTAGAGCTTTCCAAGAGACATCTCCAAATCTTATGTCAGAATCCCTTCACGATAATGCGTTGACAAATGTTCAGTTTGTAGCATTGCTATAATTCTTGAATTATAGCAATATTCCAAGAACAGCTGAGGTGTGGCACAAGGCCGAAATTACTCAGTCGTAATTGTTCTAGCGAGACAAACTTGCTAACAATTACACCGCCTCATGTTCCCTCTGATTTTCTAAGCCTGGCCGAAATTATGGAGCACCCAGTGAAGATCGAACTCACCATTCTGTTGTAACGAATTGATTTATATTTATCAGATATTTCGAATATATATATATATATATATATATATATATATATATATATATATATATAGCCACACTGATGAGCTGTGAAACAGCGAAACAATCTGTCTGTGGATGACGTTATATTGGCTCCTGAAATAAATATTAATTTCAGTTGAACTCTCTAGGGAGTAAGTATGGGTTGTAAACAGTGACTATTATAGCTAATATAGCGAGACTCTTCGCATAGCGAATTGAGTCACTGCCAGTAACTGGGCGCGTTTCTAAAAAATAAATACGCTAAAAATCCACCCTTTATCTGCCGTGTGCCGACGGTTTATGAGCTGCGAAAACGTCTGTATGTGGATGACGTTATATATATATATATATATATATTAGGTTGGTGCAAAAACATTTTTAACGTCATTATTTTTGCACTAACCTAATATATAATTTTTTATATCAATTCCCACTATTCGGCTTTGATCAAGATGAAAATCTGTCACGTGGTCACTTTGGAATACCAACTGCTGTATGCTTGACTGTGTGGGTGGTGCAATAGTTAGTGGGTCGGAATTGTTAATCGAAGTGCCGAGTTATAATTCCAGCACAGTCCGTTATATTTACTTACACTGTTGCGAAATGAGTAAGTCCGCCTCTTCTTTTCTGCCAGCTATGATTTAATAATAGTTAGACTTGAATCAGTACATCATTATTATCTCAACCAGCCCAATTCTTACAATCTAAAAATATTTTCTGGCTTGAAATAAACTGCAACTGATTGATAAGCTGTAAAAAAACAAATCAATAATTTGATGTCTGAATCCTAAAATTCAGATTATATTTTGCCGGCAAAATTATAAATCTAGTTTAATCTTTAAGTCAAATATTACGGGAAATTCTTTTTTTTTTTCACCTGGCAGTAGCAAAGAAAGTAATTTGTAAGTGAGTTTGTTTTTCATTTTCAATTCTATTGAAAATAACTTCTGTCAGAAAACGATTTATTTTGCGAGTGCAGAAGTGCTAAATGTAGTTACATGGTTTGGAGAAAAGTTTTATTTTTCTATTTTACTTTCAGTCCATTCAGAAAATACTACAACTGTCTTTTTCCTTTAATTTCCTTTGTTATATATTTTGATAAATTTTTGTCGTCGTTTCCGCCAATTGTTTTTCCTAGATTACTTCACATTCTCGTTAACATTATTCTTTACTTATCCTTTTTTGTGTTTCTGAAAAGAAAACTCTTAATTTGTTTCTTTAACAATCATTTTTGTAAATAGATTTTTTTTATGGGCGCATTTTCCCGAGAGGGATTTTCATAAGAGATCACTGGATTCTGTACTTTATCATTTAAAAAAAATTATTCACCTCTTTATTTATAAATTTAATTATTAAATTTTATCTAAGGTATATTAAAATGGTTTTGTCTAGTATAATTTTTTGCTTGTTTTTTCCTACAATAATATTCTGTGTGAGTTCATTTTCACACTAGTTTCAACATATGAAAATAATCCAACAAATGCCAAGAGAGTTCTAATATACCTTCATTACATTTCTTCATTACATTTTTTTTTATTTGTTAGTATAAAGAATTTTTTAGTGTTATTTTCCCTCAAATTAATCGATTTTGTTTACTGAGTGGTTTTTGAACTTTTATAACAAAAACGAAAATCTTTATTAAAATATCAATATTGTTTATAATAAAAAAAAATAACGGCTAAATATTGTGAGTGACATGATATTAGGTTGGTGCAAAAATAAGACGTAATAATGTCGTTTTATGACGTATTTTTAACGACAAAAAACGACATTATTACGTCATTATTTTTGCACTAACCTAATACATTTCATTTAAGTTATAGTTATTTTGGCTCAATCGTTTTCAAAGATTTTTTTCCTTATTAAAAAATTTATTATTATTGTTATTATTATTACTTTTATTAATATTAGTATTATTATTTTGTTATTATTATTATTGTTTTTATTGTTGCTGTTATTGTATTATTGTCATTCTTCTTATTATTATTGCTATTATTATTGTTCTTTTATTATTATTATTATTATTATTATTATTATTATTATTATTATTATTATTATTATTATTTCCTTTGATTTCTGGCGTTTACACATTTCTTTCCGGTCCCGCTTAGGGACCTAAGGTTAGAAATGCCATCATGACACTTTCCACTGACAGAAAAAAAAAGTACATCAATAAAGCCCTTCGTAAAGTGTGGGTTGTACTTGTGAGAACAATTTTTGTATCTCTTTCAGACATGGACTTCCAGGAATCCCTTCAATGAGTTTAGTGGAATCTTTTCCAACCAATGCTAGGGATTCAACTACAACAGGGATTGTTGATGTTGCCATATGCCACATTTTTGAGATTTCTATGTCAAGATCGCTGTATTTTGACAGCTTTTTGCATATCTTCAAAGATACATCACAGTATGGAGGGACTGTCATATCAATAAGGAGACATATTTTGTTTGTGGTCTCTAATAAAATATCTGGGCGTTTGACTTTGCTTGTTCTGTCAGTGTGTATTGTGTATTGCCGTAGAATTGTAACAGGTCCTATCTCCGTAAACAGATCTACGTGGTGTCCATACCTGTTTCTTTCAGTTTCCTTGCCATAGAAGTTCCATATTTTCCATTGCAGATATTAGCCCACTCTGTCATGTCGGGTTTTATACTCAGTGGGTGCCAATATCGTGCAACCTGATATGGTTATCAATAGAATCTAGATATTTATCACATAATCTTCATTTTGGGCTAACACAGTATTTTAGTATATGTGCTTGATAATTCCTAGTTAACAAGCATTGGTCATGTGCAACAAAGATAAAACATTGAGTTTCAGCTTTCAACCCTGCACTACGTAGTAACTGATGGTTACGGATTTTGTCTGCGTCAGCTTGTTTGGTATGGGCAGAGTATTGGCCATGAATCGGTTTGTCTTGCCATTGTTTCTGTATCTGGTCGGTGGCATTTGTCTTTGCTTTCTTTTGTAAGTATTTTACAGCTTCAATATTATTATTATTATTTTCTTTGATATCTGGCGTTTACACATTTCTTTCCGGGTCCTGCCCAGGGACCTAAGGTTAGAAATGGCATCATGACACTTTACACTGACAAAAAAAAAAAAAAAATTACATCGATAAAGCCCTTCGCAAAGTGTGGGCTGTACTTGTCAGAAAAAAGTTTTTGCATCTCCTTGAGGCATGGACTTCCAGGAATCCCTTCTATTAGTCTACTGGAATCTTTCCCAACCAGTTCTAGTGCTCCAATTCTCCAGGGATTGTTGATGTTCCCATATGCCACATTTTCGAGATTTTTATATCAAGGTCCTTTTATTTTGGAAGGTTTTTGAATATCTTCAAATATACATTGCAGTCAGCAGGGACTGACATATCAATAAGGAGGCACTTTTTTGTTAGTGTTCTTTAATAACAATATCTGGGCGGTCGGCTTTGATTTTTCCGTCAGTGTGTATTGTGTAGTCCCATAGAATTATAAATAAATAAATTAGTAAAAAAATGGAAAATAATAATAATAATAATAATAATAATAATAATAATAATAATAATAATAATAATAATAATAATAATAATAATGAAAATCATAAACAAAATAAAATAAAAAAATACATTAAAAATTTTATAAAATAAATTAAATAAAAATCAAAAATAATAAAAAATAATAATCTCAGCATGCAGCAAAGTCTGTTCCTGTCGGAAATACAGACAACCTACCAAAAGACGTTAAATTCAAATACTTTACCTCGAATCTTTGTACGGACAACACGTTTCCAATTATTCCCTGTGATATGGCTGTAATACTATGGAGTGAATTTCTCCGTTTTATCACATGAGTCATATAACTATTGTAAGCTAAAAATACACTCACAAACACACACACACAAATATAAATAAGTTGCATGTAATTGATATAAATTTTACCACGTTCTCCCTGCTATTTGTGTGCGTTTTATTTTCTCGCCAGTACGCTTTTATCTCCGTAAACACGAAGTTAATTTCTGCTGTTATGATGTGAGTGAATTCCCAACGAACAGTATGGAAACCGCCGACGTGTATGAGAATAAATGACATATTCACCCAAATATTATATAACATGACGTGATCTTTTTTATCGATTCATCCCCATAGAAACGATGTTTTTATATAAATGCAATCTATCTTATTTTTTCTATCAAGAGAATCATTTCAAATCGAATCACTTAACTGAAAATTAAGAACTGAAGCTGGGCTTGATTTCTAATTTTCGTTGATCGGAAATAATTTTATCAATTAATATACAGAAAACAAAATATATCGCAATCATCGTTAGAAATTGACCGATGTATAAATAAATTATGAATGTATAAGAAAATCATACGCCGTTTCTTCGAACATTTTTGCCAAAAGACTACTTTGAGTATTTTGCATCAATGTGTTATTTAACATTTTTAAATTAATGATTCATTTAATACATGTAAATTAATGAGTCATTAAATATTTGTAAATTAATGAGCCATTAAATATTTGTAAATCAATAAGTCATTCAATATTTGTAAATTAATGATTCATGTAATGCTTGTAAATTAATGATTCTTTTAATATTTTTAAATTAATGAGTGATTAAATGTTTATAAATTAATGAGCCATTTAATATTTGTAAATTAATGAATCATTAAATATTTTTAAATTAATGAGTAAAATAATGTCCGTAAATTAATGAGCCATTAAATATTTGTAAATTAATGAGTCATTTAATATTTGTAAATTAATGATCCATTTAATATTTGTGAATTAATGTGTCATCTAATATTTGTAAATTAATGAATGATTTAATATTTGTAAATTAATGCGGCATTAAATATTTGTAAATTACTTAGTCATTTAATGTTTGTAAGTTAATGAATCATTTAATATTTGTAAATTAATGCGTCATTTAATATCTGTAAAATAATGTCTTTTAATATTGGTATGTTCGGATGTGATTTTAAAAAAAATACTTATTTTCCGGTTAACCAATATTCCAAATATTTTATTCCGCATAAAGTCAATGGAAATATTTATAAAACAATAAAATATGATATTATTAATAGATGGGTCCATTATATTCAAGTTGGACGAAAATGATTATACCCAATCCTTGTTTTTTACAATGCCAACATATTTATTAATTACAATATTGCGAAAAAACTTGTTTGCATTGACGCATATGTTTCTGCAAGCATGTTAAATATCCATCTGAAAACCACAACACTGAACATCGATGCTTAAAGAAAAAAAAAATTTGTAAGTTGAGCGTTTCTGTTCTCTTTGTAACTAACTGCCCACTATAGGAAATGATAAAGAGATAGATTTGAGTGTTCAGAGAGGGTTTGTGAAAATTGCGAGTGTGAAATATTGAGAGTCTCTATCTTTCCAAGCCTGTCATCAACTTCGCTGTAGGTATCATTTATCCTGAGAAACACTAAAAAAAAAAAAACACACATTGAAAACCACTTAAATATTCATTAAAGATGACACTTTCTTTTGAAAAATACCTGACTGAAGAACTCATAGAAAATAAGAAATAACATTCTTCAATTATATGTTCGCTAATCTTTTATATTAGCCAGAAAAGAAAAAAAAAACAATTAACCGTGATGAAAAGAAGAATATTCATATCCGACATTGGCCTACGAAAATGAGAAAAATATAATCAGACTAATATATATATATATATATATATATATATATATATATATATATATATATATATATATATATTGGTATATATATATATATATATATATATATATATATATATATATATATGTGTGTGTATATATATATAACAAAAACTCTGAATTCAAAACCTGAGGAGGGTAGTGCACCGAGTTTCTGTTTTCAGCCCTTCAAAATGCTCGTTTGGATCTGCAAAAAGCTTTCGCCAATTTAATCAAATAATATGTGATATATATATATATATATATATATATATATATATATATATATATATATATATATATATATATATATATACATATATATGCATATACATGTATATATATGTACATATATATACATATTTATACACACATATATATACATATACATATATATATATATATATATATATATATATATATATATATATATATATATATATATATATATATATATATATATATACATATAAGCAGCCGTGGAAAAAATTATGGAGCACCTATAAAAATTTGAGATAATAGTTTAAACCTACGTATTTCAATGTTAAGAATCGTACAGTGAACAACTGAGAGCAAATGTAAAATATTTAACTGTAGATTGTACTATTTTTTTTTTGTTTTAAAGCCTCTCTCAAGATCTTTAGCTGAGTTTCGTACTAAATTCGTTCTAATATTCAAAATGATTTATTGTCATACTAAAGGTTGTTTCGTAATTTTCGGGTAATATTTGATTCCTACCAGTGTATATTTAATTAAAATGCCTTCAAAGAAGCAGCTTTCAGAGATTAAATGGGCACAAATTGTTGCTTTATCTGGTGAAGGATATTCTCAGGTTGAAATTGCCAGGAAGATGGAATGTTCAAGGAAGGGGGTTCAAACAACGATTAAAAGGTACAAGGAAACAAAGTCTATCAAAAACAGAAAAGGACATGGCCGTAAAATGTTTACAAACGCCAGGGAAGACAGATCTTTGAAAAGAGCATCCCTTGCAGATAGGAGGAAAAGTTCTTCAGAGCTTGCTGCTGAACTTAGGGAGGATGCAAACAAAAACATGTCAGCTCGAACAGTGAGAAGAAGGTTTTAGAAGTGGGATTAAAAGGATGCAAAGCCAGGAAGAAGCCCTACATGTCTCAAGCCAACAAGAAAAAACGATTGGAATTTGCAAAAAACCATGAAAATTGGACACCTGATGATTGGGGCAAAATTGTTTGGTCTGACGAAAGTAACTTTGAGGTAAGTTAACAGCTTCTATTTCCTAAACTTTGGATGTAATAATTGAAATCTTTATGTGAATACACATCCATAACATTTATTCAAAAATTGTAACAAATTCTTTTATTTTCATCAGATTTTTGGCACCCCTGGATCGGTTTATGTTCGCCGTAGGAGAGGCATTTCATCCTGATTGTGTGGTTCCAACTGTAAAATTTGGAGGAGGAAGCGTAATTGTTTGGGGCTGCATGGCTTCTTCAGGGACTGGAATGTTGTACACATGTGAGGGTAGAATGAACCCCACAATTTATACTAACATGCTGGACCAGGTTTACCGAACCTCTTTGACTAAAATATTTAATAATAACATTCCAAATGATGTAATCTTCCAACAAGACAATGTTCCATGCCATAAGTCAAACGTTTCAATCAGTTTGGTTTGAGAAAAAACGGATTACAGTGATGAAGTGGGCCCCTCAATCCCCAGACCTAAATCCCACTGAAACTTTGTGGTCCCATTTAGAGAAAAGAGTGAAAATGCACAAATGTTCATCAAAAAAAGAATTAAAGGCCAAACTTCATGAAGATTGACAGAAAATAGATCCTACCACCTGCTACAACTTAGTCAATAATACGCAAAAACGAATAAAAGCTGTTATAAAGGAAAAAGGAGGGATTACCAAGTATTGATTGCTTTTATTAATGTTTACTCCACAATTCTTAACCTTTAGATATATAAATTTGAATCATAATTTCGATTTTTCATTGGTGCTCCATAATTTAAGACAAGGCTGTATATATATATACATATTCACATATATATACATATATACATATATACATATATATACATATACATATATGTATACATATATATAAACATATATATATACATATATACGTGTATATATCTACATATATATATACATATATATACATATATACATATATACATATACATATACATACATATATATATATAAACACATATATATATATACTTATATATATACATATATATATACATATTTATATATATGCATATATATATATACATATATTTAATTATATATGCATATACATACATATATATATACATACATATATATATATATATATATATATGTATATATACATATATATAGATATATATACATACACACATATATATACACAAATATATATATATATACACATATATATAGTTATATATACATATATATATATATATATACATACATATATAGATATATATGCATATATATATATACATATATATACATATATATATACATATATATACACACATATATATATACATATATATACATACATACATTTATATATATATATATATATATACTTATATATATATACATATATATACATATATATATAAACATATATATATATACATATATATACATACATACATTTATATATATATATACATATATATATACTTATATATATACATATACATATATATATATATATATATATATATATATATATATATATATATATATATATATATATATATATATTGATGGGATACATGTCTGGCTTATTTCATAGGGTAACCCCCATACGAAGAAGTTCTGCTGAAGGGCAGAGTCTCGTCTCGGGAAACTGACTCCATTTTGTTTAATTTTTTAGCCAGCCTACGTCTCGTATACCCAAATTTAAACTCGTCTTGGGTCACATCTTGCTTCGTCGGGCAGCGGGTAAATAATTATATATATATATATATATATATATATATATATATATATATATATATATATATATATATATATTTCTAAACATATCATAAATTTTCATGAATTTTATGTTACCTTCCTACACTTTTTAACAACTTCTATGTGCCGTGTCCCTTCAAAACTTAGGCGTTCATGTGTCCCCACAATTTCCTTTCCTTTCTAGTTGTTACTAAATGTTGTCTTTTTCGTGTCTCCTCTAATTCTTGTTCCACCATTCATCTACTTAATTCTCTAGGTAGATTTTAAGTTGTTTTCAGGTGTCCCTCTTGTCTGTTTCATGAGTCTTAAAACTTTCAAGCCATCTTTCCTCGTTATGTGTTGTTCAAATTTCAACAATCTCTCCCTGATGTCAATTATATGTTTTTTTTATTTGTTTCCATTTTCTCTAAAAATTCGTCGTTGCTCCCATATTCGATCCATCGTATCGTCAATTTTTTTTCTGCAGTGCAAGAAATCTGTTGTCATTACACTTAGAATAAAACAGTGTAATGGTTTTGCGTTCATTCGTCTGCGATTTTGAATTTGAAATTTTATCCTAGATTAGTACCGACCAAATCTGGAGTAGGTTCGCATGTGCCTTCAATCATGAGATATGGCTAGCTGGTAAAAGCTTAATCTTTGCCTTTCCACATTCATTAGGTTAAATCGAACACAAATATTTAGGCGTAAATTGGATATCGATTTCATATACACGTATAGTAACCACAATTGTACTCGTGTTTTCAATTTTTAAATATTGTAAGAAAAAAATGTGCAATATATCTATTTTTTTAAATGGGCGCGGGGTGCTCAGTATCAAATACAATCCAAAATATGATGTCAAAATCAATTACAAGTTTTTTTGGAAACCATCAATCTATAGCAATTTATATTAAGAAATAAGTAATCTTCCTAACAGGAGAAATGAAGAAGAAAATAGGGAAGAGTGTTACGTGTTTTTAGGTGGGGTTAAAGGTTAATTTTCAAACCTAGATGCTGCGGTGGATTATTGAATGCTGTTCGGCTAAACAAGTAATATCTTGCTAAATTGATAATGTGGAGATCATAAACTTATTATTATTATTTTTCCAAATGAAATATTGTGTGTAACTATGAGTCATTTGATATTGATATCTTTCTAACACGAAAATCATAGGAATAAGCATCGTGAAGATATTAAGAAACGAGTAGATCATGTAAAATACGTAATCAAATTAATTATTTTTACAAAAAATAGACGCATATATATATATATATATATATATATATATATATATATATATATATATATATATATATATATATATGTATGTATATAGGTCGATGTATGGGGTATATAATTAATGGACTCACCCGTCAGTTTCGACGTATGAGGATCTGACTGCTTAGTCTATGTAGTTATGAAATTTTGTGCGATAATCTTTAGTGGCATGTAAGACCCGCTAGTGATTTACAAAAGGGGGCCACACATAGAGCAAGTGTGAGAATTGGGTGATGAGATCCCTATTAGATTACCTAATCATTTAGCTCTTACTCTCGCTTCTTGACGATGATTCAGACAAGCAGATTGAAAACTGCTGAGTCGACTAAAACACGTTGATCTCCATTCTTCCCGCTCCAAGGCTTAGCGCTTAAGGGTGTTATGTGGTATATTTATTGCTTGCAAGTTGCTTTTTAGCTTGTCTTTGTATCTTAGCCATGAGTTTCCTACATTAGTGTAGCACTGATACATACATACATATATATATATATATATATATATATATATATATATATATATATATATGTGTGTGTGTGTATTAAGGCAAGAGAGAATAGACCTAGTCAGATCAGTTGACAAAAATATATGTAGAAAACACAGAGAGACACCATGCCCCGTCGGTGAGAAAATGACTGAATTCAGTATGTCGTCACGATCGATTATATTACAGATCCTTATTTGGATTTTCTCAAGTACCTCGAGATGAATAGCAGAAGCACCAGACCAGATAAGACATTAATATTTAATGCATCGTTGATTGGTAGATTTATAAACTTGCAAGATGGACTCTGACGAGAAATATTCTCTGGCACGACATAGTAACACAAATTTCCTTATGAAATCGTAATAATATAGGGTTTCTTTGTCGATGGCTTATATATATATATATATATATATATATATATATATATATATATATGTATATATATATATATATATATATATATATATATATATATATGTATACATCGATCAGGAGAAAGAATTAAATGAATTAGAATCATGTATAGATAGGCAGTAGGATTTTGGCAATATTACAAATGGGTTAAATTAAAATCTGGTCATGGATAATATGATATTTATGACTTAAGAAATATAAGGCTTACATAAAGAGAAGTAAATTGTTTACAATAAACTCGAATAATATAATTAATCAATAAATCTCACAAAAATCATGAAATATATTATCGACAAATTCTCTAAAATATATCCTAGCTAGCAGCAATTATTCCCAGTCATATGGCAAGTAAGAATGCAATTATGTGAATAAAGAAAACAATAAACACTTAAACTACAATTAAGGATTGCAACCATTTTATATTGAGAAAGAGATTTGTATTTGTTCAATTCAGTTAAACAAACAATAAAATTTTATGTTGTATTATATATCTACCAGAATCAAATTTATATATTTTCATTTTCTTTAATAATATGTCCTTATAAATTTATTGAAGCTGCTAAGATTCAAGCAACTGCAGAACGTGAAAATTTTGATCAAAGTTTTACATGACAAAAAGATAATAAAAGAACAGGTGTAAAAAATAACAACGATTAAATTTGAATTTAAATTTTTGAACTGACAGGATAACAAGAACGAAGATAATAGTTCCACAATCAATGAGTACAGGAGAAGAAACCAAAAATTAAACTTACATTTACAATTATTACTTATACAGTAAAAGGATCAAACCTAGCTGCCAATAAAGTATTACACTTACATTTCTGATTTCGCGCGTCTTAAAAATAAAGGTCATCAGAATTATTGCCTTGAAACTGTTTACAGAAAAGAAGTAGGGAAGATTCGTTACGGCAGGGAGAAATGCATTCAAGCCAATGTATAGCGTCAGAGCTGAAATCATTGTAGATACTTCAATGGATTTTGCGAAAAATATCCAGATACATTGCAGAAGCAGCAAACCTGGTGTGGAAAAAATGTTTCATTCTGGGGCGCTTGGTTGGGTTATAAATATGAAAGATACATTCACACGAGATAACTTGTCTCACACAACACAGGGAAAAAAGTTTCGTAGCTGAAATGGCGGAAATTGATATGATTTCGATTTATATCATTGGACAATTTTAAACTGAGGAAGAACTATTTATATACAGCTAAACAAACCTACAATATAACAGACTCCATCAACAATTTTAACAGGTGAGTGCTGAGAAAAGCAAATCCAAGCGAATCACATTAATATAATAACAAGAGATATACGCAAAAGTTGTCATACTAAGGAAAGGTAAATAAGGAAAAAGAATAAATGACATATGGAATTATCGAAGTTATGAATAGAAAGGATATATATATATATATATATATATATATATATATATATATATATATATATATAAGTAATTGTAAATTTAAATGACTGTCACTAACCTAATATAAATATTCGTGTGACATTGAGCAGTAGTTTTAAAGTAGCCAGAAATAGGTTGAATGTTGAAAAGATGTCAACTAATCATTTTGTAGACAAAGGTGAAGTTTTGTATTAAATGAGTTTACATATTCATTTATAGCATAGAAACAAAAAAGGGAAAGGACAACAAATCTCAATAACAGCAGCACTTGCTCAAGTATTTCACGAGAAATATCAGCCAGGTTTAGTATTAAAGTGTTTAGTTTAAAGTGTTGCTACATGAATTCGGTGACATAATAATTGTTTGTTCAAGCCCTACAATAGTTTGCATTTGAACTTGAAAAGTTATCACTGAATAATTCGAAATTCCCTGATCGACAAGAACCCGATGAAGGTTGAAGTGAACAACCTTCGGCATGTTGAGATAACATCATCTTAAGTATAAAGATACGAAATTCAAGGAAGCAAAAAATAAATCGCTCGAGAAATGGACAAGATAGAAACAGTAAGGAGGCCAGTCTAAAAAGAATGACACTACCCCTGAGGAGACTCAACTCTAGATGCAATTTTAATTGAGATGCTTCTCAGCTTTACACGTTATCAAGATCAAGAACGCTAACATGATTATATATATATATATATATATATATATATATATATATATATATATATATATGTACACGCGCGCACTCACTCACACACACACACATATATATATATATATATATATATATATATATATATATATATATATATATATATATATATATATATATATATATATTTTCACAGAAAATACAGAGTATTATTTTTTAAAAAGGTAATTTAGGCAAAAGCATCGTTGGAGAATACTATAATATAATGATAATCACGAAAAATGGACGTACTGATCGGAGACATTCTTCGTCTATTCCCAGTATGTTTCCATCCATGTGATTAATATATCTTATTTACTAATCAACAAACGGAAAATTTCAAGAAAAATAAGATTAACATCATATTGAGCAGAATTCACTTGCATCGCCTTTTATTCGTTTTAACGCATTCATAACCTGGACAGCTATTCTTTCATTACAAGACATGCAAACTTATATATATATATATATATATATATATATATATATATATATATATATATATATATATATATATATATATAGTTTATGCAAAACTAGGCAATCCGTATGGGTAGACCCAAGGAGGATGAAGATGGTACATCTAACTCACTCATATCTTCTCCCCCACCTCACTTCCTCACTTCGTAAATTTTACATACGCTTGGTGCGGTCCGTCAAAAATGTGTAAGTTTCTTTTCATTTTTCATTTCAACTTTTGGAAGTAAAGTCTGATGGTTCAGAGCCCTTTAAAAGGTTTGTGGTGAAATAACTTATTACATGGAACCTTAAAGTGATCTGTTTTTATTCAAACATATATATATATATATATATATATATATATATATATATATATATATATATATATATATATATATATGTGTGTGTGTGTGTGTGTGTGTGTGTGCGTGTCGGTTGGTTGCGGTTTCTGCGTATGTGTGTGTGTGTGCATTGTACACAATATTACATATTTGGTTTATTAACTAGCGGGGTAGATTTTTTCCCAGTAGGTGCACAGTGCGATGTGTTATTTTGGTGCATGAGGGAGCGAATGGTGGCAAATAAAATTCTTATCGTCAATGAGTATATTGTAACGAATGAATTTATAACATAGCTAGTCATGGCCAAACTTGACCAATCACCATCTTTTTCGGCTTTGAGCTACAATTACTCTTTTAGTATTTAATATGAGAAAGCAACGTTTGTACAAATACCTATAAATTATCGTAGATATTGAGAAATATTGTTTAAATATAACTTGAAAATACATTTTGTTTAAATAATGCCAAAAACTGTGTTTTTTATTTATCTTTTCTTAGAATTTCTCTTAAATATTCTTATTATTAATAATGTAAATAAAAATAACAAAATATGCATAGCATATCCAATCTAATAATCTATACATAATACTTAAAGAGTAAAATCAAAATGAAAAGCTTTCTCGTAGATGCAATGACTTCAGATAAAAATATATGCTAAAATTTGAGCTAATTCCCTGGCAGCATCTGCGTAAAAAATTAAAGAAAATTGTTCATATTCAAAATGGAGTATCATCAATGTAAACAACTTAAAAACCATCTGACTGCGAAGTATGACTTCACGAAAAAATATACGTGAAACAACATGTACATCTATATGAAATTGAATGTCAGTGTGACACTGTCACACTTTTTCAACTTTAATCCTAGAAGCTGTAGACCAACATATCATACTATTTTGGAATCAGGCCGACTCTATGAGGAAATTAAAAACATTTCAGGTCGGATCCAGACCAGAAATGATGTAATTTTGGATTTCCAATTTGCATTACGGCGATTCTATTCGGATTCCGCCATCTTGGCTTCTACTGATAAAAACAATTCAAGGGACATAACACTTTCAATAGCCGATGTTCAAATTAAAAAAAATACCGTTCTCAAATTACAGTGTTTCAAAATAAAATTGTCCGTGATTTGAATTTTACTCCTAGAGGCCGTAGCCTAACATATAATACCATTTAAGAATCAGGCTGATTCTTTGAGCAATTTAAAACATTGCAATCCGGATACAGCTCCACAATCCTTAAATTTTGGTTTCCCAAGGTTTCATATCTGCGATTGTTTTCGGCGATTTTTACGTGATTGCCAAATTTTTTGTACGATAACAATTTTTATAACTTGAAAATAAATTTGGAAATAATCGCAATTAATAGCTAAATCCAGCGAAAGTAAACCATGAAATAAAAGTAAATGTTTTTACAGAAAGTAAGGATCTGCGTACAGCAAATTGTTTTTGACTTAAGTGCCGGCAGTATAACCGTCCTTGATGTTTTAAAAGGTAAGCTTAAATATTATTGCAATACTTAAATGCAGCGATCAATTTCGATTTCGTAGTTTATTGTTGACCGTCACATCTATTACTCCCTAACAACTGGGATGAAGGTCCAATCACGAACCCTAAAATAATTGTTTTCTCCTAAAGAGAGGACCTACATACATAAATTGTCTTTAAATAATGGTGGCAGAATAATTTTTTTCCAAACATTTAAACCGTAAGCTTAAATATTAATGCAATACATAAATGTAGGGATCAGTTTTGAGTTCTTCTGTAGTTTATTGTTGCCTCTCTTATCTTCTTCTCCCTCCGGATTAGGATGAAGGACCAATCAGGCAGGTGCTAGCTTAAACGCCGCACTATTTAAGCTGCTATTGAATGTCTTGCCTTACAATTGGTCTCGAGATGATTTAATTGACGAGATAAGAGATTGCACCGAACAGTAAACGTGTTAATGATCCTGAAGATTGGATCGTGCAGACGAAAATAGTCTTGGATTGTAAATACGAACATAACAGAATTTCACTTGACAAGGACAATGCTGTCTATTGAAAGCAAAATGAAGAATATAATACCTAAAGAATGAGGAACATGTAAATAGAACGAAAGAAAAATATGCATGTAGAGTTTTCCAGGCATGTTGCAAGAAATCAACAAAACATTCACAAGAGAATTAGAACTTGTGCATAAATATTTGAAGCCAGAGGAAGCAACACTGATTTATGCAGCTCATGAGCAAACACACATATGACAAAAACAAGCTTATGTCTACAACGAGTGATACAGCTAAAAATAACTGTATTCGATGGTAAAAGAGAAATAAGTTAAAATATTGTCAGTGAATACAAGAAGTTGGTACTGCGAGAATATAAAATTAAGCATGATAATATTGCATAAAGGATCCCTTGCCACAAGAATGGATTCCAGAGTAGAATTTTAGTATTGGCACACGTCTATGCCTCGTTGATATAGACAAGTGGAAAGTATTTCCAGTTTGACCGTGAATATTTGCAATTAAAATCAGATATTGTGTAGGCAAATAAAGAAGGCAAATCATGCATCAGCTTAAATATTCCGTGTACCCGAAGATGGACAAAAGGAAATCAATGATATTTTAATATTGGCAGTGTAGAAATTGTGGACAAGGAAGTCATTGCCATTATTGCCGAATTTCGCATGTGATGAATTGACTGGGGAATACTGTGTTCAGTATCAAGTTATGAAGTTGCACTATACTTCACTCACTTCTTGGGACTGCCAACAACTTCAGAAGATTTGCCAAATCATGAGGAACATATACCACGTTAGTTAGCTGACACTTTTATCCCATCTCCAGCTAATGTTTTTGTATACGAACAAAGACTAAAAATATGACAGACTACACAGAAGAAAAATATAGTACGATACAAGCTATATTAAAAATGCTCATGTTCTTTTTCCTTTAAGAATACAAAAGATATGCACCGAGTCGATAAAATCTAGATGTTTGGCCATGATGCATCTTTTCTTTCTTTTTATTTACCATGTCATTTCCCTCTATCTTTGCAGCTCTCAACAAGTTCTTTCCCCATGCTTCCTCTCCCCCAGACCATCTTCTGTCATCCACGTGTTTAAGTATGACAGGTATTTTAGGCGTTGTTTTTTCTTGTCTTTCTTTCCCTTTATTCGACGCATGCGTATCAGATTCTCCAGGATCTCCATCGTCATTATGTGTCCCAGAAACTTCAGTTTCCACTTCCTGATGTTAAGTATAAGCCTCCTCCTTGTTTGAAACTTTTCGAAGACCTCATTATTGCTCACAAGCTCAGCTTATGATATCCTTAGCATCCTTCTGAATAACCACGTCTCTGTCGACTCGAGTCTTTATTTTTGTGGAAATCGTCCAGCATTCGCTGCCGTAAAGAAGGACAGATGTCACGAAACATCTCCGTGTTCCTTACTTTGTTACCAGATAAATCCTCTTGTCCCTAAATACTCTGCCCAACTTTTGTTATGTGCCCTTGACCATCCCAATACGTCTACGTATCTAAGTCTCGCACTTACCGTCCTCTGTCAAGACGTTTCCCAGGTATTTAAAATTCCGCACCTGCTTCTAGAGTTCTTGACCTGAAAATAGCATTCCGGGATCATATAGTTAATTTTACATTTAGAAGTTAATAATTTTTATATCTTTCAAAATGTATGGGATTAGAAGTTATCAGTATTTACATTTGGACTAATATCCTCATCTTTTGAACTATCTCAACGTTTATGTCGTTGTGCAGTTCGGCATTCTTCGACTTGACGATTCGCGTAATCCACTCGGCTACTGTCTAAAATTGTGAGCTTAATCCCTCGGAATTGTGAGAGAGAAACCCAGAAATGGATGTGTAAAATTGGGTTTCTAGCTCTAAATGAGATGACTCTGAAAAAAGCATTCCTTGGGGCAGACCGAAATCTGAGAATTTTTTTTTTTTTTTATAGATATAGAGAGATGAGGGATATACTGGATTGGATTCATTCATCATGACTTCTTCCCGGTCTTTAAATTTTTCTATAAAGTTTGTACGTGGAAAATTCTATAATAATAATAATAATAATTATAATGATTTATAATAATAATAATAATATTATTACTATTATTATTATTAATATGAATAATAATAATAATAAAAATAAAACTAATAATAATAATAATAATAATAATAATAATAATAATAATAATAATAATAATAATAAAAGAAAAGAAAAAAAAGAGGAGAGAAAAGAGAACTGAAAAGAAAGGAATTAACTTGAGCCAATAGGATTTAGAAGCGGACATCCGTGTCCATTTTTCTTTTTCTTTTTTAATTTTTTTCTCTTTTTTTCTGTCGGTGCGTGTATATGTACATGTTTGCTAATATCTCTCTCTCTCTCTATATATATATATATATATATATATATATATATATATATATATATATATATATATATATATATATATACATATATATATATATATATATATATATATATATACATATATATATATATATATATATATATATATATATATATATATATATATATATATATATATCATCTATTGACTATTATCTCTTTGAGTGAAAATCTAAAAATATATCTTTTAGCGGCTAGTAGGTTGAGAGATGACCGGAAAAGTATAACTTTAATTCCCTTGCTCCTACCCCTTTGTTGAATGAATTCTTTGATATTCCCTCCTACCGATCTGTAGTATAAGTCCAGCCTACGCCATAACATTTGATAAGTATCTTTCGTTGGCGACGGAAAATTGAACATTTGTGGAAAGTCACTTGTGCCATGCAATTCACCTTCTTTCTTTTTTTTTTATATCCATATACTAAAATCTAATTATCCCCCTTAGAGTGGTCACTCCGATTTATACTAAGTTAAAACTTAGTATTGTCTACCCCACTGAATTACATACACTCTTATGAACTATTCTAACTTCGATATATTAATAAACCCACAACCTCATTATCTGGGTGTGCTCTTGGACCTTCTTCGGGACTCGTCCTAAAGCTGGTAACCTGAACATAATTACCCCTTGGCGGTCAAGGTTAAAACGCCTCTCTACCAATTTCAATGAATACGAATAATATTTCATACCGGATCGGCCGTCAACCGGGACAACAAGGGCCGCGTCCCTCAGAGAGGAACCAGTCTGAGGACGAAAAGTCTGTCACTGGAACTCTTCCACACACGAAGAGACACTAGGTCACCAAAACCCGGATTGTCGCCAAATCGACTAGTAAAAAGTAAACAAACGAAATGGAGCCGCGAAGAGTATCGAGAAGTCATGACATTCTTCTTCACTGCACTCGAAAACCCAGCAAAGAACCCCACCAATCAAACAAACCAAATATGGAGAAGTATGGTGGTAAATGAGATAAGACCTAACCTTAATCCAAACATGCTTGCCAATGTCCGTAGGGATATCATGCGAAACAACAGACTCTCAAAGGCAGAAATAGATAAGATAAAATTAGATATAAGACAAAATACTATGACCCATCACTCAAACTCTATTGAGACGAACGTAGAAATAAGGAATGTGACAGAAGATGAGGTGGACGCTAAAGCGAATGAAATACGAAATAATCTCCCATGAAATGAAACCCAAGACTCTACCTTAGACACAACCTGCAGTTCTCCAGAAATTGTCACTGAAGATGACTCCAGGTACATTAAGTTAGAATTCCTTGAAAACCACGAAGCTGAAATCAACGAAGCGAAAAATGACGTCATCCAAGTACTCAGCAGAGTAACTTTCATACAATTGTCAGAGAGGGACCAGCTCCCGAAAATCCATATGACGAATTCCAACAAGCACATCGTGAAAATAGACAATGCTGCCCTGGAAACACTGTTAACAGATAAACCACCGGGAAACATAACAGACGTTAACAACATCATATACGCAAAAGCTCTAGCAGCGACTCGGAAGCTTGGGGTCAAGACAATAAATAAAATTAACAGACACAGAGAATCAGCTTGGAAAACCAAACTGATACGAGAAATAAAACAAATCAGATGTGAGTTTTCTATATTAGATGAGCTCACCAGAAACCCTAATATTTCCACATGTAAATCCAAAAAGATCAAGCGGAAATATAGCATTAAATCCCTAAGTGATATTCCATTAAACAAGGAAAGGCTGAAACATATATATATATATATATATATATATATATATATATATATATATATATATATATGTGTGTGTGTGTGTGTGTGTGTGTGTGTGAATTATTTCAACCTAACCATGTCCATCCCCGAATAATATAAAAAAAAACAATATTGATTAGAGGGGACAATAAAAAATTGCAATGAAATATATAAATATATATATATATATATATATATATATATATATATATATATATATATATATATATATATATATATATACTGGGATGCATGTCTCTATCACAGAATTCCTCTCCAACATATTGTACCATAACTGCGCCATCAAACAATTGATTAGTTTAATTCACCTGTTAAGAATTATTTTTTTGTTAATAGCTTTCTCTGCCCTTTTCTGCTGAGATATCAGAAGTGCCAGTTTTTATTAAACGACTTGAGTCATTATTAATGGAGTGAGATCGCTTTTGCTGGCCCTGCATCAATAATTCTTTTAATATACTTGCTTCTTTTTCTATTGAAAGAATGATCTAAGAGCCCCTGACTCTGACTCGTTAGTCAGAGAAAGAAAATCAATAATGGTTTAAGTCTGAAAACGCTTTCTGTTTTATCAATTTTGATATAGACAACAATCCTGAGAGCTAGCGATTCACATCCTTAAGAATAAGAAACAACGCGGCAACCAACATCCAATGACACAATTGATAAGTTTAATTTATATGTTCTACAATTTAGGTATTTTCCTCTTTTTATAGTTAGAGGTGTCTGATTGTTTTGCTAGGCCGTACCATTATTTCATTGTTGAGAATAAATTACACCTTTGTTTAACTTGTATTATTTCAAAGTTATTGTATTGGAAAATCATATTCGAGTAGTTTTCCAGTTTTATTCTTGTTTTTTTTTTTTTGTTTTTTTAAGTAAGTAATATTTAGTTCTCGCATGCGAGGATATAATTACTACGGTGTAGAAAATCTTAGTTCTCCACTAAAATAACTTTTGGCATAACATTTATCGAGCCGACTAGCAAAGTGTGTCCGTGTATATATATATATATATATATATATATATATATATATATATATATATATATATATATATATAAATATAAAGCATGAACAGTAAGATATATAATCCGGTGTACTTATTGATCATTTTTTTACTTTTACAAAACAGTGATCAATGTAAATTTACAGAGCATAAATATTATACATTAACTGATTTAGAATATGTTTTTACGCAACACAGTAGCAACCATGTTTCAAAAAAGGAAGCTAAAACATTTTTAGCTTCCACTTTTTGAAACATGGTGAAAACATATATATATATATATATATATATATATATATATATATATATATATATATATATATATATATATATATGCCTGAATCTGCCGTCGTATTCGAAGTTTGAGTGTCCGAAACGATTCTCCGCTGGTTTTGAATTCAGAAGTGTCCTTCTCATAGAGCAATTGTCATCGAAGGCTATAGAACCCCGTTTGCCGTGCTATTTACCCACAGCTGGTGGGAGAAGAAGAGGATTTCCCAAGAGTATTACGGTGTAATCGAATGTAATGTATTCGATGGAACTTGTTCGAACTAGTCTCTCCGATTTCTAAATCAGAGACACTGTCCATTACTCAACCGTGCCGCTTCCTCCTCTCCATCCCACTCTTTATTTCTCTCTCTCCATATATATATATATATATATATATATATATATATATATATATATATATATATATATATATATATATATATATATATATAAGTATGTATGTATGTATATACAGTGGGGTTGAATAAGTGATCGTACAGGAAAAACATGCTTGTTATTCTCATTCATAGCGAATGAAAACCTCGAATAACAATGTTATATAATTATTTTGGGCATAGAATTAGAATCTGCGATTTAAAATTAGAAATCCATCGATAAGTGATAGTTACACAAATTTTTGTATTTCGAATAGTGGAAAAAGTATTCGTAGAGTATAATTTTTTGCATTATAATACGGTAGATTTTGGTTGTACTAAACTGTTCTAGAATATTCTCAGTAACTCTCTTTAGGTATTCAGTTCAGAATTGGATCATTCAGAAACCACTGTTCACTGATAACGGTTCTAATGATTGCTAGGCGTAAGGAAACGACTTTTAACAATGGAAAAAGTTAAAGAAAAGTCTTCAGTGACACGAACATAGCTTTTTCAACAATTGCTTTCTTTATAGCAAGATTTAAAAAACATAATTCTCTTGAGAACAAGGCAAACCTGGTGCTCTCAGGAAGATCCCTCACAGATTGAGAAGAAAGTTAATGCAACAGGTCCAAAATAACCCAATGGCTATCAGACAAGACCTTCAGAATGATCTGCGTTTGAGTTTGTTAGTTAACGTAACTAAGCAAACGATTAGTTATGACCTACACAGAGACTGTATAAATTCGCGCTCCCCAAGAAAGACACCACTCCTACTGAAACGTCATAGAGATTACAGGTTGAAATTTGCGACAGAGCATAAAGATGAGGAAGATTCTTAGGCTCCTTTCGACAGATGAGAGTAAATTGAGTTGTTTTGTCACAATTCCCTGTATCATGTATCGAGTAATAACGGCGAAGCGTACGCATCCAAGAACACAATACCAACTGTCATATTTTTTGGGGGTAGTATCATGGTTTCGGGCTGCTTTTCGATGCGAGGTGTTATGGCAAACTAGCAATTATAGATGGTAGAATGAATGCCGAAAATATCATCAAATCCTAAGCGAAAATATATCGCTTCGTGTAGAGAAACTTGGGCTTCCTCCTGATTGAATCTTCCAGCAGGACAATGATCCTAAGCCTACTGCTGAGAATACGAAGAATTGGCTTACTAATAAAGTTAACATCTTACAATGGCCCAGTCGGTCGCTGGATTTGAATCAAGAGAATTAATAGCAGTTTCTGAAAAATAAGATCCGTGATAGAGGTCCAACAAACATAAAAAACCTGAGGACAATTACTCAAGAAGAATGGGATAATATATATACTAAATTATACGAGTTGCTAATTAATGACTATAGGAAGCGATTGGTTGCTGTTGAACTTAATAAAGGCTTTGCTACGAACTATTAAATGGAGAAACCATGTTTTGTTCTGATGTACGACCATTTCGTAATATTGCTTCATTGATTATGAGAACTTGATCATATTTTACATTTTGTTTTCCGCCTTAAACAGCAAGAAATGTACAGTCTAAATTATAAGACATTATTTTTTTTTGCGCTTGGGTAATCATTTTACTCCAAATAACCTCCTTTCAGACAAATATGCGACTTCCTTTTCGTCAGGTCTACCACTGATGTATTAACGTCCATCACTGATTTTTCTACCAAGCTTTATATAAGAATACCGAAGCGACGGCTTGTCTCTCTAGATATCTCACAGAACGAATATGACTTAATCCAATCCTTCTTAACAGATCGTAAAATGAAGTTCGTATTGATTATTAAATGCTTCCAAATCCTTTCATACTAACGCGGGTGTTCAACAAGGCTCTATATTTGCACCTATGCTCTTTAAGATCTTCATCAATGATCACATTGATGTAATCTGGTCTTCAGTAGGTACTTATGTAGATGATACAAACATTCTGTCCTATTTGAAAATTCAACAGACCCGATAATGCAAACATATCAAGTGCTCTTGAAAACGACCTCAACTGTTCTTCAAAACGACCTCAAATCGGTGATTCAGTTTGGGCAAGAAATGTACATTTTAATGTTCCAAATTCTACTTTCATTTAATCTATACTGCTAAAGTCCAGAAAAGCAACACTCTGGACCATGTTGACCTAACGTTTTCCACTAACATGAAGTGGAGCAGCTATATCGAAAAGTTTGCTAAGTCTACTGCATGGAAAGTTGATTCAATATGCGTGCAAGAGAATCTTTCTCTTCAGTAGCTATCGTGCACATTTTTACATCTACCAGTCATCTGTACACTGGGTGGCTTTACAATATCTGGTTTCGTTCTATTCATGTACTCTTCGAGACACTTGAAAGAAGTTAGAGAACTTTCTGTAATATTATCGATCTTGACTTGGCATCCTGAGTCCAGTCATTTTCTCAAAGACGTTATGTTGTTTTCCCTTTGACTTATCAAAAATATTTTCATGTCAATTATTCTGGTGAGCTTCTTCCCTGGATACCCGACTACACGTATTTATCTGTAAATCCTGGTAATTAGTTCTCACCTTATTACTGTTGCACTACATAGATTCAAACACCTTTTATCCTCTAACAGTTTCTTTTCTTGCAAATCCCACCCGGTGTTTTGATTCTCTAATGACTTCAAGGTTCAAAAAACCTAAATGCAAAGTCTCTAACTCCATCTTCTGTCTTCTTGAGCCGTGTCGCGTTTATATTTTCCTCAGTTCTCCAAACTAAAGTCTTCTCACTCTCTTTCAGACCGTGTAATCCCCAACGATGTGGAATTATTCAATTGCATGATGGGAAACGATTAAAAAGGAAATATATTAAATATATTAAACATCGGATAATATCTGAATAATTACTATTTAATGATTTCTCTTTCAAACAAGATTTATCCATCTATATTTTTTCATTAGGACCAACACAATTCAATTGATTTTCCTAAATAATATCATAATCAACATCAAGATATATATTTGTATTTTGGCTGAAGGTTTGGTTTATGTGGATTTGATGTGCGTGACACTTGTCATTTACAATATTGATATATATTTTCACTTTTATATAAATAAATTATCATTAGTTTTGAAACTCTTTTGTGTTCAACTGTGATTGTTAGAGATTTTGTTCCTTGATTGCAACTTACACTACGCCGTTATACTTATATGTATGTTTCACGAGTTTTCTTCGTCTAAAGTCCATACAGATATTCATTTATTTTCATCATTGTTAACTAGCTTTTGAACGTTTTTTCCCTAATGCTTTCGTCAATTATTTTGACGTTTGTGCCGTGGACTTTATATACATTTTTATCCGTCACATTTTCCAATTCTATTTGTCGTTTTTTTATGCAACAGACTCGACACTGTCTTCGTTGTAAATAAACACTCATTCGACGACATTACTCTTTACAAGGTCAGATAATAACATAACGTATGACTGTTACTGTTTTTATCTGCCTTTGACACGCGTAAAATGGTGTCTCTCCCTTGGTATCACTGACAACAAATTATAACAATAATACTATTATCAGTCTAATGCTATTGTCTGAATTGTTACAATTATTCATTGTATTTGGATTTTTTTTTACAAACGCCCTGATAATTTAGTGTAAAATAAAAACATTCCACAGGTTTTCCGGTCTTTTCGAAAGGCATACCTATGTATTTATATATTTAACCTTCCATAATTTAGTTTTATTTGTTAGACGGCCGGAATATTTTTAATGCCAAATTTCTACAATCTAAGGTTTGAGAGCCACTCAAGGTTGAGGATTTCTGTTAAAATTATAGTTATGAAAACAAGTTGTGATATGGATTAAAGTGGAGTAGATATCAAATCAAGATTATTGCACTAGTGAATACAACTTTTTATTTCGTTAAGGAATCGGCTAACCGAAATCCTTTCAATGAGTCTATCGGAACATTTTCCAAGCAATTCGAGAGCTTGAACTACATCTGGGATTATTGATGTTCTCATTTGCTATATGTTAGGATTCCCACTTCTAGATTCTTTTATATTGATAGTTATTTGAATATATTCTAAGATACATTTCAATCTGTACGGATTATCGCATCAATAAAAACACGATATATTTTAGTGGTGTTTGATTTTGATGTCTGGGCGAGTAAAGAGGATTTTTTCTTCTAATTTTTTACATTGAAAAGTCCCATAAAATTACTACAAATCCTATCTCTGACGCAATCTAGATAATGTCCATAGCAGTTTCTTGAAAATTCTTTCTAGTAAAAATGTGCAGATATTCACCGATTCTTTCATGCCGAGTTTTTATTTAGAGTGTGATAACATTGTAACCTGATACAAGATGGTATGATGTTTATGGATATTTATTACATTCCGGTTAACACAATTTTTCAGTATTTGTACTTAGTAATTGCTCGTTAGCAAGTATTGTTCTGTGCAGCAAAAGTATAACCTTAGTTTATTACTATTGTGCCACTATAAAATGTCACTGGTAGTAGTCGAAAAGAATGTGACTATCTTAATACCGGTAGGATAGAAATAGGATTAAAAAGTTCATGTGTAAACCACGTGAACAATTGAAACATCGGAATGTTTGAAAACGTAGAAAATATTAAGGGGAAAAACATGAATTGAAATATGAAGCCAAGGAAAAAAAGTTTTTATTTCCTTTCTGATCAACTATAACGCTGAATGAAATGTTTAGTCAAAAAATATGGAGAAGCAAATAAGAATTGTTATGAATACAAAATGACCGAAATGTAAAATAGGAAATTCCTTGCTGATTTGACATAAATATTTTTGTTTTGAAAACGATAACTGTTTGGTATTTGAAGGTCATTGTCAGCCGGAGACCGAATTTAAATAACGTAAATATATAAACAGTGGTAAATGGAATTGGGCTGGATCTGGAAATCGATAAAAAAAAAAAAGAGATTACCGATTTGTGATAAAATTATAAAAACAGAAATTTATTGACGAAAAATAATTATTGGGAAAGAAGTAATTTTAAGCAAAGCTTATTGTTTTGAAATAACAGATTATTTGTTTAGGGTCGGTGTCATTTCTTCACGGTTGGAGAAAATAAATTTTTGATGAATACGTAATGAGCTTCGTGGAGTGGTGAGAGTTGGACAAAATTCATGTAAACTGAACGATCGGTTGAAGCCAGGACTAGGACTTCGAAACACAATGAGTGCCGGGAGAGACCGAAAGAAGCCTCGTATTGAGCCTCGATGATGAGGATAAGCGAACTAACATCTCGTGGGAATGTATAACCCACTCTAAACTTTAGAAGCAATATATATATCACAATAGGGAATTGATTTGTGATGGGTTAATTTTGTTATATCAACAATTATATAAAGCACATGAAAATTAACCAGCAGTCTACTTTGTTATTATATTTGTACCTCCCCGCCGGAAGCATTATTGTCATTTTTCATAGCACAGTTTCGCTAACTCGTTTCAGCGCTTAAATTACGGGCGGAAATTCGATTGTCACTACATTGTGACCTAAGAACATCACGTAGACAGAGCAGATGAAGTAACGAAAAAGTCAACAGATAACGATCAGCATTTTTCTCAAACTCTGAATTGTTCCTTCCAGTGAGGCTATATGCGCTCTCCACATGCCGTCGCGCAACCTATAAAGCGGTCTAGCGCAGAAGACAGAAACACGCTGATAACCCTAACAGTACCAGCTACAACAGGGACAGAGGTTGAATGGCACATTTCTCTAAATTTCCGTTAAGCATTGATTTTCTAATTATTTATAGACTGTATGCATTACTTTCTCTCAGCGAATCCATCTCAGACATTCATAATTCCATACTTTAAGTCCTCATAGTTTTCGATATTCTTCAAGAGATTTATATCAAATGGAAAAAAAAAAACTTGTCTATCCGGTAGGAGTTGAACTTCTTTATTATACTCTGAATTCAACATTGCATCATGATTTTCGACACTATATTCAAGATTTCACCATGCTTTTCTCCGGTACATTATCCACATAATTTCATAGTACAGGGTGCAATGGCCAAATTGTCGCCCTTTTATATTTTGAATTTTGCGCATGCGTTTTTTTTTTTTTTTTTTTTTTTCTTGACTGCACATTATAGTAGGTTCAGTTGGGAATCATCAGGGGCAGGAAAGAGTTTCAGGACTTCATTAACACAGCCTGGAATTTGAAAATGGCATGCTCTACTGCATAGTATTCGCGCCGGAAGCTCCAACACGAACATTTCAGACTGTTTTGCTGTCAATCTGAGTACAATGCAGAATATTTAGAAAGAGTTGGATGAGTGTAATGGTGATTACGATGGTACAGCAGCTCGGAAATTAACTCTGAGGTTCTGATAAGAAAAAAACACTCCTGACTTTGTTGGAGAGGGTCTCAGGCTCAACACATTGGACTACATCAAGTGCATTGATGGGGTTATGCTGCCCTGTGTCAAGATGGTGGATGATGGAAGACCCTGTATCTGACAACAGTATTCGGAACAATGCCACATGAGCAGGAAATCTACTGGTTGTCAGATAATTTCTGGGATTACTTCAACTCTTACATCTGGCCGACTTTCTCGTCAACTGCAACACACTTGATTATTATGCGTGAAGGCAAGCATTATGGCAGCATTCACCACATCAAACAAGGCGACCGTCCACAAGTTGTCTGGAGACCGTGGTTGAAGCCAATGTCGATTTTACTGAATAAATTTACACTTTAGTATTTCAAGACATTTTTGTGTAGTTTTGGTAAATATATCTGTTAAGATGATATGTCAGTGTTATTTTCATTTTTGCGCAATTTAGACTACAGTTCATCCTTAGCAGACTGTACTTGTCCTTACATTCAAGCAAGAATTTTAAAACAATTTCTAATGAATAATTGCAGCAATTTTTTCGTGCATCCATTTCATATGCTCATTCTTAGTAATACACTTGTATTCGAGATACGATATGACTGTCTTATCTCTCTCTCCATACATTCTACATAACCCTGATCCTGTCGATATTCACCTTAAACCTGTTTGTTCGCAATGCCTATATCTGAGCTCCTATTAATGCCTCGGTTCCTATTGTTCAAACTTTTCCTATCCATGTCTTCATATTACTCGTATTATTATAATTAATATTATTATTATTGATGTTTTTATTTTTGTTGTTGTGTAAGAGAGAATCCCGGCAATATATTGACGCTGAGCTACATATATCACACTTCCAATAGGCTCACAATTATAAGCTTAATAAGCTTCCTCCATCTGCTTACAGACACTGTTTCAAGTGTTTCTGCCACCTGCGCATTCGCAATTTTGTCTGGTATCCTGAAACAATGTTTTGGTGCAACCTCCATTATTATTATTATTATTATTATTATTATTATTATTATTATTATTTGTGCTTCTACTTCCCTTGGTTATTTCGGCTATTACATGCTGCTAATATCTCATGAATAATGGACTCATCCTTTTTCTATCGCGTGGAAAGACAAGGCATATCAGAAACGCTAAGTGATTCCAGTGATAAAAAAAGAAAGACAGAAGCGTTTAACATCCTATTCTACTGCTAATAAATAATAGACTATTTCTTTTTGAACGCACAAAGTACATCAAAGACGCTACCTGGTTTGAGTCAGAAAATGAAATAAAGAAGGGAGATAGGAGTGGCAAACATTTATTCCATTGAAACGGAAAAGGTGTCAATTCCAATTACTTTCATTTCTTACTTGTTAAAATAACGACCAGCATTCATATTTATGATTGTTATTGCAAATATAGTGTTAATGCTGTTAACCTCATATATTAAACGATGCGATACGGGAATTTCTACGGATAATGTATTGTCGTAGAACTCGCCATGAGTTTATTCAATCATTGACCGAAGAATTAAAATCATTAGAAATTTAAAATAGGTAAACTGAAATTGTTACGG
The DNA here is from genome assembly GCA_963932145.1 of Acanthosepion lycidas. Taxonomy (NCBI): domain Eukaryota; kingdom Metazoa; phylum Mollusca; class Cephalopoda; order Sepiida; family Sepiidae; genus Acanthosepion; species Acanthosepion lycidas. The sequence continues at coordinate 96,260,039 of OZ010594.1, read as the reverse complement.
AATAGAACTAGCTAAATTTACTATTATTATTATTATCATTATTATTATTATTATTATTATTATTATTATTATTATTATTATTATTGTATTAGTACTAGCAGTAGAGGAAGAAAAAAGAAGGTTATTATTATTATTATTAGTAGTAGTAGTAGTAGTAGTATTAATATTATTATTATTTGATTAATTTCTCTGTGAATTAATAAACGGCATTATAATTGGTTAACAATAGAATAAAGCATTCTGAATTATTTCCATCATTCGCCTGAACATTGATCATAATTTCAAATAATTTTTTCTTGCAGGTTTTAACCACCATATTAAATAATAATAATAATAAGCTTTCTTTGTATTTGACACTGCTACGAACGCTGACCGCAGGATGATGAAGAAATATTGTATAGAATCCTGAAATTAAAAAGGGTGTAAACATTCAATTAGAGGAAGAATATGTATTTAGAGTTAAAATGAAAAGACTTCAGTTAGTGTTGGCTTTCTAGCAGATATTACTGGGAAATTAAATGATGTAAGTTTCTGTTGAATTAACAATAAATCATCAGGCCCCGGCGCTGCATCACCATATGAATCAGCTGCAGACATTTTTTTTTTAATTTTATGTACCATGTCTCTCAAAGAATTTGGCGACCATGACTCTTTACAGTTTCCTGTATTTCAAACCTCTTAGAAAGGTTTATCTTTTTGTTATCACATTGATGTACAATCCATTTACACATGATCGCTGATTTTCAATGCCGTGTGAGTGTCAAATATTCAAGGAAACACTTTCCTGATTATCTTCCCTTAGAAATATAATGTGCCTCTTTCTAATGTTAATTATAAGTAACCTTTTTACTTCCTTTTTCGCTAAAACTTCGTTGTTTCTCACCTATTCATTCTATTGTATTCTCGGAATACTTTTGTTGAACAGACATGAAGGAGGACTGATTATATAATTTTTCAGTAATCGTTTCTTCGTTTTTAAAGCTATTTTTCTGTCCCTTATTATTGTGATTATCTTCAGGAAGGCATCTTTCACTGTCCCAACTCTCTGTCTTCTTATAAGATACACGTTAGATAATTCCGTTGTTGTACCTATTTGATACTAGTATTACCAACATTTATTTTGCCTGTTAGGCTTTTCTTTAATTTGTTTTTAAGCGTTTCACCTCAAGTAAGGCGGGAAGCCACTAGCACGCGAGGGTTTACAGAGAGTTGGAGCGAGAGCAAATAGTAGTGATAGAGGAAAGGATGAAGATAAGGATAGGGGATAGATCAAGGCATCTGGAGATGTCGATTGACATTACATTTGAATAGTTGGAGTTTATAGCTATCAGGGAGACAGGACAAGTGGAGAGATTTCGACAGGCGGGATGTGCGAGCCATAAAGCTATTGGAGTAGAAGAGACGGCTACATTTAACAGTTTCGTCAGTGAAAGGGTGAGAGCGAGATGCCAGCCTAGTTGAGCGCTTAAATTCATGAAGTCTGGGAAACAGCGAAAGCAGCTCATCGGAGCAGTTACCGTGAACGTATTTGTAAAAAAGACAGAGGGAGGCGACGGCAAGTCTGTGAGATAGTGACTGCAGACGAGTTGCCAGATCAGGGCCAATTACATGCATATCAGTCATGTGGACAACTGTGTATTCTCTCATCTTGCAATTAATGTTTAATTTTTCTTTTCTCTTTTCTTTGGCATCTGTAGGAATCCTTGTAGAATTATTTTATGTATGCTTTATTATATGCTATTTACATGTTAAGATTGTGACTGTCAATAAGGAATCTGGATAGGACTTTTAATTATCTCAGAATAAGTATAGGTGGAATCTAAGAAAACACTGAAAACCTTACGCGTACATAAAAAAAAAAACAACCCAAAAAACAAAAACAAAAAAAACAAAAAAAAAACAAAAAACCCTGCAATTCAATATAAACATATTAGTGGATCGAACTATCAAAAACAAACAAAAACAGAGCAACAACAAACATGGATATGAAAGTCCAGAAATAACTGACCATCTTGTATCAGGTACCCCGGTAAAATATCCACCGAATATAAAGCTCAGTAATTCAGTGTGGGCCAATATCTTCAGCGGAAAATATGCATCTTTTATGGGAAGGAAAATGCAAGAAATTGATGCGAACACCATCCAGACTTCTTTGCAATAGCCTGCAAAATTATAATGGAACTTTGCAATACACACAGAAAAAACAATCAAACTAATCACCCGGACAAAGTCATCAAAGACCACTAAAACAAAAATAACTTTCTTATTCATAAAGCCATCAAAATACGAACAGCTTGAAATCGAAATCTCAAAAATGTGCCAGAGGATATCAACAATGCCATTTGTATTTGGGGACCTCGGATTGTTTCGAAAAACTGGCGATAGACGCATCGAAAGATTTACTGGTAGGCAAGAACTTAAAGAAATACAAACTATTTTACTCACAAGTACGGACTACAACACGGGAAGGACATTAAGTATGTAAAATAGGTGTGATCTTAGTTTTTTTTTTTCTCCTAAAAAATGCTCAGTGGGAATGTCAGGATGTCATTTCTGTCCTTAGGTGTCATTTTGTGACCCTGGAAAAAATTAGTATCCAGCAGAAAACAATGGAATTAATAATAATAATAATAATAATAATAATAATAATAATGATAATTATTATTATTATTATTATTATCATTATTATTATTATTATTATTATTATTAGTAGTAGTAGTAGTAGTAGTAGTAGTAGTAGTAGTAGTATTTCCTTCAACTTTTGGTGTGTACATCTTTCTTTCCGGGCCCAGCCCAGAGGCCTAAGTTTAGAAATGGCATAATGAAATTTTCCACTGACCAATTAAAAAAATAAATAAATATATTTTACATAGATAAAGCCCTTCGTAAGTTGTGGACTGTACACGTGAGAACAATTTTTGTATTTCTTTAAGGCATGAACTTCAAAGAATCCTTTCAGTTAGTCTAATCGAAACTTTTCAAAAACAATCCGAGGACTCCAACTACAACAGGGATTGCTGATGTTCTCATGTGTCACGTTTTGGAGATTTCGATTTCAAGGTCCTTGTATTTTGATAGCTTTTTGAAGATCTTTACAGATACACTGCAGTCTGAAATGACTGCCATATTAATAAGGAAGCACTTTTTGTGTTTGAGGTCTCTAATAACAATGTCGGGGCGGTTAGCTTTGATTGTTCTGTCTGTGTGTATTGTATAAAATTATTGTTCTGGCTGTGTGTATTGTATAAAATTTTAACAGCTCAAATCTCCATAACCGAATCTCTTTCAGTTTCCTTTCCGTAGAAGTTGCAGATTCTCCAGTGCAGATATTCGCACACTCGGTCTTTCCTGGTTTTATTTTCAGTGGGTTCCAATACCGTGCAATCTGATAAGAGATGATCAATTGTTTCTTGGTAATTATCACAGAGCCTGCATTTTGGGCTAACATAGGTACCGCCAAGAGATCGCTAAAAATTAGCATAGCATGAATAAAAAGGGTCTGAAACATGAGGAAGATATTTTTTATTGCCTCAATGATAGTGTCATTATTAAGAGGAAAGATCAAATTATTTTGGAGGTATTTGTCTACATATTTATCGTTCCTAGCACGTACGAAATTTTCGTTAAAAATCTTGTTTTTTGAGTCAGCAAAATTGACGTAATATTTGATGTCAACCATGATTTTCCATTTAAAAAAAAACATGAAAATCTCTGTTTCAAATTCTTTTAAAAATCAATTAAAATATTTTTTCTAAATTTATTTTAAGAAGATTAGAAATTGTAAAGTGCATTAAAAATATTTTGAAACAAGCATTACTTAGTTTCTGTGCCGAAAAGATGTAGGTTAAATATAAGACAAAGCAGGTCATAACATTTGGTGTCACTTGACAAATTATGAGTGACGATTTCATCGCGTATTTACAGCTTTCGTAAGGGAAAGTTACCATACGGAAGAACTGAAGTGACATAATTATTTAGTTTTAACTGAAACAACTTATTTACCTTGTTATTTTTAAGGAAAATATTCAACGCTTTAATTTCTTTTTGTAGTTAGCTTTCAGCTTTACTTTTACGATGCTTCATGGAAAAAGATATTATAAAAAATAAAATAAGACTGTTGAGAGTAAGATTAAATTTAATAAGAAAAGTATCTAATTAATTTATAGGTACCTTTCTTATTAAATTTTATCAGAAGTGTGCATAAAATACTATAATTTTATGTATATTTATTACATTTTTTCTGTGTTATTTGTATTTTCATTCATTTTAATATTAATTTTGATATTTTATTTACAGAAAAATCTCATAACCTAGATAATGTAAAAATAAGATGATATAAATTTCATATGATACTAATGCTTGTAGGTGCAATTCTTAGTTGAAATTGAAAAATCAAATTGACTTCTCCACACGTGTTTCGCAAAAATAAAGGCGCTACATCGGAAAACAACGCTCAACTCAAATATCGCAATATTTTATTGTATTCTTGCCAATCATCGTACATTAGATTTATAGTCGTTCGAAGGATACAAAAGCAATCAGGAATTAGTTTTTTTTTATTTCTTTCGGCTCTTCTGATTTTTGATGATTTTTTAATCTAAAGTTGGAATGATCTAAAAGAAAGGAGAATATTTTAAAAAAAATACTTTTTTCATTCCTCTTAATACTAACATAAACATTCAGACGAAAAATCAGTTTTCGTCAAGTTTGGCGCGTTTTTCATCATGCTATGCTCATTTTTAGAGATCTCTCAGCGGTACGTTGGCTAACCCAGTATTTTATTATTTGTGCTTGATAATTTCTAGTTAACAAGCATTGGTCTTGTGCAGCAAGGATAAAACCTTCAGTTTCAGCTTTTAACCCTGCACTACGTTGCCACTGATGGGTACTGGGTTCGTCTACATCAGCTTCTTTCGTACGTGCAGAGTATTGACCGTGAATTGGTTATTCTTGCTATCGTTTCTGTAGTTGGTCAGTTGCATTTGTTCTTGCTTTCTTGTTTAAGTATTTTGCAACTTCAGTTGGTTTATTTTGCCTTATTTGTATTTCTGCACCCATTTGAAACTCCATTTTGAAATTGTTACGGAATAGAGACACTTAATACTTTCATGGTCTTTGAATCGTACCAACCAGTCTTCTGTAGTTTCCAGGTATCTTTGAAGGCCAACTGTTGTAGTTTTGTAGATCTAATTGAATTAATACTCTGCCTCCTTCGGATCTGGGCACATACAGATGTTCAACATCAGCTTTGGGATGTTGAAAGTAGTAGCAAGTGAGAAACTTACATTATTGAGGAGGCCTTTAACTTATCGGCGTCATTGGCAAATAATTTGAGATCATCGATGTAAATTAGTTGATGGAATATTTTTTTGTAACCATAGCTACGGTTGTGTAGTTCATGTGTACGTGTTTTTAAGGACAAACAAAACAGATGGGGTGAGAGGGAGTGGCTTTGAAAGATTCAACGTCGGATATTCAAACGGTTGAAGATGGCAGTGTTTCTGGTTTGGTTTAGGTATAATGCGGTGTTCCAGATTTTTAAAGTTCTTTTGGAAGACTTAATTTTAGCGATAAAACCTACAACGTTTCGCGTATTGTCTTGCTTTCTGTGACTTTAACTGAAGTTTCTGTTTCAGCATTTCCTTGATTGATGGAATTACATTTACGGATTTAATTTTATATTTCCGCTTGATCCCATTACACTTGCATGTTGAGATATTGGAGTTTCTAGTGAGCTCATCTAATACAGACATCCTACATCTCATTTCCTTTATTTCTCAAATCAGTTTTGTATTCCAATCTGGCTCTCTATGTCTGTTAGGTTTTTCATTGTCTTGACCCTAACATTTCCATTAGCTGCTAAAGCTGTTGCGTATATGACGTTGTTAACATCTGTGATATTATTATTATTATTATTATTATTATTATTATTATTATTATTATTATTATTATTATTATTTTATTTCACTTGATTTTTGATGTGTACACATTTCTTTCCGGGTTCCACCCAGGGACCTAAGGTTAGAAATGGCTTAATGACACTTTCCACTGCAAAAAATAAAAAAAAATAAAAATACAAATAAGTAAATAAATAAAAATTAAAAAAATGGCATAGACAAAGCCATTCTTACGTCGAGGGCTGTGGTCATGTGAATTTTTTTTTGTATTTCTTTAAGGCATGGTCTTCCAGGAATCCCTTTAATTAGTCTACTGGGATCTTTTCCAGCCAATTCGAGGGCTCCAACTATAACGGGGATTGTTATTATTATTATTATTATTATTATTATTATTATTATTATTATTATTATTATTATTATTAAATACTTAAAAATAAATATTAAGGGGTATTATTATAATATCATATTATATTATTTTAATTATAATTTATATATATATAGAAATGACACAAACCACAGAATATGATTGGCAATAATCAAGTCAAGCTCTTGTGGGATTTAAAATTTGGAGGTAAACAATTAGTAAATTAGTATTAATTTATAACCATTGCGAAACTCGTCAAATTGTAGCTAATAACGCGTATATTTTTTCTAAGAGGTGAAACTTAATGTACAGTTCATATGCAAATTAAAAATAATTTTTATTTCTAACCATTTTTTCAAATTTAATTTAGATTCTTAATTTAATTAAAATTATATATAATATCGTTTTGAGCGATGATTTTATGTAATTTTCTAAAAAGTAATTATGATGAAATATAATGCATGCAGAAAAGGAAAAAAATAAGAAAACTACAGGGCTAAAAGAAGCCTGAGTTTGAAAAATATATTATTTGTACTGTTTCTCTAAAAAAAAACAATGGACGCCATAAGTGGATCATTCGAAATCCAGGTACAGCTCTGCAGACGACAATAACCAAATGAAAGAAATGAATGTGTAAGGGAGAGGATTATAAGTATTTTATGAGCAAATAGTAATACGCTCTATACAATCCAATATACTCCTTAAGTTCGTGAGTAAAGACTTTACATTTACATTAGGTATCAAGAGAAAAATTCGTAAATGATTATAAAAGAGAAATAAATATTCAAAAATAATATCATGTTATATCAATAATGATTATTATTACCATTAAAGTTATGCACTGACAATTTTCTAAGACGTCACATGGTCCCATCGAAGCAGGCCACAATAGTGTTCTTAAATAAAAATGCAAAATAATAGTTGCTGATAACGAACTGAATAATCACGTTTTACGCGGAACATGAGATTTGTTGATGAATGGAAAACAGAACAAAAGAATTCAATGCATATCCACGTGGACGCGATTTGCAGATTTATCGCAGACTAATTCAATTTGGTAAGGTATTCATGCTCGTGAATTTTAGTGCTAAACAATTTGGTAAGATGACAATTTAATGAAATTTTATTATTACGCACACAAGTACACAGAGATTACGATAAACGATGGAATGTTCTTAGAAACACCCACACATATATTAAATAACGTTAAAAAATAAATTATATATATCATATATTATTATATATTATATATATATATATATATATATATATATATATATATATATATATATATATATACACACACACATATTAGGTTGGTGCAAAAATAATGACGTAATAATGTCGTTTTCTGACGTTAAAAATACGTCGAAAAACGACATTATTACATCATTATTTTTGCACCAACCTAATATATATAGATAGATAGATAGATAGATAGATAGATAGATAGATAGATAGATAGATAGACAGATAGATAAATAGATAGATAAACCTAGGGAACCAGACAAAGCTACCAGGTTTCACCTAAGCGGGTCGTCAGGGAAAGCCGGTGTCGTGTTTTTTCTTGTTTTTCATTTTCTTTTGTCACTTGCTATGATTTTGATTATCGTCTATAAATAAGGTGTTTCTCTTTTGCCTCTTTAGACAGCTTTCCCTGACGATCTGCTTAGGTGAAACCTGGGTAGGTTTGTCTGGCTCACTAGGTTTATCCAGGTCTGCTCTACGGTTGCATTGAGATCTTTTGTTACTTTTTTCTTTGGGCTTTAAACCTGTATTTGTGCGATTTTTTTCTACAGACTTTCATGTTTCTAGCTCTGTCTTTTTTTAAAACATTTTTTTCCTTCGAGATTGATTTGTTTACTGGCAAATCAAAAATTCGAACGTTTTTCGAAACGAGTATAGTTACATATATATATATATATATATATATATATATATATATATATATATATATATACACACACAAGCTGGCTACTCGTGTTCTAGGATACCCGTGTTTTAGGGAGGCTAACCAATGCCTATTGTAGAAGCACGCCCAGGCAGAGCCAACCTGTGGTTTATACTGCAACAGTTTTTGGGAGAGAGCGTGTTATCTAGCGTGATCAAGACACTTAACAAGGCCAGAACTCTCAGAACCTCGGTCAGGATGCCATGTGTCTTCGCCCTAGTACAGCTATCGTAGGCCTCCAAGGATCCCGTCAACCCAATTTCAGTCAACCCTACCAGGTACAAAACTGAAATTATTCATATGTTTTATATTATTTTATGTGTTCAAACCGTTTATCGATGATTTCTTTCCCTCACAAAATTATACCAAATTTAACCAATGCAGTTATATATATATATATATATATATATATATATATATATATATATATATATATATATATATATATAATTGTGTTTGTGTAAGTGCGCAGGTATGCAGAAAATAGAAAAGAAAACGTTGGGTGCATAATCCGGAGTTCCATAGTGCTCCATACAGGAGTAGAGCTTAATTATAATATTTTTTTTGTTTAAAAATATGAAGCGAATGAATCATATTTTTAAAGAAAAAAATATTATATATAACTTTAAAAAATCACTGTTACTTTTTAGACACATTAGCCTCTACACACATTGTAACAATTAATTTGCGTTTTTTTTTAAATAAAGGGTTAAAGTGGTCATATAATATGTATCGCCCGAAGAGGCCGTCAGGCTGAAACCATCGTCACGTATTTTAATTGACCTCCTGATTTTTAAAGATCAAATCTGTACTTGATATTTTTATGTGTACTTATATTTTTTCTCGCGTGTATTGAGCACTTTTTAATAGTACGGTTACCTAGTTTGATTCAACTCTGACCATTAACCTTTATATATATATCTTTATATATATATATATATATATATATATATATATATATATATATATATATATATATATATATATTATTGAGTTCGACAGATAATGCTTAATATATTATTACTTATTTCCAGTTTGCGTATAATGTGTCGAAAATTTTGAGGAAAATGAAATCTATATAACACTGTCATCCATATACATAGAAAATAGACTGAGAGATTATATTAAATAAATCAGTTGTAACCTCATAATTACATAATAACTTGCTTTGGATGACTAAAATGCCTAAGACACTATCAATGGATAGATACACAGAAGAAATTATTCCCAAACTGAACCAAACCATTTATAAGATGGCAAATTATATAAATAGTAGCATAATTTTGACGTATAATAAAAATAATATAGTTTTTTTATTCATTTGAAAGATTATTGAATATAATTCAATACTAGTGTTAAAGAAATTAGATAACACTTAAAATGTTTTCTCCCCTGAAGTAATTGTCTAATATTCACTGCCGAAGATAATATTATGTAATACATTTTAGACAATACAGTTTAAAATACATTTTTATATTGAGTAGACTTGTTATAAAGACCAATAGATATTTGACAGTCTTCTAATGCACATTGGTCTTTCTTTCTAAAAACATTGTCCGATTACTTAATGATTTGTTCAGCTTCTGCACGTCATTTTTATCTATTTTAGTGTACCTCGGGATTTTAGTATTACGCATTCTTTCTGATGAAACCCAATAATCAGATTGTTAAATTTACGCCGATTTGGTTTTGACGTCTTCAGACTTCTTTTTTTTTTTTTGTTGAGAACCATACATTCTGTCATCAAAGAGTTGATGTCTGGTTCCTCACTAAAGTTATTTGAGTTTTGGTTTCATTTTTTCCTAACTTTCCTAATGTTAGGCCCATAATAAAACAGTTTTGTTCCAGTGGATTTATTTCGTGTCGTTTTACATTTTAAACAATATCGGAGAGCAATGACAATTTTGTTAATATTACTCTATTTTCGTGTATTCAAATAATTCGTTCTCGAACAATTTAAAATCTGTTTGTTTCCCAGTAAGATTGCAAATTACTCACGTTTCTTTCCAGTTTAAATGAAACTTAGCAAAGAGATTTTCTTATTATAGCACATAACATATTTTTAATCTCCAAAATATATTTGTATCATCTCTAAATAGGATATAAGTAACTGTATTATCAGTTCTCCTTATCTCAAATGGTAACGGTAATGCTAGCTATGTCATTTTGTGGAAACATTTAGTATTTATTGATTGAGCAGCCAGGATTACAGTCAGCTGAATTATTTGATATCCTTCTCTTAAAATAGGTTTGCAGGAAATTAGCTTTCTGAAGTAGTTGTTAATGCATCTATTTGTACTGATGGGAGCTTCCTTCCTGACCTTTTAATTGAATAATGTGGAAAGTCAAAATCTGTGCAATGGACAGAGCAGGTAAACAATTTTATATTTGAGACATATACAATAATTTGGAGGTGTGTGGTGACATATTATACCCCTTACCAGAACGAAATCTTATTAGGGTCATGTGTAGTAAACAATCCAAAGAATTCGAGAGATTAATTAACATAATGTCTATTAATATTAGTTCATTAATGCATGTTAAACTATATTTTTTTTAAATTTTTATTAATTAGACCATTATATATATCAAGCTGTCTCTGCATTTGTTTTAATTGCCCTGACAGCATTGTGTTCAAATGAAAGTATATCTTGTTCCAATACATTGGATATTATCCCACTACCATTGATATCCGCCCAGTCTAATTCAGCTAAGATGACTTCACATTGGAATCCTTCTATATCTTTTCAACTTCAAAATAATAATAATCAACTTCAAAATGGACTTATTTTCAGGTAAAAAAATTAATCAACTCCAAAACGGATTAATCAACTTCAAAATGGATCAATCAACTTCAAAAAGGATTAATCTACTTCAAAATGGATTAATCAACTTCAAATTGGAAAACAACTTCAAAATGAGAAATAATCAACTTCAAATTGGATTAATCAACTTCAAATTAGATTAATCAACTTCAAATTGAGAATTAATATGATAATAATAAATTTAATATTTATTCTTCTATTTTTACTTAAAAGGGATATAAAAATATAAACGTTCCTAATAAATTTATTTAAAATATTATATCATCCAAGTTAATTACAGAGGGAAGTAATCTGTGTATTCCAGATACGAAGTTAGTGCAAGTCTCAGGGGAAATATTATTAATTGCCTCGGAGATCATCGCTTCTAACTTGCTGAGGCGAAATTCTTTAGTAGTTAAAGATCCATGACCATCAACTCTTAAAATCCCAACAATCAGCTTTAATGACTGACCAAACCTTTTCAATGGGATTTAACATCGGACTATAGGCGGCAATCTGAAAATTTGGTGTAGCTTAAATTCATTCTCCTCCACAACTTCTTGAATTGAAGTACGGCTAGTAGCGTTATCAATAACTAAGACAACTCCCCTTTCATAAATTTCATTTGACTTTCTAAGGCATATCCTGCTACATCCTTTCGCATCCTCTTTTTTGAAAGAATCTCTTTTAATTTTATGATGAATTATTCTATTATTACTAATACATCCAATAACATGGATGTTATTTCCTCTGAATCCGGCCGCGACTGTAGTGCTCCTCGTGCCTTTTTTAGAGCGACCTTCTCTTCTTGAAATATGAAGATTAAAACTGGTTTCATCCATATAAAGTATTGGCACACTTTGGGACTGAAATTCTAATAAAGCTACTACATAGTCCTTACGTTTCGCCTTATTGTCATTATTAGTGGCAGCTTCTGGTTCATGATGAACCACTTTTAAATTAAAGGCCATGGAGTACAAGTGCTTTCTTATGCATTCTTTCGTCACACGGACCTCATACTTTTCGACCAACTTATTTACAATGTCTTGAAGAGTGACACTAGGAGACTTTTCAATTAATTCGGCCATAAAATTCTTATGCTCTTGTGTAATTTTATATTTTCTTGTTCCTCCCCCTAGAGTCACTCTTATCAGCATCCAGCATCATCATCAGTCATCATTTTTGCCCATACGGGAATTCATCCTCCTATTTTTACTGTAGGCTCACCCAATGCTTTCTTGGGCTCTAAGTTGTTTGTATTTAGGTTTTTTCTTCATCTATATAATGAAGACGAACAGTCAATTTCCTTACTCATGGGGTAAATTAATTGAAAAAAATTTTCAATTTACCAAAAAAATATCTCAATTTGAATTTGTTTATTCTAATTTGAAGTTGTTTTTGTTTATTTTAAAGTTGATTAGTTTTAGGTTTTTGACATTTTCTGAATTTGAAGTTGATTAATCCATTTTGAACTTGATTGTTCCATTTTGAAGTTGATTATTATCATTTTAAAGTTGAAAATTATAGTTTTCGTTATTTGGATCAACAATTATTATTATAGAAAAAGGATTCAAGACGGATAACCTTCTCAGCTCAGATCTCAGATTGTGTCGTTTTTCTGTCCCCGGTTTACTTTAAATATTCTGTTGGCATTATTCGCACTGAGATATGTAAAGTGCATATTAGAGTCCATGCCTATATTTTAAGGACAGAAAACTAATAAGCATATCTGTGCTACATTAACACAACATAAAATAATATTTCAGTGGAAATATATATGAATAGACTAAATACAGAATAATTTCCCGAGAGAGAAAATATTAGATCATGTGCTTGTTTAGCTTGGTTTCTCGACACTAAGCTCTAAACCACAAAAGAGAATTTACGAGTAACATTATATACGTTGTGGTGACTACGGCACATCACATCACATTTCAATTGATATCTTATGGATTCACCACTGGATTAACGATCCTATTTGAGGTTCCAATATTTGATTAGCTTTTAAATACATTTACATAATAAATCTTCAATGTTTTCTTTAATATTTGTGAATAATGGCCAACAGTGAATTAAGTGTATTGAAATTTAAAAAAAAAAGTATATATAATATCGAAATAATATATTTTTCATGAAATATATCACATGATACACATTAATTCATGGATAGAGAGGGTTCGCTGGATAAATTGTCCTCAAAAGTTACGCAAAGATGAAATTAATTCTGATATTTCATTTTAACAGATATCTTTACAAAAGTTACACAAAGATATGGTAGAATAGAAACAGACTACACGCATGCGCGAAATTAAAAATATAAAATTAGGACATTTTACCCACCACTCCATGTACATAACAAGTACATTTCAGCCTAAATTGAATTGAATATTGCTTGTCATTTTATTTTATTTTTAATTAAAATTCGTTATTAGGTTGAATATAAATACAGAATTGTCAAATTTTCTCGTTAACTCTGAAATGAATTCTGCATAATAATTTTGAATAACAGAATTATGCAGAACATGCCAAATTGATTTTAAACAATGATATAGGTTACATTTGTGATTTGTTTGAAAAAAATTCGAATATATATATTTTTTATATAATTGATTCATGTAAAATACAAAGAAATTATAATGTCAATTCAGTTGGATGAATTATTCAACCTTGATGAAAATATTACCAATGCAAATTAATCATCACTGGGGGTATCTTTGAACATTCTAAAATGATACACACGCGATAACCTGTACTGACCTGTCAAATTCCAGTTGAAAAGTCAGAAGATAAACGACAAGGCTAATTGACACACGCAGAAAATGTATTAAATTACATTTTACTTCGATATATTAATTACCGGAAATCTATTCATGATGTGCAATTGACATTACATCTGAAATGGTGATTTTCCTCTTCCCACATCACAGGTGAATATAATGTTAATACCCATTTTGTGAATCAATGTAGGCTAAGATCTATCAATGTCATGTGTATATGATTTGTATAGCCAGGTAATTACAAAAAAAAAATGTAGGCATACGTGCATATTACATAGAAACACCGGCTCCCGTATGATTATTGAAGTTAAGCATGGGTGAATTCCAGGTTTTGTAAGTTTGGATGTAAGGGTGATGCAATGTAAATGGATCGGAATTGCTAATCAGAAAGCTGAGTTCAAATTATAATTAGGTTAGTTATAGTCACTTATGTGCAAATGTCTTTAGGAAGAGTAAGAATCATTTTGCTATTCTCCATTAAGACAGTTACTACTATAGCATTACTGTCACCACCAATTATTACAATATCTGTCTATATTTATGAGATGACGTATTATATACACTATCACACCTACTGGGCACATGGTACAGTAGATAAAGGTGTTAGTTAGATCCAGTGACATAACTGAAAGAGTTTGAGTTCAATATCTGGTTATGGCGGTGGAGAAATTGGAGAGGGGAATTAACAGGAGATCATTGACATCCATTAGACATGTCACGTGGAACAAGAACAGTCTACCCCAGTGAGGGAAATAAAGGGTTCAGTTCGACATTCCAACAACCTGAAGAAGGCCGGAGAGTACAAACGCCGAAACGTTGTGATAAACATGGCGACAAAGATGAGGACAATAATCCGAATCATGTAATTAGTAAAATGTTACAATCTAAAAAAAACAACAACAACATATTGTTTTAGATAACAAGCAAATGGTAGTGTGTGTATATGTGTGTGAATAATATCCCACTAAGCAAGTCGATGAAGCCACGAAGACACGTGGTGATGGGAGAGACTATGAGGAATAAAGAAAAAGCAGAAGGAAAAATAGAAGAAAAAGTAGAACGAAAAATAGAAAAAAAATTAAAATGAAAAAATAGAAGAATAAGTAGAAGGAACAATAGAATAAAAGGTAGAAGGAAAAATAGAAGAAAAAGTAGAAGGAAAAATAGAATAAAAAGGAGAAGGAACAATAGAAGAAAAAATAGAAGGGAAAATGGAAGAAAAAGTAGGAGTAACAACGAAAGAAAAAGCAGAAGGAAAAAAAGAAGAAAAAATTGAAGGAACAATAGAAGAAAAATAAAAAAAATGAATAATAGAAGAATAAGTTGAATGAACAATAGAGTTAAAAAATAGTAGGAATAATAGAAGGAAAATAGTGAAAAGTAGAAAAAATAGAATAAAATGTAGATGGAACAAAAGAAGAAAAAGTAGAATACAAATAGAAGAAAAAGTCGAAGTAACAATAGATGAAAAAGTAGAAGGAAATATAGAAGTAATAGTAGAAGAAAGAATAAAAGAAAAAGTAGAAGGAAAAATAGAAAAATATTAGAAGGAACAATAGATAAAAAAGTAGAAGGAAAATAGAAGAATTAGTAGAAGGAAAAATAGAAGAAAAAAGAAGAAGAAAAGTAGAGGCTAAAGTAAAATGAAAAATAGAAGAAAAAGCAGGATAAAAAATAAAAGAATAAGTAGAAGAAACAATAGAAGCAAAATTAGAAATATCTATAGAATAAAATTTAGAAGAAAAAATAGAATAAAAAGTGGAAGGAAGAATAGATGAAAAATTCGAAAAAAAATCGAAGAAAAATAGAAGGAACGAAAAGGAAAAATAGAAGAAAAAAGTAGAACTAACAGTAGAAAAAAGTTTAAAGAAAAATAGATGTATATGTAGAAGAAAAAATAGAAAAACTAGATGGAAAAATTGAAGAAAAAGTAGAAGGACAAATAGAAGAAAAATTAGAAAGAAAAATTGGAGAAAAAGTTTGTAGAATATTAGAAGAAAAAGTCGATGGAAAAATAGAAAAAAGTAGAAGGAAAAATAGAAGAAAAATTAGAAGGAACAATAGAAGAAAAAATAAAGCAAAAAATAGAAGGAAAATAGAAAAAACATAGAAGGACAAATAGAAAAAAAAGTAGAAGGAACAGTAGAAGAAAAAGTAGGAGAAAAATAGGAGAAAAAGTAGAAGGAAAAATAAAAGTAAAAACAATAATGAAGACGACAGAAAACGATTCACCCGTTGTTTAATATTTTAAAGTTTAATGTTGATTGAAATGCAAGTATCCAGAAGAGCGTTGAAACGCTATAGAAGAAACTTTTAGCATAGAACTTATTGTTATTTCTATGCATTTTCACCTTAATACGGTGAGACGTTGTCTCGAATATAGCACTGAGCTTAAATTCATAAAGATTAGTTAACAAAGACGAAAACTGATTACGAACAATTTCCCTGAAACTATTTCCAGTAAATGAAGAAGCTAATTAATTTACAGCTGTGGGAAATTTAGAACCAATATATTTGTAGGTTCTTTTGTGATTATTATGAATGTCTAAACTTCCTTCAGGAGAGTTTGAGCAAACTGATTGAACTCATATCTTCTCTTCCTACCCTCTTCTGTTTTATTCATATGACACATCTCGTTCTTCCTAACTATTTTAACAGGGCAACCACAAAGTCTTTTTTATCATAACACACCTATATATGCAATCAAGGTAAATCTGAAATAATGCTATATACTAAACTTACAATTAGTCTTACCTACAAATGAAAGAAAAAAAATCTTTAACAATTTTAAACCAGCACTAAATTCATAAATAAATTTAAACTAGCACATATCATAACCCTGATCACAAAATCCCATAGCATACACACGAAATTTAGTAGTCAATTCTGTTATGCTTATATAAAAGATTGCTATGTGACGACAACTGTCGCGAAATATCAGACGCAAATCGTTAATTCTAAAATGCCGTTCTATGACGGCATACTAAGCGAAAGTACGATATATTAACAAGAGGACTATATGCAATATATATATATATATATATATATATATATATATATATATATATATATATATATATATATATATATATATATATATATATATATATATAAACCCTTATCAGCAGCCTAAGAAATATATCTGAATCAGTACCTGGCAAAAAATCCAGTTTTATAATGTATAGAAATATCTACTCTTTACTTGAAGAAGCTCGCGAAACCAGAAACACTTGTAGAAGAAATATGGGAAATAGAGTATAATATATATTTTAAATTGAAAAAAAAAAAAACAAACAAAAAAACACCCAGAATTCAACCAAAAACCTTTCCGGTTGTCTTCTTTGACAAACATTCTTGACACCAAATCTGTAAGTTAGTGACTCCCCAGGATGCTTTAAAAACATTTGATTGGTTAGATTTTTCAGTAGAATATACCTCGTGCGTATTTTGTATATATATATATATATATATATATATATATATATATATATATATATATATATATATATATATATATATATTGATTTTTATATATTCGGAAGAAATACGTGAGATTCATGAATAATGGATCTAAAGTAAAAATGGTGATGAGATGTAGTTTTTTTTTAAAACGTGTGTCAATAGTCTGTGCTATTGATACAAAATATTTTTATTTTATTTTTAAGGGTTATGTTCTTTTTTATAAGGCTGGAATTGATGGAATTTAAGTTGTCCTATGTCGTTACGATGAGAGACGAGAGAGTTTGAATTTTTTTATAAACGCAAAACACGTTTGTTTTCTTGAATGTGGGTCTTATATTGCGTGACAACTCTCAGTGCACATGTTATTGCAATGTAGACATTTGATTTGATAAACTCCGGCATTTGAATTGTTTTCTATTTTATTTTTCATCGTGATCATATTGCCGATAGTTTTGGTGCTGGTTGTAACAATCCTAGCATTAGGAATGACGAATTCATTTGCTAGTTTAGTTGAAGTATTGGACGGTAAGATTATGAATTGTATATATTTTGTGTTGTAGGTATTTTTTGTTTGGTTTTATAGATTTTGCGATCTCGTTTTTTCATTTAACATGAAATGGTAATGTAGAAATTTCAATGTGTTCTCAATGTAATCTTCTTCTTCATTAATGTATTTAGGGCTACATATCTCTAAGGTAAATTCCTACAATTATTCTAAACAGAAATTGATATGGTCATTTTGTTAGTGTGTTTTTTTCTATTGTATAATTGTCTTATGCGTACAGCCAAAGTTTTTATGAATTAAATTATTAACTAATTAAAGTAACATAATTTGAATAAAATGTAATTTTCATCAGAAATATTATTTTAAACATTGTTTTTGTGGATCCACATATTTAAGTAAATAATTTAATTTAAGAGTCGCATCTTGTCAATCATTTACCAATGGTTGCTACTGACAGTATTTTGGACCATTCAACCTCTCATCAACAAGAATCAGCTCAGATTTCCCTCAAACCAGACAGCGTCCCATACCATTACGCCAATCCCTCCATGTTTCACAGTCGCCTGCAGACATTCATCGTTCCCAGTGTAATTCTGATTTGAATTTGAATATTGGCAGAATTTAATTTTTATCTGACCAAATTACCGACTGCCAAAATTCATAATCTTTTCTTTTGTATTTTCTCGCCCAGTCCATACTAATGTTCCTGTTAGCCTCTGAAATCAGGAGCTGTTTTCTTGCAACTATTCTTTGATAGGCTAGCTCTTTCAGAGTCTTTTTCACCGCATATGGTGACATTTCCATGCTTTTGGCGGCAATTTCTGATGACTTCCCTATTGAGTGCCCTTTTCGTTCGCTCATACACGATTCTTGGTCTTCCTAAACATTATTCCACAGGAAAATGATCTTCTTCATTCAATTTCTTGAAAATATTAATAACCGTTTGATTATTAACTTGGAAAAACTTTGCAATTTCTCTATTTGACTTGCACATTGATACCATCCTGTTATTTGCCCTTGTTGGAATTCACTCATTTCCTCATTTCCAAAAATTGTCATTGCAATATATAAGTCAACTATTCTACATATATGAGAGTAGCTTGATTCAAACATGGTATTGTCTGAAAAAAGGAGAGAGCTTATAAACCAAGCAAAATTGTTGTAATCAAGGATGGGTAAAAACATATCAGAGCCCACTGTATATAGTATATTTTTATACAGTAGGATTTTATTTAAACAAAGTGTATTTTATTGTATGGATAGGATCAATCTATTTAATATTTTATTACACTTTTTCAATTTTTAAAAACATATTTCACATTTTAATTAATGTATTGGAAAAAAAAAACGTTTAAAAATTTATGATATTCTCCTGTAGATATTCGAGTAATTTGTTCTGGATGTCATTATCGTCAATATAGTCGATATCATGACCAAAATTGTAGTTCAAATCCCAGCAATTTTTGAACGTTACATTTTATTAACACGTGTATCCAAAAAGTGGTGATCGCCTATTTCATGCTTCAAGGCAATTTCAGGCCAAAACCATGAGATGTAACAATCAATCGCCCCGCCAGTGGACTGAATGCTGTATTTACTGTGTAAATAAAGTAATATCAGTTCGTTTAGTTTTTTTGCTAGTTGGGGTTCAAGTGTTGAGACTAGTGAGAGAGAGTTTAGCACGAGGTTTGTGTGTTTTCTTCTTCCATTATGTGTAGTGTCCTTTCAGGACATATGGCTCTTCATTCCTCCTAACACTTGTAGCTTTCAATACGCTTTGTCCCTTCTCCAAGACCCTGTTCTATCATTCACTTGCTTAAGCCATTAGGTATGTCATGCATTGCTTTCCGTAGTCTCTCTTTCCCTCTATTCTCCCTGTGAGTATCAGATTCTTCAAGCCCTCCGTTCTCGTTAATTGACCCACAAATTTCTGCTGCCTCTATCTGATATTATGTATAAGCTTCCTCATCGTTACTCACACGCTCTGTCCATGATATCCTTAGCATCCTTCTGTAGAACCATGCCTCCGTTGTCTCGAGACTCTTTTTCATCTTTGAGGAGATCGTCCAACATTCGCTGCCGTAAATGGGACAGATATTACGTATCAGTTTAGTACTATTTTCCTTTTTACCAATGAAAGCCTCATATGTCGTAATACTCTACATAGCCTTCGGAATTTCTTTTTTTTTTGGCCATCCCAATACATCTTCGGATCTCAGCATTGCACTTACTGTCCTCTGTCAGAACACTTTCCAGATATTGAATTTTCCGTACATGCATGGATTTTGTGTCCCGACGTGAAGATGGCATTTCAGGCTCATCCTTTTACTGATGATCATGCATTCTGTCTTTCTGTAGTTCATGCATAGCCTCATCTTCTCGCTCTCATTGGCTATCTTTTGTAGAAGGATTTGTAATTTATTTTCCGTGCTTGCTCTTGCTCATCTGCGTATCTTATGCTGTTAAGATTGTGACGTCCAATAATGAATCTGGGAGGATTTCTAATTCTCTCAGAATTTCCTCACTATATAGGTTTAGTAAGTACACTTTCTATTTTTGTATATCTACTGAACACATTCTCTATTCGCATACAGACCGTTTGCCGCCAATATACATCTTGATTATTCTGATATCTTTCCCAGATATTTCAAGGTTTCTGAGCGGTTTCAAAGTTTGTCACGTGCTTTGTCGAACGACGTTTCGTAGTCTATAAAACTCAATTATACGTCCTTCTACAATTGTCTTGCTCTTTCTGATAACAGTCTGACCATGAATATCGCGTTCCCTGTTCCGGTGTCTTTAATGAACCCACACTGTTCCTGTCCTATCACTTGCTTTACTCTGCTGCGCGCTCTATTCATCTGTGACAGACCATGGTGAATATTTTTGTAGGTTTCTATGAAAAGCGGGTGTTATCTGGAACCATTAGTCTATGACCGTTATGTAGACGGCACATTTTTCGTCTTTGATAACCCAGTAGAGGTCAATAAATGTTTTCCCTACTTAGCGATATACATCCAGAATTAAAATATACACTAGAAATAGAAACCAATAACACAATGTCCTTCTTAAATGTGTTTGCTAACCAAACCTTCTTCATATTACCTTAAATCAATTTATATACTTGGTGGGATGAATTTTGCCCTAACAAGCGGAAAATTAATTTAATTGGGTCCCTAGCACATAGAACGCCAATGATTTGTCCAAAATCAAATCTAGATGAAGAAATAAAATGATCAGTAAAACTTTAACAAATAATTGGTATCCTTTACATGTTATTAGGTGAGTTATCAGTAAGAAAATATCTGGCTTTTCAGATATTAAACCTAATATGGTTTTAAATTCCTTGTTTATTTTCATTTGATTTGGCTGCGCGCAGTAAGTGAGAAATTCGCCAAACAAATTACCTCTGCAGTAGAGCATTGTTATTTCTTTTCTAGTGTGCTACTTGTGTTTCTAAATCTGTTTTGACGTCTAAAGAATTAATTGTTCTACCCCCCAGTATATAATAATGTTATTTATCATTTTAAATGTACTTACAGTGTCAACAACTTAGGTAGAACCCAACGTTTAGATACTAG
>OZ010594.1:96131198-96231198 GCA_963932145.1 Acanthosepion lycidas | reverse complement strand
TTCACTGAATATCATCCTGAGCAATTGCTTTAAAAAAAAAAAAATTACCCGCATTTATCTCACTGGAAAAAAATCGGGTTTATTCTTTAAAATGATAGCAAATAATTCTATCTGTAAGCCGAGTTGCAATCAGACCGAATGCCTTTAATGAAAACATCTATCTTGTTTCTCTTCTTTATCTCCACGGAATAAGTAATATTCACCACACCTCAGTTTCTCTCGTTAATATGGCAATTGGAACAAACTGTTTCTGATATTATATAAATACACTTATGATAAAAATAGCATTATTCCCAGCTTTCTAAAAATATTGATAATTTATGTACCCTTAAAACTGCTTTTTCTGGACCAAGTACTTACTCTACTTGAGCGGCAGTGTTTTTTTCTTTCCGATTTCTTATATGAATGTTTGTCAGTTTGCTGTCTGAATACTTTTGACGCTAGCTATTTGCCTAAATGCACAAATGTATTAAAATCTGGGGACTTTAGTAGTTTTGGTAAAACAGTGCTTCTATTTCGATACAACACGTGTACTGTGACCAGGTATTTTTTTTTTCTGCTGGCTTATTACACAGACGATTAGAATAGATCTATCTGGAATCCAGTGATATGTAGATAGTAGAGGCACTCGACAACGATACTTCCAAATAAATGAGAGTATTCTGTACCCACCAGTTTTGGAATTCGATTCCTCCCAAAATAATGTTGTGCAGAGAAACATTGGCAACTATCATTTACATGATTTTACTCGGATGTACAACAGCCGGAGCGTAATCGCATCAACCGGATATGCAAACGTACCCTGCCGTCTGTTTTATTCAAGAAAAGATACGTCTCAATGACATTCACCTGATAAAAATAATATCTCCGATAAGTGTGTATCCCAATTACACTACCTGATAACACTCAATAGAAATCATTGCGATAACTACGTCTCATCGCGGTTAATTTTTTCTCGATAAGAAGCGAAATTGATAGTTTAAAGGCTCTTTATTTAAGTTTTTCAAATGTTTCTAAGTATTTCTATCGGCTTCTAAGTTAGGAATATCGGTTGAAAATGCACGAATAGAAAGCACGTTTTGCTTGTTTTTGAAAGTTTTCTAAATGTGCGTAAACTTAAGTTTATAGACTTGTAAGTTACGAAAGTATGATTAAAAGGCTCATTTCAAAGCGAAATTGATAACAGAAGATACTTTTAATTTAGTTTTGAAAGTTTTCT
This sequence comes from Acanthosepion lycidas, assembly GCA_963932145.1. Taxonomy (NCBI): domain Eukaryota; kingdom Metazoa; phylum Mollusca; class Cephalopoda; order Sepiida; family Sepiidae; genus Acanthosepion; species Acanthosepion lycidas. The sequence continues at coordinate 96,229,979 of OZ010594.1, read as the reverse complement.
AAAGGTGTGCAAACTTCTGTATATAGCCTTGGAAGTTACGAAAACACCATGAAAAGTCTCGATTCGAAGAGAAAACTCGGGAGCTGAAGGCACTTTTAACTTGTTTTTGAAAGGTTGCTAAAACTCTGCGTATATAATTGTTAAAGCTTGGAAATAGCGAAAAGATTATAAAAAAGGCTGTTTTGAAGCGAAATTAATAGTTTGAGGATAGTTTTTCTTTGTTTTTGAAAGTTTATTAAAAATGTATGTACTAACTTTTAGGTTTGTAAGTAAACGTAATGTTTTTTTCCAAGGCTGGGGAGAATGTTCTTCGCCAAAATAACATAAGATTTTGAATTCAGAGTAGTTCTTCTCCTCGACTGTTTAGCAACCACGACTGAAGACTCCAGTAAACCCAGCTACAAAAACTATAACTAGGGGAAGAGATGGTTATCATTACAATGGAATGTGAGCACCACGCTAAATTCATCGTGCCAATTTGATTATACGCAAACGTATTCTTTTTTACTATTAGTTTTTTTTTTTGTTTTTTCCGTTGAAGCAAACAGTTTGTGTTTCCTTTCCTTAGATGTGACGTTCAACATATCAAAATGATGAAAAAGAGTTTACTATACTTCCTTATATTATTATGACATACTAGCGTAATTGTAACGAATTAGTACTATTTAATTCCGCATGTACCTGTTGTAAGTTTTGTTTCCTCAGTTTATATAATGACATTTTAAATCACAATTGTTTTGTACAAATCATTATTGAGCTCAGCTGAACAAAGAAAATATTTTCTAAATTGCCACATGATAATTCGAGAATTTTAAGTGCTATACATTAAAACGACATTATATTTACCGAATTCGCTATATATATTTTTCAGCTTTCCATTAAATCATTCTCTATTCTTTTATTATTAATTTTTAGCAATTTAACTCCATGCAAAGCAGTAAAGCCACTAAGACACAAGAGGTTACTGAGCGTGATAAAATAATAAAGAAGAGAAATATTATTAAGGAACTAGCTTGGAGTTTTATTAGATTAAAATCAAAATAAATTCTGTTTTTTTACATGACTAAATGTAGATTCGGAGTAAGAAGTGATTTATTATTGTGTTATTTGATATTGCTTATATTTAATCTAATTTTAATCTCATATCTATTATGACGTTTATTAGCATTATTGAAATAGTCACATGTCTTCTGGAAAAGCTTGATTGATATCCAAATATATTTTGCTCATTCTGTATATAAACACGGAGCTAAAAATGAGTTTACGGCTGCTCATGTAGCGTAAAAATCTCTGTGTAGAAAGTCGACGTTTGTTATTGATTGGAAATATTAAACATACATGCCGGGCATAAATGCCTGGAAACAATGAATCTGATTGTTTTCGTTTTGTAAATGCAAAACTTTTCGCCTGCTCTAGAAAACATAATGACGATTCCCCATATACTTAATCTGATGGACACCTGTGACTCACAGAGAAGATGCACGCATGCAATATTTTAATATTTTTCCTAACCTCGTTGTTTTATTCTCGGGAAATGCAGTACAGATGGTAGAATCGGAAATTAACATGAATTTTTTCTTAATTCGAAGACAAAATCCCTCTTCTGCACCAGGCGCAAGAGTCGGATGCTAGACATCAATCAGTCATTGCAGGAATCTTATCTTTTAGCATTCACTCGAAAGTATAGAAAATGCACGAACCCGGAAGCTAAAATAACAGATTTCAATATAGTAGAGGCGGGATTTGTCCTTTTTCAGTTTAGAAGAACTTATATAACACAATGGCATTTATTGACATGTTTCCCTAAAAGGAAACTGGAATATCGATGAAAAACCTGGCGGTATTTTGTAAACACTTAAAAAAAAGTGATTTTAGTTTTATTGAGAATTAGTTTAAAGAACGTCTGCTTTCCAACACGAGACCCAAGTCTAAATGTTCCATTGTCGATTTTTCAGAAACGTAACTTCGTGATTATGATCGGAGATAATCTAAGTGTGCAGCAACTTTTGAAAGAGTCTCTAATCATACCATGGGATGACCCACGCATTGTCAGTGAAATTGTGTAGACGGAGCGATTAGGAGGCCGTTGATATTTATTTCTGCATGAAATCAAACTGATGATCACACCAGATCATGCGGCCTCTCCCAGAAACTCTAACCAAGGTAGACTCGAGATAGTTGAAATATAAACAATAAAGGGCTCTATATGTGTTGAATCAGCACAAATGTTCCACAGCAGATGTATGCAAAAGGGCATATAGTCGTCATACCAGACATGTTTACTTGGAAACGAGTAGCCAGCCATTAGTTTTTTCTGTGAATCTCTTCCTATCGCTTAGTCAGTTGGACTTTAAAAACATGAAAGGTTAAAAATATTCTTGCAGTAAACATTGTTATCTTGAGTAATGTGGCTCTTTTGAATTGGTCCACTGTGTTAAAAAAAAATGCCCAAATTCTATTACTGTTCATTTCACTTGATCTGAAATCTGTTAACCGCAGTAATTATCTAAATGTATAGAATCGTTTTAGTTTTTTAAGTGATAATGAAATGATAATTTTATAGAATTGGATAATATATTAAAAGAGATGTACTTTTGACGCACGTCAATTATACGCAGCAAAAAAAAAACATTTGCTGATTACATTAATAAACATCAAAATAACTGACCAAGACTTATATTAAAGGTAGAAACTATTAGGTTGGTGCAAAAATAATGGCGTAATGTCGTTTTTTGCCGTACTTTTTAACGTCAAAAAACGACATTATTACATCATTATTTTTGCACCAACCTAATATAAAAAAAAGTTAAATTATTAAAAATTTAAAGTTAAAAGTTAAGTTAAAAGTTAAAAATTAATGTAAAGTTAAAAGTTAGAGTTAGGAACTATTAAAAAAATTAGACTATTAAAAAAAAGAATCTTTTCAAGATCTATGAATTACACTTATTAATTAACCAAATAGATAGATAGGTTGAACACACACTGGGATGAACAAATTGTGGTCTAAATTACGCAAAACTGAAAATAACACTGGCATCTCAATTTAATATTAAGCAAAATATCACAAAACTATATTAAAATTACTAAAGAGTAACTTTATTCAATAAAATCACAACTAGCTTCAGTCACAAACGCCAAAAGACTTTAGAGTCTCTTGCATCTCTTCTGAATGGTCTCCTTGATTAAGTTGGTGAATGTTGCCATAATCCTTAAATTAATGTCGTCTTTGCTCAACTGCGACGCACACAATAATTAAGAGAGTTGCTGTCTGGGGAGTTAGTTGGCGAGATGTATGGGTTGATGTGGTCGCAGAAATTTTCTGACATCCATGTCCGTGTACACCTGCTTGTGTGGCAATGCCACGTTAACCGACATAGGGGCTTCCAGTAGCCATCGTCTTGACACAGAGTAGCACTACCTCCTCAAGTTACTTGATGTAGGATTCCATGTTGAGTCTGAGGCCCTCACCATTAAATTCAAGAGTTATTTTCTTATCAGAACGATAAGAGTGAGTTCTCCAAGCCGCCGTACCTTCGTAATCACCATTAGACTGATCCAACCTTTTCCTATACCTCTGCACTCTCCTCACACTGACAATGAAACACTCTGAAATGTTCTTATTAGAGATGCCGTCGTGAATGTCAAGCACTACAGCATACCGTTTTCAAAATGTTGATGATGTGAATTGCGTCATGGTGTTTGTTTTTTTGTTTTTTTCTCACAGATAGTGCCCAACTGAACTTACTATACTGTACAATCGACAAAATCAAAAACAATCATAACGCATGCGTGAAATTAAAAAAAATAATATGGCGACAATTTACCCATCACACCCTTTAGAAAGATAGGCTGTTCAGTAGGTCTGTTGCTTACATACTTTTGGTGTCCTCCCTTTAAAGAGTCTATGTTGGACTCTTCCGCTTACTATATGATTAATAGAAGGTCTTGGGGGAACGATCGAATAGATAAAATGTTGTGACCAAATAAATGGTTAAATAAATAACAAAACAATTGTTGCAGATATATTATGTATTAAACAGTAAGTACCTCAGAATAGTCTTACCCGACTAGTGGGTGTGTATCAGTTGTCTATTCGACTATTAATATTTAAATACCCACTCTCAACGAGTTCCTCTCTGCTGATGCATTTAACAGTCCCCACCCCACCAGGGATGTGTACGGTTTACTGTGGGTTCTCCGAGCCCGTAGACTCAGCCAAAAATATTCGTTTAGAACCGGCATAAATGAGTTCAAGGCTTGTCTATCTCCCCTTACGAAACTTTGCCATTCGGTAAACCCTCGTCCGGGTTTCTCTCTGCTCAAAGCAGAGAGTTCGACAGTTACGAACAGTTTAGTCGACTGTTATATTTAACAGTCTCCCCACAAGGAATGTATGTGGCACAAGGCCTAGTTTAACGTGGGTTTCTCCAACCTGTAGGCTCGGCCAAAATTATTCCCTTTGAACCCGCCTAGACGGGTTCAGAGACTGTCTACCTCCCCGGACGAAACTTTGCCCTGCGGCAAACTTCGCCCGAGTTCTTCTCTGCTCAAGGCAGAGAGTTCGACAGCAAAGAACAGTTTGGTCAACTGTTCCCCAAAAACTTTTCTCCTACTAATCTTATAGTAGGCGGAAGAGTCCAACTGACAATTCATATAATAATTTTGTCTATACTTATACCTCCTTTATATATCACAAAGATCCAATATTATACATTTGCATTTCATTGAAATAATTACCTAATAAATTTACCAGTTATTATTATTATTATTATTATTATTATTATTATTACTTTAATTTCTTATGTATGCTGGTTTCTTTCTCAACTAAGGTCATAAATGGTGTCATGACATTTTCCACAGAGCATTTTTTGAAGAATCAAAAAAGACAACTAAGATCACATATATTTCATATAGAGAAAGCCTTTTGTAAGGTATGGACTGTAATTGTATGTACAATTATTTGTATTTCTTTAAGGGATGGGCTAAAGTATATCCATCAATTTGTCTATCAGAAATTTCTCCAATCAATCCGTGGGCCCCACCTATAACTCGAATCCTTGATGTTTCCATGTCTTTCATGTTTTAAATTTTTATTTCAAGGTTCTTGTATTTTGATAGTTTTTTAAAAAGATCTTCAAAGTTACATTACAATCTGACATCCATATCTGGCGTGTGCCAATGCCATGCATATTCAGTGTGTGCAAATACCGTGTAACCTGATAGAAGATGGTCAATGGTTTCTGAATTTTTATCACAGAATCTGCATTTTGGTCTAACATAATGTTTCAGTATGTGTTTGGTCATTTCTAGTTAACAAGCATTGATCTTGTGCTGCGAGAAGAAAACCTTCGGTTTCAGCTTTTAGCCCTGTACTGCATTGTTACTGAAGGTTACATCAACTTGTTTGGTACGGCAGAATATTGACCGTGAAGAGTTTTATCCTGTCATCGTTTCTGTATTTGGTAGATTTCATTTGTCTCCGCATCATTTCTTAAGATTTTTGCAGATTCATTAGGTGTATTGGTTTACTTGCATTTCTTCACCCACTCGAAACACCATTTTGAAATTCTTGACTTCCACTATTACTAAAGAAAGTCTTTTTATTATTTCTTTAATTTATTTTGACTGATCATCATCCATATTCTGTAGTTTCAGGTATATTGGAAGATCGATTTTTGTAGTTTTGTAAGTCACTTCTAGTTGAAATAATCCTCTTCCTCCTTCGGATCTGCGCACATACAAAATATCAACATCAGGTTTGGGATGATGCATGCGGTGCTACTTGAGAATCTATCTCTTTTTTGGTGTCTATTCGTTATTGTCGTCTATGATCCAGTAAAAGTTATTGAAAATGTATTTCACCAAGGAACAGTGGTGTTGTTTTTGGCTTATATTCTGTTATTTTTTTTTTATAATTCAGATCGGTATTTAATATCAAAAATACACGCCTTTTTATGTTTCTTACTTCTCCCTCATGTGGGTATTCTGTATAATATCTCCTTTGATAATTTCTAGGTTCTTCGCGTTACAGTTCTCTAATCTTTTAGATCAAATCGAGACCTATTATGTGTGTTTCGGTAATTTTCTCTTTGAATCCGAATTCCATATCTATGTCATCAGTGAAATATTTTACAGTATATTGAAGACTTTTCAACACAGCTTAGTGTATGTGATTGAACAGTCTCTTGTTTACTTTCTATCCATAGCTATTATTGTTTAGTTCGTGCGTAGGGAAGTTTAAAGACAGACAAAACAAAAAGGTCAATAGAGTGTCTCCTTGAATGATTCTTCGGATATTCTCGCGGCTGAAAATGATAATGCATTTGGTGTCAGTTAGGTATAATGTAGTTTTCCATATTCCCATGCAGTGTTTAAAAAATATATATTATCATCGAGGAGACTTTGTTCATTTCGTCTTAAGTATCTAGGAGTGTAGTAACTATCAAAGCCTTTACGGTAATCTATCCATGCAATGTTGAGATTTTCACATTTTGTCCAACAGATTTCCAGAATCATTTTGTATATCAATAGTTGATATATGCAACCATATGAAACCTGCATCCTTTCTGTTCCAGGGGAAGAATGTTGTTTTTTTCGAGAAAAGAGTAGGTACAGTTCGTCAGGACAGAGGTGATCAATCTATAAGTATTGGACAGATATGTTATTGGGTTAAAATATTTGGATCTTTCAAACATTTTTGATATCTATAACTGCTTTTTCAATTCCCTATAAAATTTCTAACGGGCCGTTTGGAATACCTTATTTTGGCGATTGAACCAAAAACGATTTATGTATCGTTTTATTTTCTATGCATTTAACATCTGTTTCTGCATTTGAATTTCCATGATAGGTGGTTATTATTATTATTATTATTATTATTATTATTATTATTATTATTATTATTATTATTATTATATGGTGTATATTAACTTTTCCGGGTCCCAACTAGAGATCTAAGGTCAAAAATGACATTATGGAATTTTCCACTGAGAAATTTTTTGAGGAAAAAAACAAACCTTACGAACGCCTAATTTACATATACAAAGCCCTTCGTAATTTGTTGGCTGTACGTGTAAGTATATATATATATGTATATTTTTCTATTTCCTTAAGGCATGGACTAGCAGGCACCTCTTCAAAGAGTCTATTGGAACCATAACTAATCAATCCGAGAGCACCAACTACAACTGTAGTTGCTAATTTTCTTAAGTGCCACATTTCTGAGATTTCGATTTCAAGTTCCTTGTATTTTGATAGTTTTTCGAAGATGTTCCAAGATATATTACAGCCTATAGGGACGGCCATATCAATAAGCAAGCACAGCTATTTTTTTCGCTCTGTAATTACAATGTCTGGTCGATTAGCTTTGATAGTTCTGTCTGTCAATTGTTACAAACCTGTTTCTTTAACTGGATCTGGGTGATACTCATACAAATTTCTTGCAATTTCATTTCTGTAAAAGTTGTGTATATTTCAAGGCAGATATTGGTCTATTCTTTTATGCCTGGATTTATATTCAGCGTCTGCCAATACCGTAAAACCTGATAAAAAATGGTCAATTTTATCTAGATATATATCACATGTTATATATTATTATTTAACCTTCTGTCGTATGTTGCCTTTTTTAGAAGGCTTTATAGGAGTGGCTACTAAATATATGCATTCTATTTGCTTAACTTCCTCGATAATTGATATGAATTTTTTTTTAATATTTCTTTTTACATTTTATATACTTTCCAGGTAGCTGAGCAATTCTACACGGTTCAATTTTCGGAATCTCTTGTAAGCTAAGTCTCTTAATATTCTCTTTCATGTGTTCTTCTACACGATTCTTCATCATCTTGAGGTAAAATAAAATAGTTTTAAGAAGGGATATTTTTAAAATTATTATGTAAGGATTATAGTATTTATTTCGTAGTATTTTAACAGCTATATGACTTATTTGACTGAACTATGAATATAAATTATTTGTTCGGCATTATTAATACGTCTATTTGCTTCATCTGTCTATATCACTGAGATGAGGTATTATGAATACTAGACAACACCATTCAGAGTGACATTCATAAAATGTGAACTAAGCTAATACACTTACATTATTCACATTATTCGGACTGTTTTCCTCATCTTCATTGACATATCCACAACGTTTCGAACGTTGTATGCTCCGGCTTTCTTTAGTTAATTGGAATTTCGAAGTGAAAACTTTATTTGTTCCACCGGAGTAGATGGTTCTACTTCCACGTGTCATGCCTCTCCCGTATGCCCCAGTATTTCCCTTTAAATGTACATGCTTTAGTTCGCCACCGCTGTGGCCTCGGATTCATAACTAGTCAATGGATCTAACCAACGTCTTTATCAAGTAGGCTATGTGTACTTGAGGATTAGAAAAATCTACGCCGATGGACGAAATAAAATGTTCGGTTCGAAATTCTAATGACCTGAAGAAGGTCGGCGCGTACAACGGTCGAAACGTTGGGAATATGCTACTGAAGATGAGGATAACAGTCCGACTAATGCAAATAATGGAAATATATTTGTTTAGTTCTCGTTTTATGAATGTCACTATGAATGGTTATCTATGCACTCTTCGAGCATTCATATTTTTTCTTACTCATTAGGGGTCATGCACTTTGGTCATGTGCTGCTTATTTGTTTACAGTTACTTTTGAATTGTTAGACATTTCTGGTTTTGTTTATTTCTTTTATTCTTTTTGGCATTGATTTCTTATGTTCTTTTCACATGTTACTATAGAACGTGTAAAAAAATATTGATTCTCATTTTTATAAAATGAATGATTATTTTACATTTCACATGTCTATGAACAAAATCTAGTTTGCAGTTAAATCTAATATATATATATATATATATATATATATATATATATATATATGTATGTATATATATGTATATATATATATGTATATATATGTATATATATATATATATATATGTAAGCAAATATATGGATATAGATCCGACAGTATGAAGAAAATATACGGAAAAAACAAACAAAAATCCTTATATGCAATTATGCTGTTTTAATGCACGGTGAATACTAGACCTGGCTTCTTTAGTATTTCCCCTTTTCTAGCGAGATTAATGCTCGACAAGCGTACATATAAATTTTAGATCATAATAGAATTCTTTTCATTTTTCATTTTTCATTCAAAATACTCAAATTTTAAGAATACGTTTTCACAGCGTTGACCACGCGACGACAACGTGACCATGTTTAAAACGGAACGCTGATCCTATAAAACTTTCAGTTATCTGTTTGGATAAGTCTTGTTCTTATGTCTTAAGGGGGTCGCTCTTCCGGGCCGCTTCGGTTGGACAGACGGTCCTGTCCGCATTCTTGGAGTGTGGTTTGGGCCTGACCTCCAGCTGGAGAAGAATTGGTCTGAAGTACGAGCAAAGGTCGATTCCGCCGGTCAGACTTGGAATCGACGGAGGTTGTCCGTGAAGGGCAGGGCGGAGGTGTGTGCTACATACATTTTCCCCCTGATTCTTTATCGATTGTCCGTACTTCCTCTCTGTAAGACTCACAAGAAGGCGCTCGAGCAATCGCTATCCTCCATTTTATGGAGGGGACGCGGGAATCGTGTCGACAGACGAGTCTGCACTAAACGTCCGTGTCATGGGGGGCTGGGAATGCCGCACCTGCCGAGTCACATCCGTGCCTCTAGGTTGGCTTTCCTACACCGTGCATTGACTGGAGGAGATCCGATTCTGGAGGGGATTGTTAGGGACGCGTTCCCTGGCCTTACCATCAGTCCCCCCATCTCGCGGGTTGAGCGCGGTCGTAAACCCCGGGATCAATCGGTTTTCCTTCGCGAGTGTCGGTCGGCCTTGAGGGCCGTTCCCCGGTCCAGTGACCTTTCTCGGCCTAGGAAGGTCTTCTATCGTGAATTAGTGGAGAGGCCCGCGAAGGATCTCCTACGAGATACGCTCGGCTTGTCGGAGGAGGAGTACTGCTCCTACTGGTCTTGGGCGCCAGCGGCGGATTACCTCAGTAACCCTGAGTTTTCGCTTAGCTGGCGATTGGCTCGGAATCGGCTGCCTCTCAACGACAAGGCTTTCATATGGGGCTTGGCGGATTTGCCAGACTGTGAACGGTGTGGCCTTGGCTTAGAGGAAACGGCTGCGCACGCCTTCTACCATTGCCCCCAGGTCCGCCCCTTATGGGACCATGTCGGCGAGCTGACGGCTCGTCTCGCTCCCGAACAGCTTGTGTCCATTGATCGCGCATACGCGTGTGACAATGTGTCGCCCCCGTATTCCGGGATGAAACGGATGGTGTTTCTGACGCTGATGGCCACGGCTCGAATGGTGATTTGGACGACGCGAAAGGAGGAAGTCTTGCGAGGCAATCGTCTTTCTCATTCGGATCTGATTCGATTCTTTGAGCATCAGCTCAAGATGAAGATTAGATCGGATAGAAAACGATTGCATTCGACAGTCTTTAGCGAAAGGTGGGTAAAAGAAGCGAGCTTGCTTCGTGTGAACGGGGCTAGCCTTGATTTTCTCTTCTAGGTCAACCTATTGCACATCGGGGTGGCTTCCTGTGGAACCCTCCCCTTGGTTAGGTTAGACAAGCTTCAGTGTACCTAGTTAATGTGAGTAAGTGTTGTTCCTGGCCTGCATCCCGGCCGTTCTTTGGTTATGATCCAAGTCGAGATTCCCATCCTCCCCAGTTTGTTTTGACCCCCGCCCCATTTTCATCTCGACTGGGTCAGTTTTATATTTTCCCATTCCAGCCTAATATTTTATACTTTTTCCCACTCCCTTAGCGAGAGCGTCTCTTGATTTTGTCCCCTGGGCAGAATACAGCGGCCTCTCTGTTTTATGGGTTGGACGGTCCCTACTAACATCAATTATGTTTAGTTTGTATTTGTGTTTATTTTAAGTTTATTATTGGGTTCATTTCCCTCCCCTCTCATTTTATCATTATTAGAATTGTATATATATATATATCATCATTAGAATTTTCATGGTATGGGGCGCGATTTTGGTAGGTCTCCCTTGAGAGCACGTGGTATTATGGTGGTTGAAGGATTGTTTGGTGATGGACGAGTTCTTTTGGTGAATGTGTAAAATGTAATGTACGAATGGGTCGCGAATCGGATTATCTAGGTATAAGATAGTTAGTGTTGACCAGCCTCTACCCCTCCCCTTTATTGGCCTTGTGCCACAATTTGTACTTTTGTTCAAATAAATACCAGTCTTGTTCTTATGTCTTAAGGGGGTCGCTCTTCCGGGCCGCTTCGGTTGGACAGACGGTCCTGTCCGCATTCTTGGAGTGTGGTTTGGGCCTGACCTCCAGCTGGAGAAGAATTGGTCTGAAGTACGAGCAAAGGTCGATTCCGCCGGTCAGACTTGGAATCGACGGAGGTTGTCCGTGAAGGGCAGGGCGGAGGTGTGTGCTACATACATTTTCTCCCTGATTCTTTATCGATTGTCCGTACTTCCTCTCTGTAAGACTCACAAGAAGGCGCTCGAGCAATCGCTATCCTCCATTTTATGGAGGGGACGCGGGAATCGTGTCGACAGACGAGTCTGCACTAAACGTCCGTGTCATGGGGGGCTGGGAATGCCGCACCTGCCGAGTCACATCCGTGCCTCTAGGTTGGCTTTCCTACGCCGTGCATTGACTGGAGGAGATCCGATTCTGGAGGTGATTGTTAGGGACGCGTTCCCTGGCCTTACCATCAGTCCCCCATCTCGCGGGTTGAGCGCGGTCGTAAACCCCGGGATCAATCGGTTTTCCTTCGCGAGTGTCGGTCGGCCTTGAGGGCCGTTCCCCGGTCCAGTGACCTTTCTCGGCCTAGGAAGGTCTTCTATCGTGAATTAGTGGAGAGGCCCGCGAGGGATCTCCTACGAGATACGCTCGGCTTGTCGGAGGAGGAGTACTGCTCCTACTTGTCTTGGGCGCCAGCGGCTGATTACCTCAGTAACCCTGAGTTTTCGCTTAGCTGGCGATTGGCTCGGAATCGGCTGCCTCTCAACGACAAGGCTTTCATATGGGGCTTGGCAGATTTGCCAGATTGTGAACGGTGTGGCCTTGGCTTAGAGGAAACGGCTGCGCACGCCTTCTACCATTGCCCCCAGGTCCGCCCCTTATGGTACCATGTCGGCGAGCTGACGTCTCGTCTCGCTCCCGAACAGCTTGTGTCCATTGATCGCGCATACGCGTGTGACAATGTGTCGCCCCCGTATTCCGGGATGAAACGGATGGTGTTTCTGACGCTGATGGTCACGGCTCGAATGGTGATTTGGACGACGCGAAAGAAGGAAGTCTTTCGAGGCAATCGACTTTCTCATTCGGATCTGATTCGATTCTTTGAGCATCAGCTCAAGATGAAGATTAGATCGGATAGAAAACGATTGCATTCGACAGTCTTTAGCGAAAGGTGGGTAAAAGAAGCCAGCTTGCTTCGTGTGAACGGGGCTAGCCTTGATTTTCTCTTCTAGGTCAACCTATTGCACATCGGGGTGGCTTCCTGTGGAACCCTCCCCTTGGTTAGGTTAGACGAGCTTCAGTGTACCTAGTTAATGTGAGTAAGTATTGTTCCTGGCCTGCATCCCGGCCGTTCTTTGGTTATGATCCAAGTCGAGATTCCCATCCTCCCCAGTTTGTTTTGACCCCCGCCCCATTTTCATCTCGACTGGGTCAGTTTTATATTTTCCCATTCCAGCCTAATATTTTATACTTTTTCCCACTCCCTTAGCGAGAGCGTCTCTTGATTTTGTCCCCTGGGCAGAATACAGCGGCCTCTCTGTTTTATGGGTTGGACGGTCCCTACTAACATCAATTATGTTTAGTTTGTATTTGTGTTTATTTTAAGTTTATTATTGGGTTCATTTCCCTCCCCTCTCATTTTATCATTATTAGAATTGTATATATATATATATCATCATTAGAATTTTCATGGTATGGGGCGCGATTTTGGTAGGTCTCCCTTGAGAGCACGTGGTATTATGGTGGTTGAAGGATTGTTTGGTGATGGACGAGTTCTTTTGGTGAATGTGTAAAATGTAATGTACGAATGGGTCGCGAATCTGATTAGCTAGGTATAAGATAGTTAGTGTTGACCAGCCTCTACGCCTCCCCTTTATTGGCCTTGTGCCACAATTTGTACTTTTTGTTCAAATAAATACCAGTCTTGTTCTTATGTCCATCGTCTTTGTCATGTTGAATTAATAATGTTAATTATATTTTATGAATATGTTCTGAAGATGGTTTATTAGACCGAAACGTCCGACGTTGCTAAACCGGGGTGTTATAGTACCTGTTAGGTTCCCAGGTATGGGCAAAGAGTTAACCCTCACCACCCCAAACTGAGTTCAAAACACTATCAAAGTGTAAGATACGTTTTAATACCAGAAGTATATTGTAAAAAAATACCAGCAATAACATTTTGAAGGAAAAAAATATTTCCAGCAATATATTTACCAGCATTACATTTGTTGAAAATTAAATTGCCACCTATATATTTTAGCAAAAAAATATTATAAGCTGAATAATTATTTGAAAAAAATATTATCAGCGATATATTCACGAATATAAAATATTACCAGAAATAGATTTTTGAAGGAAAAAATGTTACAAGAAATAGAATTTTGAGGTAAAAATGTTAACAATAATAAAAATTTTGTCGGCTTTAAATAGCGCATTGAGGTGTTGATATGCCATAAAACAAAATAAACCAAACCAAAGCAATCTTACTGAAAAAAATAAATGGGATTACCTTCACCAAGAAAATGTTTTGCAGTATTAATTAGCACAACACAAGTTTTATATTGCCCACATTCATCGTCCTCGGTAAGAAAATTTGTTAACTACATATCAGTGAAGGAGAGGGAGAAGCGAGTAGGAAATACATAATATTCCTAGTAGTTGCAGAGCCAATGTTTTATTACGATCCGAGATATCAAACTGTATCATGTTGGCGGCAGAATGCACTTTTTACGAGAAAAACTCGGCTTCGCACTGATGGCTGTTTCAACAATTACCGGGTCAATGCAAAGGCAACGTCCATCTTCTTCTTTTCTTTTTTTTCCTTTTTTCCATGTTACCTTCAACGTCAATTTCAATATGTTCTATTTTAGAAATACGATATTTTTTCCAACAGTCAATGTGCTTGATATATTTCTTGTACATATGATCCGTCATTTTTTTGTACTCGGGAATTCTTGCCCTTATCATTTAATCCATCTTCTGTATTTATACTATGCTCTTGTTGATAATATTTAGTAAATCGCAATTTATATTTTAGCGAATTTATAACGACATTTCTATTACTAGACTTGCGCTCACTATTACTCTTATAGGAATTAAATCCTATATGTTTCAACCAATATAATTCCTTCATATATTTTTATAAACAATAATTACAAAGGCAAATAACGCCCAAATAATTGGCGAACGTAGTTGTAGAACAAGAACGTGTTATTTATGGACCATTTTGAAGGAAACAATGACTACTTTCACCAATTTCGAAAATTCGAGAAAAAGATTTTCCCGATACAGTATGAAATTATTTTCTAACTAATGAAAACAATGTATTTAAAAAAGATCACAGTTGTATGTGAAATGAGATTTTGGAAATTCCTTACGACTATAAAATTAGACGTCTAATGATTTTCCTGGGTTAAAGACAATTTATCAGACCAGTGTGAGCTACACGTGAATACATACACGTGCTCTCACACATACGTATGCAATGTAAGAGACGACAGTCAGTCGACACCGACTAAGGCCTTGTCCACGCACATAATAGATGGGATTAACCAGTAGCAACCGTTTACGTCCCTGTCTACGAACACGCAAACACATTAGGCTGACCGTCATAAAGTTTTCCCATCCACACATTTCACATTGCGCAACGACCACTTAATGACTTTATAATATAAAATATACTTTATTGAACATTTTGTCATTGTATATTTCAGAAAATATTATATAAATGGTATTTCAATTATCGTTCTGCTTCTACTTTCCTTCCAGAAAATAAGCTTCCTTATGCTTAATTTAACAGATATTTCTGCTGTTTTTTGCTTTTAAATATAAACTCAGATATCAAAGAAAAAAATACCCTGGGTAGATGGATCCCAAAACTATTTTCAAAACTTGTTTATATTATTTAATTTGCTTTAAACATACTTTATGCTGTCTGCCTCTTCAATATATTAAATAATTGTACGCCACGTCCATGTTATGCTCTGTTCTTGTGATATCAATATCAAACATATTACCTTTTGTTTTCACATGATTTCATTGTGACATCCAACCGTTACGCCAAATTGTGACGTCAGCCGATCCCGGGTCTTATCCTGGTCGCGGCGCCAATTGTGATGATCTAACCTTTAAGTGATTCGGATGGGAATCTGGTTAGATTCGATATCAGCCTCCTCGTTCCCAACTCGCTTCCAACGTCTGGTTACTGAAGTAACTACTTTGATCCCCAGTCTGCCTACGCACGTTGTGAATTGATCTTAGGCAGACGAAATCAATCAGCGTCGGGGCCGTACTGCAAGCTTGAGTTCGAATGAGGGCGGTATCGCACAAGTACGGGCAAAATAAAATAAAATTATAAGTCGAAAATGGTATCAAAAAAAGGATAACAATACTTTATATCTGGTTGGTGAATACATAGGACTGCGTCTATCTCCCGACCCGCTATATGGATTGTGACACGAGGTTTTTAGGCGAGTCTTAACATCTTAAGTTGTCTGTTCCCTAATAAACTGGATCTTTGTGTGTCTTCAGGCGAAATTCACAAAGCTTATTTTGGTGGTGTGAGTCTAAGTCGTTCATCAAAAGAAATAAATTGTTCTTGGTTAGAAGATGAGTTCGGAATTTGCGTGAATCTTGGTCAGCTCTTCGTGGTGGGTCTTCAGAGCTCTCAACTGGAATTCTCTCTCGAACCCTCCAACTCGAAACTAAAACTAAACTGATTTTTGATCGCTGCGAATTTGCTTATATGGATTCCAATTCAAAACCGCGGGTGGGCTCGTCGGGGTTTGAGGTTCCTTGATAAGTCTAAATCCATAAACCCCTTCTTTTGTTTTCGGTCAGGAAAAATTAATTATTTCCATTTTTGGAAGTCTTCTCTTACTCCCACCTTCTCTTATTTTCATATGGACACCTCCCCATGCCACAGAGGGGCGTCAACGGTCCTCCCCACTTCTTCGTAGTAATTCCTCATACTTAAACTCTCTTCGGCTGCCTCCTTGCGTCGCATGATCACCTCCGCCTGGCTGGTTAGCGTTCAACCAATGGTCGATAAACAGTGTGGGCGTGACTAAACTAGCCTTGTTCTTAGAAAAATATATATATTTTGTTCAAAGAAAAAAATTATCTTTTTCTTTTCTTTTTCTTTCTTTTGTTTCTCTCTTCTTCTCTGGCCGCCAAGAGGACAATACGACCCGTAGAGTGATAATCTCAATTCTTATCCTAACGTCACGGCATATGGAATTCTTCAATCAGATTTTCGCCAGCACAAAGAGGCTAGTCAACCAGACACACTCATTCTTCGGCGCCAACGAAATATTGTTTCGCTGTCATATTCAAATTCCAACACAGCTCAGATGTGTTTTCTCTCAATGACACCTCCCATCGACAAAGACCCAACCTAGAGATGACTCTCCTTGTGTGTGGTCAACAAATGACCTATTAAATTGTTTGTCATCATGACACAAGTAAACCTTTATCTATTTAAAACTCTGTTTCCACCTGGTCTTTGTCAATTAGCTTTATGACAATGGCCATAAGAATTTTCACCATTCTTCGTTTATCAAAATAATATTTTCAAATGTCTCTTCTCGTAGGTGACTTTATCTTTAAAATTTCCTCGCTGCGAATTTCACCACTCCCGACAATCTGCTTGCCACAAAGACACAGTTAATTTTTTTATCTATCTAAACAAAACAATGTATCAATCTGGAACCTGCCAGCCAGCCAGCCCCAAGACAATGGCCAACAGAACCCTCACCAGTGTCTTCCATTATCAAAATAACATTTTCAAATGTTATTTCTCGTGGGTGGCCTCCCGTTATCACCTAAGTTAAGTCTCGCCTCTCTTTTCCTTCTCTTTTTCCTTTACTTCTTTTTCCTTCTTTTTGCGCCCCTAAATGGTGCCACACATTAATAAATATAATTTCGCATATTGTTCTAAGGTAAAATTTATCCCTAATTTATTCTTGACTGCATATTAATTAAGGTTCATTAAATCGTATTTATTGAGGTAAAATCGTCATCATCTCATCTCGAATACACTTGATAAATACCCCAAATAAAGCTATAAACATGAGGCTAAAATAAAGCTATAATCATGAGGCTAATATGGTTGTATAAATGCATAATATTATGTATCACTTAAAATAAGAAAAGAGTAAAAAAAATCCAAAATTATACTATTATAGAAATACACAACCCACGCTAAATAAAATAACATTCGCAATAAGATACAAAATCTTGTAATGTTTATAAAAGAGCCAATATGTGCGCAAATTAATGATGACAAAACTCCCTCTATTACCAATAATAATAATAATTGATACATGTTTTTCGATATGATCTTGCTTGTACAGGGTGCCCATACAGTTCGTGTGTACTTTTAAAAATTATAACTTTATCTGTATTTGCGATAGAAATAATCTGTAAAAAATATTATAAAGTGTAATGTACCTAGTTTTAAGTAAAGCTAAAATAACTAATGTAATTTCAGCCATTACTGTAAAACTGTTGGCAAATGTTTTCCGTGAACAACAAAATTGTATTACTCTTTGTATTGCTAATGAAGGAGGACATGTGAAAACTTAAATAAAATTTCAATACAAACTTTAAAAAAATATAGATTTACATCTTTCTAATCCTTTTTACAAATTATTTCTATCGCAAACATAAATTTATAAATTTTTTAAAGTGCACACAAACTTTATGAACACCTTATATTAACGAGTACGCAGGACATCACGTATACAACCGAGATTTTAAAAATATTCCATTACTATATTTTTTGCACTCAATCACCTATTATTTGATAATGCGTGTGGCCGTTAAAAGTTTTTGAACAAATCAAAAGAAACATAAAGCGACAGATAGATAGATATATAGATAGATAGATTGAAATAGATTGAAAAGACTGATATGCTTGATTATCTATTCTATCTGTATATAGATAGACAGGGAGATAGAAAGTGTACGTAATACAGTGTAATATAACAGATTGATATAAAATATTAAAATACCATTCGCCACTTTCATTTGAACTTTTGTAAACCATTATTCAGTGTTGATTCCGATATCAACACTATATATATATATATATATATATATATATATATATATATATATATATATATATATATATATGTTCCTAGACTGAGCAACCTCTATTAGTATTTAGCAAACTTTAATAATACACACACTCACACTCACACACACACACATATATATATATATATGTGTGTGTGTATGTGTGTGTGCGTGTGTAATGATAAGATTTGAGTAGGTAATGTAGGCTATGTCTTTATCTTCATACTAGTATCTATGATTTTTAATATGCTTACTTACTTTAATTCCCTAGAGATATAGTTAAGCCATCTTGTGTATTGTGATCTAAAACCTTCGACAGCAAAGCACTTAATCAATCTCAAGGATCTGATACCCCGTACAGAATCATACCTCACTAGGGACAAGATTTTCAATTATGGAAAATACAAATTTCATGATAAGAAAATCGACGTAGAAGAGAAGGAATATAATGGAATATTTTCAGAGATAGTCTGGAAACGCATTACATCTGTCGAATATATTCAGCCAATGTTAAAATGTTCGTATAGTGTGCATAGAGAGACGGAGAACCGTTTTTGATCCCAACTGAAAACCAATGTGTATATTAAAAGTGAGCACATATTCGATTTTTTTTTTTTTTGCAATATTTACAATGAACGTGAGTGGGTGCTGAAAAGCTGTGGTCAAAGACCTTTTAATGAGATATTTATTCTTAGATGGGCCCTTTTAGATACTGATTTGAGATTGAGTTGGAATTGTTGCAAGAAATTATGTATGTACTTAATGTAGATTAAAATATTCTGTTCAGTTTGTCAAGGGTAAAGAGATGAAGATTATATAGCTGCATCATTCAAGTGATATTCGTTCGTTATTTTTTTGGCAAAATATACTGAACTTTTGCCCTTTTCCGAGCTAAAAACACCGAAAACTATCACTGATATGAATTTCACAAAATCTTTATACCAGCAGTAATTTTCCCGGGTATAATTGTGCGGTCACATAGAGTGGGGGGAAATAAATAATCGTACACTTAAAAAAATGTATTTTTAGAAATGTAAAAGCCTTAAATAAAACAAATCTCGGCACATTTTATGTATAAGACACATACTATTAAAAAATTATAATAAACTTAATTAATTCTTATTCTAACAATAATTAATGCATTTATTTAATTCTAACTGGTGAAAATATTTATTCGTAAAAATCAATTATTAGAATAAAATAATGAATTAATTATGGAAAAAAAGTATATTCTAGAATGCCCCAGTATCAGTAATTATAGTTAACGCTATTAGCCATTATCAGAGCATTCTGCAATTTCTAGTCCTACGAGATGGTTCTAATAATGCCTAAATGTAATTGAATATTTCACAAAAAACAACACATTTTGTCTCTTTAGAAAGATGGGAACAGTTACAGAACGATTTCTAATCAACTTAATATTCCTTTTACTACAATTGCTTCATCCATTGAAAGGTATAAAACTCGTAACAGCGTCGAAAACCAAAGACGAACAGGTGCTCCGAGGAAGATTTCTCTAAGATGAGCAAGGATATTAGGACGCTAGATCCAACAAAATCCACAGGCTACCCGAGAAGAGCTGCAGGAACATCTGCGTGCATTAGGGATTAAAGTAACCAAGCGTACAATAAGTAATGAACTACACAAAAAGACTTTGAAAACATGCATGCCAAGGAAGACTCCACTCCTCTTGAAACGACACAGAGATGCTAGGCTAAAATTCGTTAGAGAGCATAAGGATAAAGAATATTCGTTTTGGGAAAAAGTACTATGGATAGATGAAACAAAAATAGAGTTGTTTCGTCATAATTATCGAAATCATGTTTGGAGGAAAGACGGTGAAGAACCAAAGAACACGTTGCTAACTGTAAAATTTGGTGGTGTCAGTATCATGATCTGCGGTTGTTTTTCTGCAAAAGGTGTTGGCAGAATATCAATAATAGAGGCAAGATGAATGTGAAAGATACCAGAAATCCTGCAAGACATTTTAATGCGTTCTGTTAAGAGATTTCGGCTACCTCCTGATAGGGTTTTCAAACTGGATAATGATTTAAGCATACCTCTAGATCTACAAGGAATTGGTTAGCGGAAAGTAACGTTGATGTCTTGCAATGGCCAAGTCAGTCCCCAGGTTTGAATCCAATCGATAATTTATGGCGATATTTGAAAATTCCAATTGGGAAAGGGCATCAACAAATATCAACAATTTGAAGCCAATGTACCAAGAAGAATGGGACAAAATACCACTCAATGTGTGCAAATCATTAGTTGAGACGTACAGGGATAGACTGGTAGCTATTGAACTCTATTGAGTTCAACAGCTACCAGACTATTCCTGTATTCCCCAAGGATATTCCACAAAGTATTAAATTAAGTCAATATGATATTTTTTGTTTTGTAGGAATACTTTTTTCATCATTTAAATTGAAAAATCAGGCATTAATTTCTGTTAGAATAAGAATTAATTAAGTTTCTTTCTACTTTTTAATAAAATGTATCTTTACATATAAATGCATCAAAATGTGTTTTAGTTACGGCTTTTACATTTACAACAATAGAATTTTTCTTATTTACAAATATTTATTTCCACCAAACTGTATATTGCTACAATACAATTTGAGACATGGTTAAAAGAAAATCGGGGCTAATGTATTAGTTATTTATGTATATGTTGTAAAACCACTCTCTTTCTAATGCTGACCGGAGACACGACTCTAGACGAACACAGGACAATGGAATAGGATGCGTGATATGAACGAACAAGCAGAGGGAAGCAAATATTGAACTTGCATAGATAGTAATTCATACTTCATTTATATTTGAAAGAAATGAACACTTTACAAATAGAGTGACTTTTCAGTATATAAAAATAAATTTTATATCGACATATAGACACACATACACAGACGCACTCACACAAATACACACACACGCACATATATATATATATATATATATATATATATATATATATATATATATATATATATGCGTATATATAGATATAAAGAGATAGAAAACTATAGAGAGAGAAAGAGACGAAGAGAAAGAAACATGCATGACTAAATATGTGTTTGCTTATTTTAGATTTTACTTATGTATACCCCAAAAGGTGGAAGCGAATTTCTCTTCTCTTTCTTTGTCACCCACTTTCTCTTTCTCTCTCCTGGTGGATATATATATATATATATATATATATATATATATATATATATATATATATATATATATATGCCGATATAAACAAAAAACATTGGGCCTACTTATTCTTGGAAAACAAATTTTAAAGAAAAAAAATAGCCACGCAAACAATTCATTTTATTTAATATTACTTCGTGATATATATATATATATATATATATATATATATATATATATATATACATATATCAACAAATATCAAGATATATATATATATATATATATATATATATATATATATAAGTGTCTGTGTTTTCTATGGGTTTTTCGCTATGCTTTGCTACTTAAAATTATGTGGATTTGAATAGACAGTCCTGACTACTCATCTGATAAGGTAACCTGAGTGTTATCTGAAGATCATTCCAATATGGAATAAACTTTTTTCTCATTATTATATTTTTATTTGTGTAATCTTCATACTAAGAAAATCTTTCCTGGTGTTTTGGAAGTGATTCTGATACAAAAGAAAAAGCCGGTATTAAATACAATATGTGTCGCCACAAAGGAAGTCATTTTACTTGCGTTTTAAATTAAAAAATAAATGAAACAAAAAAACATAACGAAAATAGAATTACTTAGTTCGTGGATACTGCCATGTTTTGTGACTGAAATGTACTACACCTTACATCGACTTACAGACCGGTTTACATATAACTTAAATTATTTTCTCTATGCAGGGTCCGTCGGATAAATTGTCGTCAAAATTACCCCAAATGAATATAGCGCTGACATTTCATTTTAACGTACATACTTACCAAAATTACACAAAAGAGCTAGAAATATTGAAGAGAAAATTTATTCAATAAAATTACGATTCGCTTCAACCACAGCCTCCAGAGGAATTCGTAAACACATGCAGCACTTCTGGAGGGTGTCCTTCTTTAATTTTGGTGGATACTGCCATAACCATTGCCTTCAGTTCATCATGGGTGTTACAATCTGTTTTGCTTGTCTTTCGATCAACTACGCCCCACGCACATTAAGGGGTTGTAAACTGGAGAGTTAAGTGGCCAGATGTGAGTGGATGTGGTCGCAGAAATTGTCTGACAGCCATGACTAGGTTCTCTTACTTGTGTGGCATGGGGCAATGTCCTGTTACCAGACTTAGTTTCTTCCAGCAACCATTCCCTTGAACTAGTGCAGCATTACCTCCTAGAAATATTTGATGTAGGCCTCCGTGTTGCGTCCGAGTCAATGGGGGAAGATGAATGGAAGCATAACGTCGCCATCATTAGTGACGACTCTAACCAATTTCGTAATCACCATTAGACTCATACGATTCTTTCCGAATCAACTTCATTATCCTCAGATTGACACACAGTCTCTCTGAAATGTTCGTATTGGAACTTTCGGTATTAATTCCAAGTCTTAAAGCACGCATTGTCCACATTTCTGGCGGATTAAATTGTATCATGGTAATATTTTTCTCACAGACGAAGTCACACTGGCCTTACTATACTGGAGGGTCGAAAATTAAAAACAAAACAAGCAAATGGCGACAATTTACTCATCGCACCCTATACAATGATTTACAATAAAAGTTAATATATTAGAATTTTCATCTTCTTTTCAATGTGCTGTCCCTTTAGATCATGTGTGATGCGTCAGTTCCATTCCTAACATTATCGGGACGGCGGTAATGTATACGTTACTGTATCGGGACTTTCTTGATACAAATGTGTAAGTAATGTAAATGTAGCCATAAATCGTCAATAACTTTAACAAACATCTATCGCCCAAAAGTAATATTCCTTAACACTTGTACGAAATTAAGAATAAAAAATGATTTTAAGCGTAGCTACAGAAATGTTTAGAGACAGAATAGCAAATATTTTAAAGCATTTCTGGAAAACATTTATATAGATTTATATAAAAAAATGTTCATATCTAATCCTACTGAGGAAAATGTGTTACGTGACTTCTCACTGTCCCAGAAAAAAAGAAGCTAGTTAAATTTGTAAAGTGTATCTATATCTCTGAGAAAAGGTATTATTATTATTATCTACATTATTCGAAATGTTATACTATCTTCATTGCAATATTCAAAAAGTTTCAGCCGTTGTATGCACCAACTTTTTTCGGGTAATTGGAATTTCAAACAAAACACTTTATTTCGTTCTCTGGGGTATATTGTTCTATTTCCTAATTGAAATTCCGTGAAAAAGGTCGGAAGGTACCACGCCTGATATGTTCATAATATGGCAATTAAGATGAGAATAATGTAAATAATGTAAAAAAAAAAAATCCATGAACGTTTTTCTATATATTAAACTTTACGTCAGCTAAGCACTAAATTAAGCTCGATGTCTCTAAACAGACAACAGCATGAACAACAAAATTATAGTTAACTCATTTCATTATTGGTTTTGCTCGTATTGCTAATACAAAGTTGCATTATTGTCATTACACAAAATTAGTGAACTTCATACAACGTAAGAAACGTGCAATATTATTTTAGTAACCATTTTGATACAAACAAAATAGTAAATAAGGAGAGCTATCCCTAATATACAACTAACTGGTACCCATTAAACAGAGATGATTCTAATTAGTTCACTGGAATATACTCAGTTACTTCTCTGGTGAGTAAAAAAATAAAATAAAATACAACACATCTCGCTGAAATCAATAATGTCTTCACTTACACAAATAGACAAGTAGATATCTGCCACAGAGTAAAATTGTCTCATTCTATAGCGGAAGTCTTTGTTAAATAGCTGTACCTCGTATGTCTTTCTTTCTCGCCAGACATAATCAATCATGGAAAATTTTTGTCGACACATTTTGGATAAGGTTTTGTCACGTTCCTCGAGTTTAACTTTATGTTCACTGCTGGAAACTATATCTTATATTTCGGTTACTGTTAATAATTTACCGTCTTTTACATGGCAAGACCATTCACGTCGTAGCCGGTGATGGGTCTCCACAACTAGCTTGCTTTGTTGATCTCAGTAGTTTTTTCCTAAGATTACCACACTAACATGACTTTGTTTGCCCATCCTTTCTGTATTCGATTTCTTCTTGCTTCTCTTGCTTGTAATATATCAGGTAAGCTTTAGAATTTCTTAGTCCACTTTCAATTTTGTTTCAAAAAATTATGTGTGTTTCTGACTGTAAATATATTTCTTTTTTGTTTTTTTTCTCTTATGCTGATATTTTTCACTGGCGATTTAGCATTCGTCGGTAGAACTATATCTCTGCTGTTGAAACATCTGTGAGGATGTTTTTTTTAGTATTCATTATTACAGAGAAAATAATGTTCGATAACATGACCTCTTACATAGAAGAGTTAGTAAATACCGCCAAAACTGATTCTAGCTTAGTTTTGTCATCCTAATGTCCATCTGTGTATTTCAGATCGACGGCAACCAACCATATAAAAGCATTATTAAATATAAAATTCTTTTCTTGGCTGCATAGTATGTGCTAAACTAGGAATACTTAAGATTTTGAATCTAGAATTTTAGCTACTCATAGAGTGGATGCAAGCCACAGCAACAGAACACCAGTGTATATTGCTATTTAAATTGAAGCTGAATGTAGGATAGGCAAATTCATATTTTCCAATGTTATTTATGCTAAAATGATAATATCGAATTCAAAACAACCAGAATTTACGCTTAGCTCACCGATTCATCGTTTCAAGGCGATAAACATTGCAGAACGTGCTCATCCAAATATTAACTGCATATCGAATCGAAACTACTGAACAAAAGATATGTAAACATTAATATTGAGTTCAAGATTAAGATGTAATTCAATAAAATTCTAAAATGTAATCAAAACGAATCTCTCTCTCTCTCTCTCTCTCTCTATATATATATATATATATATATATATATATATATATATATATATATATATATATATATATATATATATATATTTAGTGTCATTCACAGACAGAATGTTTCATAGCTCTTCAGTGCCGCTAGACGTCCAATTGCTTCAACCCGGGACTGGAACTGACTGATTTGACATCAGTCTGATATATTACACCTAGGCCATCGTCGCACGACGAAGAAGAATGGAAATTTTTACGTTTTTATATACAAAATACGCCTGCAGCCCGGAGAACTCAATACGTACTTGAAGAGTAAAGCATTTATAGCAGTATGAGACGCTGCTTTTAAAATCTCCTTTCTTTCTAGCGCTCAACCGAATTTCCCGGGAGCATTTTATACTCTGTAACCATATTTTATTATTCACACATATACACAGACAAACTAACACATACACACGCACGCGCAAACACGCACACACACACACACACATATATATATATATATATAAGCATATTCTATAAACAGAAAGTTTCGTTGTCTCCAGTGTGACTAGACGTCCGTTATGACACTCTAGAAGTTTTCGACGATTTAGATTAGATACGACCAGCCAGTTTTTATACACAACCAGCCATACTTCTCGCACATACGTCGTCTATGATGGAGAAGGTTTAGGTAGAATCACACTATTAGTGAGAGACGAATTCAATGAATTAGAGTGTATATTGTGTCACATAGTTTTAAAAACCTCCTTAGGTGATGAATTCCAAATTGTCCTATACGCAGAATGGTTGACACACATGGCTATAGGATCCAGACTGTCTGGCACTTTACATACGGCTATAGGTGGGTGAGATGAGATGGCTTCATACCATTCCGAAGGGTATTTGCAGAAAGCAAATGTAACGCGGCTTTCTGATCCCTCAATCCGAGCCGCTAAACATTACTCCACATATAGAAAATTCCAAGAAATATAATGGTTCAAAGTTTATTACAATAGATTATTTCGGAATAAGTAGTGAGTTCCATGATCAATAGCTGCTTTTTATTTCGGCGATGTTCCACATATAATCTACGAATTATCTGTCTATTTCAAAAATAGTTATCCACGAAAATTAACACATGAAGTGGAAAAAAAGATCGGATTAAAATAAATAGATTAATCACACACACACACACACAC
Organism: Acanthosepion lycidas; assembly: GCA_963932145.1. Lineage (NCBI taxonomy): Eukaryota > Metazoa > Mollusca > Cephalopoda > Sepiida > Sepiidae > Acanthosepion > Acanthosepion lycidas. Next base: position 96,203,490 of record OZ010594.1, on the reverse strand, counting down.
ACACACACACACACACACATATATATATATATATATATATATATATATATATATATATATATATGCAGCAATCATCAGTTTCTAAAACTTAGGTTTAGAGGCTGAAGATAAGTGTGTATAGACCAGCTTGAAATATACTGTTACCATGGTGAGGCAATTTGTTTTTGTTTGATGCTTTAAATTATATATATATATATATATATATATATATATATATATATATATATATATATATATATATATATATATATATATATATATATATATATATATATACTCAGTTTTAATAAATACACCGATTACTCTGTTGATTATTTTTAATAATTAATATTACTAGGATCAACCCAGATTATTTTCCAACGGATCGATTACCTGTAATACACACACACACACACACACATATATATATATATATATATATATATATATATATATATATATATATATGTGTGTGTGTGTGTGTGTGTGTGTGTGTGTGTGTGTGTGTTTGTAAATTCTCATATATCAATAGCAATTTTAGGAGGAAGGCAAAGTGGAAAAAAGCTTTTCGAGTAAGGAGAGAGTGACTTGATTGCCACATATTCCATAGTAAATTTGCAACAAGTATGTTACATCTCACAATTCCTAGTAGATCATTTATTATTACAATATCTAATAACAAAGAGATAGAGACAAAAAGGAAAAGATAAATAATCTAAACGAGATTATTAACACAAAATCATTTAAAAAGAAAAAAATAGAAATATAATTTATAATTTCGAATTCCAAGTCACACAAACGTAAACAAATAGAGACCAATATCTTAAGTGGCGAAACGCGTCACACGAAAACGTCTCCACTTATATATATATATGTATGTATGTTTGTGTCTGTGCGTCTGTGTGTGTATCTGTGTGTGTATCTGTGTGTCTGTGTGTGTAAAACTGGATATTGCGGTCAGGATTAAGAGGCGATAGTCTGTGTCATGCTTCAACGCAATCATCAGGCCTGATGATTGTGTTAATACTGGAAGCGTCGCCGTTTTTTGTTGACCACAATATTCACTTTTGTATTTTATATTTACAGACGCAATATCTCTGATATTGAGTACTTTTGTCACTCATAAATATACCATATTTTATACTCTGCAACCATATTTTATCATCCACATATATACACAGACAAACCCCCCACACACCCCCCACGCACACGTGGGTTAAATTTATTCTATGCATAACTTCATATGACAGAATATTTATTTTGTTGTGAATCGAAGAGCCGTCACCATTACTCGACAGAGATTAATTTTAATTGCTTTCTGGCAGAAATATATGCATATTTCTTACTATGGATCTCATGCTCTTTGTTCGTTTATTGCTTCTTATGAAACATACCTTGATATTGTCTTATGGAAGTGTTAGATACAACCCTTCATTCAAATATTGATTAATTGTCGGTAAAAAGTATAATTTGGAAAAAATGTGCCCTCCTATATCTGAGAGTAACTTTATTTTTGATAACTGAATTTCCCATATGTAGCCATAAACCGTTGGTAACTTTAACAAACATCTATCGCCCATAAGTAATATTCCTTCACCCTTGTACGAAATTAAGAATAAAAAATGATTGTATATGTATATATATATATATATATATATATATATATATATATATATATATATATATATATATATATATATATGAATTCCGTGTCTCCGTTCCAGTCAGCTAAATATGATATCTAGGAACAAGTAAAAATTAAAATGAACTTTTCGTTAATCTAGTTCGTTTTATTTTATCTTCAGTGAATTATTTTCCTGGTGCTGAAAAATGATGACCAGGCCAAATTGTTGCGCTGGAATTCAGCTGCAAATCTCTGTCTGATTATTCTGTCTGAAAATTATCGACCGTTACCTCACTTGACACGGAGAGTCGCATTTCGAGATTGTTTTGCGTGGACTGAGAGAAATTTCCTCCGCTCTTTGGTTGGCCGATTCTGGGGCCAGCCTACTCAAGGTTAGCCGACCGCACATTCGTCTCTCTCATGATCCTGACATAAAGCACCTATGTCTTTGATGTCCATTGCTACATGTAAGGGCCGGATGTCAGTGATCTCTGCCCAGAGACGTCGGCACAGAAATGACTAACTCAGCAACCACTCGATTGAAACGGAAAACGACATAAAATCAGCCGGCCTGAAATTTGATGAGCATTACTTGACTTGAAGTTAGTGTCTGTGAAAGCTGATGCATTATACACTCTTATCGACACTACGCAGAATTTATATATGAAGCTAGAGTGTAAAGACTTCACAGATTCAATTTGGTCAGTTTCGGTTGAGAAAGGAATGCTGTTATAGCATGAACAATAAGCAACGTTATCTAATCAGGCGTGGATGATGGCTTTTAAATTCTTACGTCAATTTCTGTAAGTTGGACGACTAGGTTTCTTCAGTCTAAAATCCATTTTCCATAGCCATTCTCTACTTATTCACAATTATATTTTTATTTTATGCATATATATATATTTGGTTGGATATATGTGAGTTTGTGGCCCTGGGTTTCACGCTTTGGCGATCGTCAACGATCGCCAAAGCTTGAAACCCAGGGTCACAAACTCACATCTATCCAACCAAATATGTTAGCTCTGTGTCTGATATTGAGCGCTTTCTAATAAGTACCGCGCATATAATATATATATATATATATATATATATATATATATATATATATATATATATATATATATATATATATATATATGAAAGTAGATTCTGTTCTTGTTTTAACTTCTCAGTAATAAGAGGACAACGAAAATAGAGATGTAATTTTTTCGGATTATATCTCTATTTTCGTTGTCCCATTATTACTGAGAAGTAAAGACAAGAACAAAATCTATTTCCATACATGAGTTTTTCTGTAGGAACAGACGAACGCTTGTAAAATTAAAAAGACCTTATGCAACTGGAATTTATAAACGGGGATCATATCATTCATATACAGGTTCGGGGTTGATGTATCTTATTTATAAAGTTTGTGACGATGTATTCTCGCCATTTAAATCATTAACCTCTATATTTGTATTTTGTATGAATGATTCATGAATTTATATATATATATATATATATATATATATATATATATATATATATATATATATATATATATATATATATATATATATATATATATATATGAAGATCGATTTTGAATACTTGAAGGAATGATCATAGAAAGAAAAATCCTTTTGTTTCTGTATTTTTTTTATTTTTTAGTCTTTTTTTCATGTCAGTTTCTTCTAGCAATTGGGCTTCAATTAACATTCATTCTCATTCTTCTAGTAAATTGTTGCAAGTTATTATTAATACTGAATTCGGTAAGAATCTTTCATCTCATGGGTTTTATTTCATTTAAACAATATGGTTTTTGCTTCTATAAGTTAAATGATGATTTATTAAAAATTATTACTGAAGGAGTGTATCACGATTTAAAAAAGAATGGTGAAACTCGGGCTATTGCTTTGGATAACTCGGGGGCATTTCGCAGACATTGGTGTACAGCACTTTTTCACAAGTTTATAGGAATATTTTTAACTGATTCAGACTTTCTTATTAATCGTGAATTTAAAATTGTCTTGAATGACCACTCTTCTACATCTCTTTCCAAGGTTCTATCCTTGGGCCAACATTGCTCTTAATTTTCAACAACGACCTTCCTGATGTCAAAAATTATCAAATAAATGTGTCTGCTAATGTTACAGTTATTTATTCATGAGTTAATATTGACCTACAGTCTATGAATAACTGAATCAAGGAATGGCGACTTAATTCTAGCGGTTCCAAAGGAAAACTGTACTCTTTTAATCGTCTCAGACAACGATACTTGACTTCCATCAGCATGGCTAATGCTAACCTTTAGGAAAGTGACTCATTGTGTCTTCTCGGACTAATGTTTTCTGCAGACATGTAGTGGAAAGATTATACGGAATCAACTGCTCGGTATGATACTAGGAAATTTGGTTTAATATATAATGCTAGACAATTTTCGTCATTAAAAATATAGTATATTTATAAGTCTAAAATTCATCCATGCTTTCAGAATTGCTGCAGTGTTTTCTGATATATATTTAGCGATTATTGATAAAATCCAAAGACGAAACTATGATATTACTTATCCTGGCCTGGAATCCCGCTTGCAGTCATATTCCTGCCGCCTTAACTTAGCTTCTCTGTGTCTTTTCTATAAATATTTTCATGTTAATTGTTATAATAAATTTTCCTATGTGGTACCGATACTTTAATAATTTATCAGTAGTAATGTAAAATTTCGTCATATTACAGTTGCTTTGACTAGATTTTACCGTAATTTTTATGCTAACGGCTTCTTCTGTCGTACTTCTCACATGGCGAAGTCTCTTTGATCCTCAAATATTTAAATGTGAAGTCAATTTTTATCTTCTATTTTGTTAATACGTGCTACTTTATTGTTCTCTCTCCTTAATAGTATTTTCTTTTTTTTTATATTGTCTAACACTCAGTATCCCCTTACATTTTAATGTCTTTATAGCCTTCCTTATGATGAAATAATAATAAATAAAAAACACTGTGATTAAATTTTGATGATTCTCATCAGAATTTGTTCATAATTTGTCTAATATTTTATTAATGAGTTCAACTTTCATAACTCGTTCACAAATACTTTTGCATTAATAGTTAAAGTTTATGTGTACCCATTATAGATTTTCGAGGTTATCGAGTATTTAAAAAATATGGCGAAGTGATAACATATCGATTCACTGCTTAATTTCCAGTTGACTTTATTTATTCACAACACTGGCGATGATTCGTGTGAGTCGACAGCTGGGATCAAATACATTGTTTTGCTTATTTTCTATACCTATCACGGGTATCTCTTCAAAAAATTATTCTCACAATAGAAAAATGGTCAAAAAATGACACAAAATGTCTATTCTCTTCAGTAAAATTACACGCATCATAGGAGAAGATTGTCGTGAAGCAGCAATGATTTTGTCCGATTTAATTCATATATTTTCTAAATTTCATTACAATTTAATTTACCTCCTTGATTTCAATCGGATAGAATTTGTACGCTATATTGTAAACGAGATTAAAAGACACCATATCGGGCGGTATTTAAGCTAGATCCCAATGAGTTCTCTTGATTTGACTTGTTCAAGAGTTTGAGAGTTCCTAAGTCTTTGCGTATTCTCAGCATTGGAATTTCTCCTGGCTGCTGTGTGATCTGTGTATACAATTGCACGGGACATTCTTTTCCTCGCTGCAGCTTTGGCTTTTTTATTGTAATCTGGTCCCTCTGTTGGCAGATATTTCTTTTTGCGAGGAATACTGCTGCAATATGCAATAGGCAACAAAAAACTACAGACGAACCCAAAATTGATAGTAGCATTTAAGTATTGCATTAATATTTTATATTAACTTGTAAAAGCTCAATGATAATTCTTTTGCCACCAATTTAAAGGCGGTTTGATGTATATATCTCTTTATTTTCTGTACAAACGATTATTATTATTTCCTGGCTGACATTTGCCGAATTTAACAATTAATTTCAATTATTCCCAATTTTTTTTAAAAAGTCATAAACAAATGTTATCATAAAAATTTTCGGCGCAAAAAATCACTCGTCAAAATCCATCTGAGTACTGAAAACTTACGAATTCAAAATTTCAGGATTGCGGCTCCGGATCCGGCCCAGAATGTTTTTAATTTTCTCACGGAGTCGGCTTGATTCCAAAATGATATGACATATTGGGCTACGGCCTCAAAGAATAAAGTTGAAAAGTATAACACATGATGATATTCGCATTTATTCATATAGATGTGATTAGTGAAAATTAACTCTGTCAAATAATGTTGACTCATTGCAATTGTGAATAGAATTCAGCAAGCATCAAAGAAAGACGAATATATAAAACATAAATTCGATATAATTTCACTGTTTTCAAAATATCACCGCAAATATTCCAAATATGTTACATCTTTATTTTTGATAACGTTTATGACTCAGGCGACATAACCCGGCTTTCTCTCTTCCTATTTCCATATGCAATTCTTGCCTGTTTTTTTCTAACTTTTTCATGCTTACAAAAACTTTAAACCCTGTGAGAATAACAAAAAAGAACTGACCTATGTTTATTACGTAGGCGACAATAAATTAATCAATTATAGACTCAGCTGAATGTTTCTATGTGTAAATAGAATTTTATTGATGCATAATTTAAAAAAAAAATATTCCTTGTCGCATCATCGATTTATCGGAAATATTCCCTTCGAATGCGTCTGGCAATTTAAATCCAAATAGAATGATAACTTTACATAATCTTCCTAAACTGAATGCAGACTTTTAAGGTGATAAAGGTTCACAGTTAAAGAGAGAGTGTTAGGTCATAGGTCTCAGGATTTTCTGCCTTCTTTAAGATTTGATTATTTTACACATCAGAAAAAAAGTAGAAAATCAAACACATTCAACGAATTTGTCTGCACAACTTGAAATACCAAGACTTCATCATTTTAAAATCACTCTATAGCATTAAATAATACGAAGTTGTTTTTTTGTAATATTTTATATCTCCGTATCCTTTTTAATGTTATTGACTACATAGTAAAAACGAACGCTTCTTGAATTATAAAACGAAGTACACTCAATTCTAATTTGCACGTAATTTTTTGCACGGTTTTGAAATAACAAAACGAACAGATTATTTTTGCACTATCATTTTAACTTTAACACGGTTTAAACATCTGTCCTTGTGTTCACCGAATTCATTACAATTGGAAAGTAAATGATTTAGTAACATAAATCAATAATTTACAAAATGCCGAAAATCTAAAGAACATGATTAATTAAAAATTTACCGAAGTAAAATAGAATCCAATATATTTTTCCTTAGAGTGATCACCCACTCTCTGACCTGTGCGTGAAATTTGCCCTGTACATACCGGTGACTGCGTGTAACCGATCCATCATATGGCACCCGGTGGCAGTCGTTAGCATCTAGTAGGCCTCCAAATAATCAATATTTTTGGAAATCATTTTCTTAAAAATGATAACAATGTTGAACGAACTGTGCAATTCCAAAGTGATTTTCAAATAATTATTGAACGTTATGAAGAACTCTATAAAGTACTACCAAGGAGAAAATCACAGCGTTTGATATCCGAATTCGTATTGAAAATCAGTAAAACAAAAGAAACAAAAGTCGTAAATTTTTTTCAAGATGCATATCGTGATAAAATATTTCAAGTGACGAGAGCGGATATGTGCCACCGAAAAGCAAAAGAAACTGGACACATTTACTGACTAGTAGTGACACTGAACGACTTTTACACACAGACACACACACACACACGCACATATATATATATATATATATATATATATATATATATATATATATATATATATATATATATATATATATATATATATATATATATGCATGTATGAATGAAAAATGCAATTTATTAGTTTATGAAAATTAACATTTTTTATTAAATGGATTTGTATGGAACATAACTTTAATTTTCGTCCGTACACTGATTGATTTTTACACGGTTTTACCTTGTAGGGTAGACTCTGGAACATGTCCCCTTTGAGAAAACTTTATAGATTGTATATTAATTTGATACTGAAAATGAAAGTTTTGACACGCGATATTCAATCACAGTTCTATCAATTAAACACACACACACACACACATATATTAGATATTCAAGCACTGTTCCTTTAATTAAACATATATATATATATATATATATATATATATATATATATATATATATATATGCATCTATCTATCTATCTATCTATCTATATATATATATATATATATATATATATATATATAATGAAAAGAGAAAAATTATTTTAGCCGACGCGTTTCGTCCTCTAACAAACTTTATCTATACAAATGTATGGTATGTATTATTTTGCATAACGTGTTTATATACACAGTCGAGGATGTCATTGGTTTATCAAGCCTTTTAAATTTGAGAACGTAATATTCATCAGGTTGTTGAAAGATCAGTCAAAATAGGACAGACGGTGCAATAATTCAAAATCTGATAAATCAAATGTAAGCGATATATTCATCATTGCAGCTAGACATCGGATTGTTTCAAGTTGGGACCGAAACCCGACTGATCTGGCATCAGTCGGAGTTGCTACAGTAGATGGAATGAGACATTTTACAGTATTGTTTTTGAGAATGTAAATCAACGCCAGGCAGACATAGTTTTCAATTCATTTTAATGAAGAGCGTTGCGTTAGAGGAGATGGATGATGTTTTAGAATTACCCGATCTCTCAACAATGCTCAGCCAAAATTATCGAGAGCATAATACTTTTATGCACATACAAGGCTGTTTTGGTGTATCACAACTCATCAGTCTGATGCCTGAGCTCTCAACATACGGCAGAAGGAAATGGAATACACACACACACACACACACACACACAAACATATATATATATATATATATATATATATATATATATATGCATGTATGAATGAAAAATGCGATTTATTAGTATATGAAAATGAACATTTTTTATTAAATATATTTCTATGAAACCTATCTTTAATTTTCATCCCTACACTGTTTTTTTTTACACGGTTTTCCATTGCACCGTAGAAGCTGGAACATATCCCTTGTGAGAAAACTGTATAGATTATATATCAATTTGATACTGGAAATGAAAGTTTTGACAGGCGATATTCAATCACAGTTCTATTAATTAAACACACACGCATGCACACATATATGCATACATACATACATACATACATACATATATGTATATATATATATATATATATATATGTATATACATATATATATATATATATATATATATAAATAGTTGCAAATTAAAAAAATTATGTTTTATTTTATGAAATTATTTATTTATTTATATATATATATTTGATATTTCTAGTTGTCCTCAATCTTTCATCAGAAATAACTGTTTGTTGATATTTATTTCGTATAAAATTCAAAATTGTGGCACAAGGTCGAAGAAGGGGGAGGGGTAGAAGGCTGGTCTTCACTAACTATCTTATACCTTGCTAATCTGATTCGCGACCCATTCGTACTTTACAATTTACCCATTCACCACAAGAACTCGTCCGTCACCAATCGATCCTCCATGCACCATAATACCGCATCCATACTAGGGAGACCTACAAAACGCGCCCCGTGTCATAAAAATTTAATGATACTAAAAAGATATATATACAAAATCCTATGATGTAAAGATGAGAGGGAGATGAAACCAATAACGAACTAAAATATATATTAACATAATGAAAATTAAACATAACTGATGTTAATAGGACCCGTCCAACCGTCAAAACAGAGAGGCCACTGTATTCTGCCCCTCGGACAAAATCAAGCAGCTCTCTCGCTAAGGGAGTGGGAAAAGGATAAAAAATCATAAGGGCATGGGGAAATATAAAGCTGACCCAGTCGAGATAAAGGGGGGTCAAAAACAAAATGGGGAGGTCGGGAATCTCAGGCTGGATCATAACTAAAGAGCAGCCGGGATACAGGCCGGGAACAACACTCATTCACATTAACTAGGTACACAAATGCCTGTCTAACCTAACCAAGGGGAGGGCTCCACAGGAAACCACCCCGATGTAACGTAGGCTTGACCTAAATGAGAAAATCAAGGATAGCCCCGTTCACGCGAACCAAGCTCGCCTCAGTCACTCACCTTTCGCTGAAGACTGTCGAATGCAAGCGTTTCCTATCAGTTCTGATCTTCATCTTGAGCTGATGCTCAAAGAATCGGAACAGATCCTGATGAGAAAGACGGATACCCCGCAAGACTTCCACCTGTCGCGTCGTCCATATCACCATTCGGGTCGTGGCTAGCAACGTGAGAAACACCATCCGTTTCACCCCAGAATACGGGGGTGACACATTGTCACACGCGTATGCGCGATCAATGGGCACGAGCTTTTCGGGAGCGAGACTAGCCGTCAGCTCGCCGACATGGTCCCATAAGGGCGGACCCGGGGGCAATGGTAGAAGGCGTGCGAAGCCGTTTCCTCTAAGCCAAGCCGCAACGTTCGCAGTCTGGAAAATCCGCCAAGCCCCATATGAAGACCTTGTCATTGAGAGGCAGCCGATTCCGAGCCAGTCGCCAGGTAAGCGAAAACTCAGGGTTACTGAGGTAATCCGCCGCAGGCGCCCAAGACCAGTAAGAGCGAAACTCGTCCTCCGACAAGCCGAGATCCTCGCGCAGGGAATCCTTCGCGAAATCCCTCCACGAACAAACAATAGAAGACCTTCCTAGGCCGAGAAAGGTCACTGGACCGAGGGACGGCCAGCAAGGCCGACCGACACTCGCGAAGGAAAACCGATTGCTCCCGGGGTTTACGACGGCGTTCAACCCACGAGATGAGGGGAGTGATAGTAAGGCAAGGGTACGCGTCCCTAACAATCCCCGCCATAACCAAATCTCCTGTCAACGCGTGGCGTAGGAAAGCCAGCCTGGAGGCACGTTTGTGGCTCACCAAGTGCGGCATTCCCAGCCCCCCATGACACGTACGCTGTGCACAGACATCTCTGTCGACCCGATTCCCGCGTCCCCTCCACAAAATGGAGGATAGCGAGCGCTCGAGCAGCACCCTAAGGTCGTTACAGAGAGGAATTACGGACAATCGATAAAGGATCAGAGGGAAGATGTATGTAGCAAACACCTCCGCCCTGCCCTTTACGGACAACCTCCGTCGGCGCCAAGTCTGACCGGCTGCGTCGACGTTTGCTCGTACTTCAGACCAATTCTTCTCCAGCTGGATGTCGGGTCCAAACCACACTCCGAGAATGCGGACAGGACCGTCCGTCCAACCGAAGGGCCCCGGAAGATCGACCCCCTTCCAGGCACCTAGCCGCAAACCGGACGACTTGTTGCGGTTAATCTTGGCTCCTGTCACCTTTTCGTACCGATCAAGCGCCTTCAGCACCGCCTTAATGTCTCTGCGGGACGACAGGAAGGCAGATACGTCATCGGCGTACGCGGAAACCCTGGCTCGAGCCCCGCCAGGAACGGCGATTCCGCATATGGCCGGACTGCACGCCCTGTCCCTCAGCCGGCGAAGGATAGGATCCAACGCCAAAGCGTAAAGTAGGGGCGACAGCGGGCAACCCTGACGAACCGACCTAGACAGCGCAAACGCGCCCGACAGCTTCCCGTTCACCTGTACCACCGCACTGGGGGACCGATACAGGAGGCTAATCCAGCGGCAGAAGTCGGGTGCGAATCCGGCGGCCTGCAGGACAGCAGCCAGGTAGCGATGGTCAACCCTATCAAATGCCTTGGACTGATCCAAATTGATCATCGCGGCTATCTCGTCGTCTTTTACTCCCTCCATGATCGTGCGGATCAAATGCAGGTTGCTCTGAATTGTTCGACCCCTCACAGCACAGGTCTTCCCGGGACCCAACAGAGACTCGGCAACTGACTGCAAGCGCTCCTGCAGGATCTTGGCCAACATCTTTAACTCTGTGTTTAGCAGAGGTATTGGCATGTAGTCGTCTAGGTTCCCCCCGACACCCTTGCCCTTTTTCAACAGCGTGATCACACCCCTGGAGAACCGGTCGGGGAGGGACCCCTGCCGGAACCAGTTGTTGAACACAACCGTCAAAATCGGAACAAAGATGTGCGACAGCCTCAAGTACACTTCATAAGTCAGACCATCCAGACCGAGCGACTTGCCTGTGCCGACCTTCTTCAAAGCCGCGTAGACCTCGCCCCCGGTAATCTCTCCCTCGCAGCTAGCCGCTTCAGTCGGCGAAATCCGAGGAAAGTCAGCCAAATAGCTGCGAAACTCGTCATCACGAAGACCAGGCTCCCTGGTATAGCGGCTCTCGAAATGCCGCCGAAACGCCTCGCGCATGTCGTCGGTGGCCCGAAGGGTACGCTCCTCCGGGTTTTTGACTTCACGAATGTAACGATCGCCACCTCGACGGACCTCTTCCCGGCGCAGATCTGCGCCCATGTTCACGGCTTCGGAAGACATCTTGCTTAACCTATATCTAATTACCTGGCCCATGTAGCGCTCGCTATTCAAACGCTCCAGGGCCTCCCTAGCTAAGGCTATCTCTAGGGGATCCCCCCCCAGCCTTCGCCCGGGAAAGACTAGCTTTAAGCGTCCTCACCTTATCAGCTCTATCTAGGGCGAGCCGTTTGCTGAAGTCAGTGGTGAAGGACCTAATTCTACATTTAAGTCTGTCCCACCACCTATTCCCGGTAACCGCCCCCACTAGCTTCCGCTGCACTAAGCTAGTCAGCTGCTCCCGGAAGTCCCGCCTGTCCAGTAAGGACAGATTGAACTTCCATTAGCCAGCCATTTTAGGCCTATGTTCTAGCGCCACACGGGTACAAACGAGTTTGTGGTATGTGTAGCCTACCCAGTGGAACTGGTTGTTACAAATAAATTAAAATTACTGTTTGTTAGCAAGTACCGTCCTTCGCGAGACGCGGACGTCACGTGATATGGAACGTCACGGTTCGGATATTTCTAACTGAAATCTAACTGTCATAAATATTTTAAATGTTGTTTAAAAAATTTTTAACTATATCTAAAAAAAAAAAAAAAAAAATTCCTTACTTATTGAAATATTTATAAAGATTTAAAACATCCAAGTCCCTATTCAGCCCTAGTTTATGTGTATTTAATTTTAAAATCTAATATGTTTCTTTTTTTCTGCGTGTATATGTGGAACTAAAATCGGAATCTATCAATAAACATTTGTAGTTTTCTAATGAATATCCTGATTGATTAAAGTGTTTAGCTATGGGTGAATAAGGGTTGTTTTTACGTATGGTTTGTTTATGATTATTGAAACGAAATCTAAAATTATTTCCAGACTCACCAATATATCCACTATTAGGAAATAAGGTGCAGAATAAATAATAAATTACGGTATGGCTATCGCAGGTGAGGTTAGGTGGCTGTATCTTGATATTGGTGTTGGGTACAGAAAATATATTAGCTTTTATTAAATGTTTGCAAACTAAGCAACGAGGTTTGTTACATTTGTAATTTCCTGATTGGTTTCTATTGTTTAGATATTTAGTAGAGGTGAGGATAGCTGATAGGTTAGGTGATTGTTTCTTTGCATTTATGGGTGGTTTATCGAAAATGTCTTTGATCGTTTTGTCTAACTGGAGGTTCTTGTAATCCTTTTATATATATATATATATATATATATATATATATATATATATATATATATATATATATATATATATAATACACAATTAGATAAATAGATAAATAGAGAGAGAGAGAGAAATATGTATGCTCGAGTCTGTGTATAAGTGTTTGAAAGTACACACTTTGTCGGGATGAAAGATCCGTAAGTTGTTTCTATATAGTAAATCATAAAATAAAAGAGAAAATTGTTATTTAAATGCTGCATCGGGAAAACCGCAGTAGGCAAATATCCGGCCAAAACGACTTTTTTAAAATCTTCTTTAGAGATCATTAATTCTGAAGAAAAAGCCCACAAAAGACTTTAACTGAATTGAAATAGATTGAAATACAGAGATATTAATATATGTTTGATATTAATTTTCCTGAATGATTTTTCTTCAACATTTGATCTAATATGGAATGATTGCCGCATCTCGCTTAGGGTGTCTGGCTTAAAAAGGAAACTTAAACTGACACACACTGAAGTCATTCAGTACATATTATGCAGCATTTATGTAAGTACGAATGCAAACGACGCCCGACATTGCAACATCTGATCAAGTCAATGTCAGAATCTAGAAGGATTAAAATGTCATATCAGCCCATATATGAAAAAGTATCTAGCAATGACATTGAAGGAAACCAAGTCGCTGTCGTCATCATTTGTATATACATAAGTAAATAAAGAAGAAACAAAGCCTTTTTTAAATGTAATAGTTTACGTTATTTATCCACCTTCATCACAAATTTTTGTAAATATAATAGGGGGAATCGTTTCGTTTCTGAAATTGAATGTTGTTTTTTATTCATTGGTTAATACAAATAATAAAAGTGCACAAGAGAAAAATAACGAACGCTTGACTTTTATTATGCACACGCACAAACAAATACATCAATAACTATAGAATAATGAACGAATGCCCCTGAAATGGTAATTGCTTGCAAAACAATATAAAATACTATGTCATTGTAAAATAAGCATATAGCTAAGAAAAATATTATTATGAGTAACGGTCACAGCATAAATTTTGCCACGAGTAAATGAGAGATAATCACAATGCTTTCAAAACCTATATGCAAAGTTTAGACCAAAAGGTAGTTACATTAAAATTTGATGGAAAATAAGCAAACCAGTACAAAATGCAAAAACAAATCCCAAAATTATATTACCTGTTTAAAGAAGAAAATAAATCACATTCCCAGAACAATAGTAATTACTAGATAAAGAACCGCAATTTATCTCGAACTGGTAAATTTTAATATGTTACTTAAAAGTTTAAGCGAATAATTTATCTTTTAAAATGCAAATAAAAATATTTAGAGTACTAGGTGTCTACGCCCGCTTGCTATCGCTTCGCAAAGTAACATATATTCACTATGAAAATATTGAAAAAATATTTTAAATGAACATGCCATTCATAAATTCTTATAACTAAGGAAAATTTTACAAATAGATTCCAACTTTTGAAGGCCAAGTAAAATACAAATTTCAAGCAATTTTCTGCGCTATATAAGATAATATTAATTAAAAGTAATATGTTTTTATATGAAAAAAAAATCCTCGAATAAAAGAAGAGTAATGAAGAACATTTAATTAATGAAATAAACATTTTTTTAAAAATTAATATGCAAATTAGGTAAACCATAACAGTTATATTGCCTAGAAGAAGAAAATATATAGTATAGATACTGAGCTTTTAGTGTGTAAACCCTCCTCCTAGGGGTTTGTAATGCATCTATTTATCAACTCAGTTGCCTCACTATCTTTGGGCAGAGTGCGCTCAGGGCTACTCTGTCAAAAGACAGAGTTGCAACTGAGCAAAGTTATATTGAGAGGGGCCCAGCCGTTAGGAATATCTTCTCGAGGCCGCGCCCTCTCATGTCACCAAATGGAGGGATCCGTACTTGCACCGAGGCAAATACAACCAATGGATGCGGGGTCTGTGGAAAGTTCCTGTTCCTTGCTCGGTTCCCCACCTTAAAAAGACAGAGAGACAGAGTATATACCATGTATAAACCCTTCCATCGAGGGGTGTTTAACGTGTATACTGAGAGGTGCCCAGCCCTGAAGAAACAACTGCCAGACGCCGTTCCCTCTCATGATATCAGAGAGAGGTATTGGTGCTCGATATCGACGGTTGCGGGGGCTGTTCCTTGCCCGATTGTTCGCGCTCTGGTTCTCACATCTTGTCTCAGTGGAGAGACAAAGTAAATACCGTGTGTAAACCTCTCCCTCGATGGATTTGTAACACATCTATTTATCATCTCTCAGTTGCGTCTCTATTTTTGGTCAGAGTGCATTCAGGGGGACTCTGTTAAAATACAAAGTCGCAAATGAGGAAAATTATACACAGTTTTGTAGGCTCTCGGGAACAATTTCCAGAGACCGTGCTTCTCACTGCACTAGAGATAAGGATCGGTGCCCACACCGAGACCAGCCGAAATATCGATTGCTCTATCTTCGGAAATTTGTGTTCATTGCTCGGTGTACGCCGTCTGTCTCACCACATTAAACCGACCTTGTGTCAATAGCTGACCTCGTGGAGAGTTGAGCAAATACAAATTACTCATTCGAGTGTTTGTAACACACCTATTTATCTTTCTCAGTTGCGTTCTATCGTTGGGCAGTGTTGACCCAGAGGCGACTCCGTCAAACGACAGAGTTGTAACTGAGGAGATTATACTTAGACACGCCGGCCCTGGGAATAACTGCCGAGCCTGCACATTCTCATTGCACTACAGGGAAGGATTGTTGAACGCACCGAGGCCAGCGGAACTGACGGTTGAGTGGGCTCGGGGAATATTTGTTCCTAGCCCGGGTGTACGCGCTCAATTAAGGCGCGTACATTGGAACTCCCCACATTAAACCGACCTTGTGTCTCAACATGAACCCATGTGGGGGTTAGTACATACAAATTCCCATATAGTAGATTGAAATACGTTTATTTATCATCTCTTAGTTGCGTCTCTCTCTTTGAGTAGAATGCACACAGGGGAATCTCTGTCAAAGGGCAAAATTGCAACTGAGGAAAATTATATTGAGTGATACCCAGTCCTGGGGAATAGCTGCCCGAGCCTGCTCCCTCTAGCAGCCAACAACAAGGTCAGCGCAACCGACGGTTGAGGGACTCGGACAATTTTTGTTACTAGCCCGGGTGTACGCGTTCGGGCTCCCCACATTAAACCGACCTTTTGTCACAACGTGGCTCTGGCTAGTGGGTGGGTAGTATATACCAAATTATTCTAAAGTAGATCTGGGGTGTTTTAATTCATAGGCGAGTTGTGCTCCAATTTCATATTCATTCATATAGATTCCATAATATAGGTTTTACTTAAGTAGCTATTATGATTCTCTCACTCTTCAAATGTTGAATGTGCAAATAATTTTCATTTCTATTTCCCCCTCTTTAAACTATATGAATTTTATCTCATTATTTGATCCCTGTTATGTCACCCATGAAATAAAAATAATTGTTTTTACGGGAAATAATTATCTGTGTATATCAAATCATATTTAAAATAAATGGCAGTAGAATAATTATGGTTGAACTTTTAAAAGATATGTTTAAACATTAATTCAATTCTTTAATGCAGTGATCAATTTTGAGGTCTTATTGATGCCTATAGAATCTACTTCTCCCTAGCTGTTTTGAATATGGCCAAACCAAGTTTCCTCCAGATGAGGTAGCTTAAATACCGCCCGATAGGTCGGCTTTTAAGCTAGTTTATAATAAAACGTTCACTACTATTTTGGATACAAAAAAAAAATAACAGTTGCTCTACTTAAAACATGAAAGCAAAGATAATGGCTAGTATATATATATTTAACAGCGCATAATCTGAAAACACTTAATCTCAGCTCAACGAAAATCATTCCCTGCAGCCAACTTTACTAGGACTTTTGAATGATTCTGTAAATCATTGAAATCGGAACAGTGGAAACGGAGGTTTTGCTTGGAGACACACACACGGACAAAAACACACACATATACTGTACTTTATGTGTAAGATATACAATGTAAGTAATGTAACATATTTTAGAAATTGCTAATACCTTAAATTGCTATTAAGTTGGTGCAAAAATAATGACGTAATAATGTTGTTTTTTGACGTTAAAAAAAACGTCAAAAAAGGACATTATTACGTCATTATTTTTGCACCAACCTAATAACAATATAACCAATCACGGGAAAAATATAAAATAACCAAAATCAATAAATAGATAATTAAAAAAATAATAAATAATAAACTAATTAATAAGCTATGATTGCACGCATAAACACTAGTCATTGTAATAATAATAACGAACACTAAATATTAATAAAGAATAGTCATTTAAATCGTATGAATACTGTAAAATATCTACATTAACCTAATTGGGATCCACAAATAATCCTCTGAAGAGCCACGAGAATAATGTGATACATAACCGTAAACGGTTACCCAATAACCGTTAAAATAATCCACTAGTCTTACTAGATGTAATGTCCCATAATCCCGTATATATAAATAATTGTGCCAAAACAAAACACACATTGACGGAAAATTGCGTAAAAGCATTTCAAATAGATTGTCACTGGTTGGTTTTGACATCAGTGGCTACATTTATATTAACATAAAATCTGTTTGTGATATTGAACATTTTTAGCCATAAATATTGCATACTTTAAAATATATATCTTTATCCTACACACACACACACATACAAACAACAAACACATGCATATATATATATATATATATATATATATATATATATATATATATATATATATATATATATATATATATATATATATGCATGTACGCATGTATGTATGTAGGAATTATTATTATTATTATTATTATTATTATTATTATTATTATTATTATTCTGATTGTCATTCCCTTAGTTAATGGATTATTATATTTTGATCGCGTGGAAAGACGAAAAAGACGACTTGATTTCAGTGGAAAAGTGGATCTTTTCATTTGTAATCCTTTACTACTTAAAATAATTTCAAGCATTCATATATATATATATATATATATATATATATATATATATATATATAGTGATAATATTAGTGTTAAATATACACATACATATGCAAAACATATAAATATATATACATACAAGCATACACATTTGATTTGTAACCTGTAGTCGATATTATTTTTGTCTAATTTTCTTAATTACACAGCGTCCCTTTTAATAAATACCCTTCAGTTTTAGTTTTCCCCGACCCATCTCTTATCCACCCCTTTTTTTTCTTTTTTTCCCTTTCCCTCCCTCTTCTTCTGATCTTTAAGATTGGATCGTCTTAGATCGGTTATATCTTTAATTTATTAGACATCCGACAACATTCATATTTCTCTCACTTAAACCGTCTTTGATTCCCCTCGTTAAAACTTCTCTCTGTTAAATTTTAATCCTTCACCTTCTCTCGTCTGTTACCCCTCCCTATAGCTCTAACATTCGTCCCAAACTCTCATACTCACACTCTATAAATTCTTTTTTTTTATTTCCGGAGTTATTTTTTTCTGTTTTCTTTTTGAATTTGTAGGCCTGATGAATTGGATCGTATTTACGATTCCAATGGAATAAATTATGACCATGGAATATTAGTGTTTAAGCCTTTACACACACACACACACACATACACACACACACACACACACACACATATATATATATATATATATATATATATATATATATATATATATATATATATATATATATATATATATATATAAATCTATATAAATCTGACATCACTTTCAAAATATTTCTAGCACTTAATAGAATCCATCCAATAAAACACCTACGGTAAAATGGAAATTAATAAGAAAAGCTAGAATTTGTAAGTCATGAAATGACTTATGCCCTTTGTGCATACATGAGAAACTGTTTATTACGAAGTTTATAAAAAATAAAAATTTACTGAATCAGAGAAATGAAATAGCTATTTTTTGTCGACATTGTCAAAAAATCTTCCTTAACTAATATTTAAAAGTAAAATTTAAAATTAAAATTTAAAAATAAAATTAAAAAATGGGAGCTGGTAATATACATACTTATATTTGATATGAAAAAGTAATTTTAAATAATTTAAGTAATTCTATTACATTTACTTGTTTAAAAAAAAATAGTCTATTAGTAATTAAGAGTAAAATTTTTTTCAAATTGAAGTTAAATAAAACGTATTCTAAACCAATCACCCCCAGAAATAATCTTTAACATACAAGTACGAAAATATGCCGAAAACCTTTTTGCCTTTAATAAAAAAAAAACAAAACAAAAAAAAAAACACACCGACAACGTGCATATAACGGATGTCAGAATTCGTTGAAAAATACACCCCCCTCCCTAAACCTCTTTTTCGAAAGTAAATTGATACAACAATAGCCAATAAGAATGAACACGCTACCGCTCCTGTCTGAATGATTGGATTTCTCTGTATCCTTGGAAACAGAAAATTATGAATTTGATGGGTCGTTTAAAACTCAGTAAATTTAAAAATAAGTTATTCCAATATTCCCTTGAAGATGAAACGGAATTAATGCTCTTAATTTAATTATATAATTAAATTTTAATTTTTTAGCTTCAGTTTGTGAAACATGGTTAGTACTGAGTAGCGAAAAAACATATTTTGAATCAGTTAATTTATAATATTTATGCTGTGTGAATTTACATTTAGCACTGTTTTTTAAAAAATAAAAAAAATATCAATAAGAACACCAGATTATATATCTTCCTCTTATATATATATATATATATATATATATATATATATATATATATATATATATATGTATGTATGTATACTGCAATATTTCGTTAAAGATGTTAAATACGAATATTTTTTTTTTATGCGAAACGGGAATTTCTACGGATATTTTATTCTCCTAGATCTTTGAATAGTTTCATTCAATATGAATTGCGATTTGTTACAAAATTAAAATGAAGAATCCGTTTAATTTTCACGAGTATTTCTATTTAATATATAAACACTAACCTTGAGTGGGGTTACTTGTTTGCTATTATATCTATCTATCTATCTATCTATCTATCTATCTATCTATATATATATATATATATATATATATATATATATATATAAATTTATAACAAAGTTATGTTATAAATTTGGAATAAATAATATGTTGTCTACTCTTTAGCACTCTTTTAAGAATTGCCTTTTTGGTTATTGCAATTTTATTTCGTCTACACTAAAGCTATATATATATATATATATATATATATATATATATATATATATATATATATATAGTGTAAACAAGATATAAGAGATTTGTCGGGACCGGAGAAGAAGTCTCTTATATCTGGGTTTCTCTTATATCTATTTTGTTTAGTTAAGTATGGCTCTAGTTTGGGACGAGAGAAAATCTCTCTTAAATCCGTTTTTCTCTTATATCCGGGTTACACTATATATATATATATATATATATATATATATATATATATATATATATATATATATATATATAATGTCTGTGTGTAGCGCTCTGTAGAATAAAGGATATAATCCTGCTGAAGATAAAAAGAAACAATGAAACTGAATCAGATTGTTAAAAGTGTCAAGCTTTCGTAGTTATTTATTCATGCTTGTCTCTTGCACAAACAACTTATATCCCTTATCATAAAACAACACATAGCTATTAAGATATGGGCTTCAAACAGGTCATTTCCTTTAATGACAAATGCATTTTCCAGAGCAAAGGAACTGGCAAAAGAAGTCCTATTATGCAAAAACTTAATTGCATTGTTTTCGACAGCTGAAAGATAACACAATACGCTCTTTGTGATTTTCTCCCTCAACGATCGATTCTATGGAGTGAAAGGAAAATACCATCCTAAATTATGATTTATGCCATAGTCAACTCTTTGTCGCCATGTGCTGTTTTATAACTCTAGTTAGCAGGCAACTTTTAAGTTATCTAGCACATTTTATTAATATTTATTTGATGTACAGGTTGCAAAGTATAAACTGTCGTATAAGCGACACAAAAATGAAAATAACAATGATATCTCATCTTAACAGATATATTTACCAAATTTACACAAAATTATCTTGAAATACTGAACAGTGAATACTGAATTTATTCAATAAAATCGCCTTTGGCTTCAAACATGGCCTCAAATTTTCGGAATATCCTGCATCTCTTCTGGACGGTCTTCTTGTTTCAGTTGGTGAATTCAACCATAATCCTTGTCTTTAGTTTATTTTTGGTGTTACAAGGAATTTTGTTGATCTCTCGCTCAAATGCGCCCTACGCAAAATACCCAAGGAGGTGGCAGTCTGGGAATTTAGATGCTTACTATAGTTGCAGAAATAGTCTGACAACCATGTCTGGGTTCTCCTGCTTATGTTGCATGGTATAAAAACCTGTTGCTAGACATTGAATCTTCCAGCAGCCAGAGTCTTGACTCAGAGTAGCATTACCTTTTCAAGGCACTTGATGTAGGCCTCCATTTTGAGTCTTTGTTTTAAACCAACAAATTCGAAAGTTCTTTTTCCTTTCAGGACGATCAGAGTCGTATTTCTAAGCCGCCAATTATTCGTAATCATCAGTACAGGCATCCAACCCTTTATGAAACCTCTTCATTGTCCTCAGATTGACGTCCAAACAAACTTAAATGTTCGTATTGGGGCATCGAGGGCGAATGCCTAACAGTAAAGCATGCCGTTTCGAAACTTCTGGTGGAGTGAATTGTGTCATGGTGTCCTTTTTCTCACAGACGGGGCCGACTTGATCCTATTATGTTTGCAGTCAACAAAATCAAAAAGAAAAAGAAAAAAGAAAAGAAAGAATGCACAAAAAGTCTAAATATAAAATGGCGACACTTTGCCTATCTCACTCTGTATAAAATATTAAATAGGCAAGTGGAGCCCATTATCTTCCCCTCTCTCTCTCTCTCTCTCTTTCACACACACACACACACACACACACACACACACACACACACACACACATTTCCTTAATTTCTATGCACGCCATAAGGTCACATCCTCACCGCATTATGAGCTCCTGCTGTTGCTTCCATAGCGAAACGAAATCTAGTGGGGCTTGAACTGCAAGACACAAGCCGAACCGACTCTGTCTTCAGAATTTTCCTGCTAATCGATTACAGGCCAATGTAATACCACAGTTCAATTTATCCTATATCTAGAAGGAGCAAAGATGATTTTTATGTTTTCAGTTTGCGAAAATCAAGTCAGCGTGCTGATAAGCTCTCATAGAAATATATATAATTCGAAAATAACTAAATTTTTAAACTTTAATCATTTTTCTCTCTCGAATATTCAAATACATTTCATTCATATTTACAAAAGATATTTCGTTTAATTAGTGTACGATTCAAATCCCTAACATATATTTAACAAGACTGATTTTTGAAAGAGTATATGCTTCATTTTCGAAATATTCTCTTCGCAAATCTCTTATTGTATGGGATGTCATTATGCCGTATAAGATTTAAGGTTTTTAAAATTATTCCGTGTGGGTACGTGTTTCCTAAACGCTAAATATTTTCTGTCTATACTTTTCTCTTCGTGCTACTTTTTGACCTATTAATAGTTTATATCGCTTGCATTCGAAGCGAAAATTGGCAATATATGAGGATAAACAACAGGTAAAGCAAATGATTTTTGAAAATGAAATATTCTACACCCACTCATCTGTGGTTCTGTCATGGAACAAATTATGCTTCATCTAACATAAAGACCACTCCTTAAACTATTCGTGCTTTCTATCCGTTCTGTCATAATATTTATATAAATTTTCTCCCATACAGTTTAACGTTTACTGTTGTATTGTGAAGTCGTGGAATATCTTTTCAGCTTTTCGTTTGATCATAAGAATTCGAGGGATGAAATGACAATCTAATTCCTTATGGAAATGTATAATTACACAATTCTCCAGTGAAAGAGGTAATTCCAATTAAATTATTTTGGGACATATCAACGGCACTACTTTCCAGATTTCTGTATTAGGCTTTTGATTGTAATTTTTTTCCATTGTGATATTTATTGTAAATTGATTTAAATCGGTAGATCTTTATTACATATGAAACCTGAAGTACATAATCCTAGTTACATCTAATGCCATGTTGCTAGTGGCTTTGTTATTGCAATTTTATACGTAGTAAATAAGAATATATATATATATATATATATATATATATATATATATATATTATAATGGAAAATAAAGTTTCAGGACTCTGATAGGCGATGAAGGTTTTTAATTGAGTACATTTGTATAATAGTAGATAGATGTAAATGAAAGCTATTTGTGCGTATCAAGTATTTCAAATTGGTTACCTGTTCTATTGAATGCTGTTCTGTAGTTAATCCCGGCAGACGCAGTCTTCATGGAATTGATGGTAGTAGTCATTTGCACCTGGTGAGATCTACCTTCCAACCACTTTTTACCTACGAAACATGGGCTAAAGTCCTGGCAGTATACTGTCCCTGCCATAAAATACAAATCACTTTTCTCTTTGGTGTTCGTGAAAAGAATGTTATAAAAATTCCTGAAAGTACAGACTATAGTCTAAACATTGGACCGAGGTGGCTGCAAAAGGAAATATGATATCCGCTTATAGAAGATAAATGACCCACCCGTCAAGCACTGCAATCTGTTCAAAACACCCGTAGAGTTCATAAACTTGTTCCCCTGAAATAGATATAAACCATCAATTGATATTTGGCGGTTATAATTTGTTCACTGAATACAATTGTATTATTTCGTTAACCGATACCAGAGTTAAGGGACTTTATATTGCCGCATCTTATTTGTTATTTTTACGATAGTATCTACACGAGAATACGGTGATCACTTAAAGATCATAGATCATATAAAGTCTATTACTATGTTATATCGCTGCTGATAATACACTTCATATTTCGAAAACTTTGATTTGTAAAATAAAATGCAATTTAGCAATAAAAAACAAAACGAATTAAATCGATAATGAAAAATAAATACAAATCATTTGAAAGCCGAATGAACAGTAAATCGGATGATAAAGAATCATCAATTTAAATTGTAGCCAGAGTTTTTTTTATTCCCTAAAAATTACATCTCAAAAATCTGGCCCAGACTAGTTTTTGACGTGAAACTCATATGTTGGCAAACTAGATATATCAATTGAACATTACTTGATTAATCAAAATATAATATCCTATACTATGTAAAACCAGTGGCGATTGCAAGAAGTCCTTTCGAATAACGAAACATTTTTTCTATTTTGACATTCGTTTAAATACTAACAATATATCACATACTCACAATCAAAAGGAGACGGTATGCATTTCTTGGGCACATGTTGAGGAAAGACAGCTTGGAAAATTTAAACCTCACAGGGTAAATTGGGCGCAAGATTTATGAGGAATGTGAGCGAGTCACATACCTGACGACCTTTTGAGAATTGAAGACGGAATTGGGGGCTAGAGTTTTTGCAAAAGTTTTTCATGGATATGGAGGTATCGGGACCCTGTGATAGCCCACGTCTTGGAGGGTGACGGAGCATTGAAAATATACGATGTATGGATATTTCAATCATATCTTAGAGAGTGATACTGCAAGAGAGAGAGAGAGAGAGTACATAAACAAATTTACAGAGGCAATATACGCTAATCCAATTATATAACCCGTATCTTTATACTTGAGTAAAAAATCAGTGTTCTTTAATAATCTGAAAATGAACTGGAATTTTTTAGTTTTATTTTTCTTACAGAATATATATATATATATATATATATATATATATATATATATATATATATATATATATATATATATATATATAGGTAACCAACAAATTACTTGTCATTTATTTATAAGTAAAAAAAAAGTATACAATATATTTGACATCATTTTAGACCTCAAAATCATTCCCATCGAAATCCAGAAACATTTGCCAAAGACTTGACGTATGTATTGACTTGATGCGCCTGAGGACAAGCCAACCAGATTGTCATAAAATAATCAACATCGAAGATGCTGTTTCAACACCGTTTCATCGCCGCTGCACGTGATATGATTGGTGTGTGTGCGCAACTACAGTTGTCATGAGTTATAACCCAACGAATGTTAGTCATTTGCAAAACTCTAGTTAAATCAGAAGAGTTATTGCGGATGATTAAGTGGGTTGTGTTAAATTCATTGTAGTATTGGGTTGGTGCATAATTATCACGCGTTTTTTAAACACTATTTATTATGAAAAAAAGAAACAACAGTTCAGTAATAATATTTTTAAATGATTATTTCCGAACGTATGATTATTGACACGCATTTTATAAACTGAAAATAAAATAAAATATTTATATAAAAAAAGTGAAGACAACAGCAATTTTTATTAACAATTTGCCTACAAACACGCTTGATAATTAAGCATCAACCCAATATATAATTATTTTTATTTTATTTATTTATTCATTTATTTATTTATTTTTTGCTGGAATCTGTGGGTCATATATTATAACTTTTATAAAAAATATATACGTAACTTCCGATTTATCAATTAAACAAACTTATTGCACCATGCATAACTAATAAATACAGCAATGAATCGACTTGCGAACTACTCCATATCTTTAAAACACAAAAAACTAATAAAAAATCCATAGCTCAACTCGATGCTGAAAGTTTATTTACCAATATCCCAGTTAGAGAAACGGTTGAAATAATTACAAAGACTATTTACAACGATACATTTCTTCCCCCATTAAAAATTTGACCTCACATATTACGGAAACTGTTTTTCACTTATACTCTGAGGTACCGTTTTATGGCCGTCAAAATATATATATATATATATATATATATATATATATATATATATATATATATATATATATATATATATATATATATATATAAGGTGATGGTATTTCCGTGGTTTCTATTCCGAGACAAACATTTAGTAACTGCTACATAACTAATCTTTAAAATATGATATTTAATACATCTAAAAATCGTCCATCTAAGATATGTAGATGATATTCTGATGTTATTCACAAACAGTGATAAAATACATGAACTACAAACAAATTGTAAAAAACCACCGGCCTTAAGTTCACATACGAACATAACAATAACAATAAAATCTCTTTCAGTGATGCATTGACAGATACTACTAATAATAATGTAATAAACTGTTACAAAATATTTATTATATTTACATAATTCGGACTATTGTCCTCACATTTATTGCCATAATCATTACAACGTTTCGGCTCTTCTACGCCCCGGCATTCTTCAGCTGGCTGGAATGTCGAACTGAACCCTTTATTTTGCACACTAGGGTAGAATGTTCTAGTTCCACGAGCCATGTTTAATGGCTGTCAGTTATCAGTTATCGCCTGTTAATTCCCCTCTCCAAGTTCTCTACTGCCTTAGCTGGGTATTGAACTCACATTTACACTCTTTGGGTCCTCTCACTGGATCTAACCAACGCCTAGAACAGTCTACCATAGTAAGCGAAATACAGGGTCCAGTTCGACATTCCAACTACTTGAAGAATGCCAGAGCGTACAAAAGCCGAAACGTTGTAATAAATATGGCAACAAAGATGAGGACAATAATCCGAATAATGTAAATAGAGTACATAATACCTCAACTCTGAAATATAGACAGATACAAAATAGTTATTATACAAAATTTAATTAATATTGTAAAGGCTAACTCTTCAGCGAAAAAGATTTTCTACAGTGAAATAAAAAAAAATTAAACAAATCTCATTAACAATGACTTTCCTAATTACATTTTTGATGAACAAATTAAACGAGCCATTAGGAATATTAGCATGAATAAAAACAAAATAATACTTCCTCAAAAAACCTGAAAAATATCAACCTACTATAGAGTAATCAAATACACTTTAAACACAAAGAAGATAAAAAGAAAACTGATTACTAATATATTCCTCACTGATCCTATTGAAAAAAAACCTAATTACATATTGCACTAAATTTAATAAAACCTACTTAATTATCTTCATTAATGCTTTTCAAGCAATTAGTGATTTGCAAAAGACCATATATGTATATATCAATTTAAATGTTCTTTAGGATGTTTCATCGCTGAGAATATATATATATATATATATATATATATATATATATATATATATATATATATATATATATAGTGCTGTTCGATAAAAGTGACACATGATTTTTTTACTTAAAATTTTTTCACTTATTGTTTTGGGGATCAAACTAGTTTTTAATCTTACTCATATAAAGACCCCTTCCCTACCACCTAGTAAAAAGATTACTCACCCTAATGTATTATATAGATAATTATAATTTTGAATATAAATGAAATTTAGGGAAAAACTCTATGCAAAAAAAGTGACTCACTTATTTCCTGCAACATTAATAGAAACATAACCGAACAGCTTTAAATAAAGAATAATAGAAGTATAATTTATTTATAATAGGTAATATAATTCGAAATATTTAATAATCTATGGACCGTTGGTTTTCGTGAATAACCTTTTCAATCCTTTTTGGCATTGACTTGATTAGATTCTGTCAAATCTCATCTTCAGGCATTGAATTCACTTCGGATATGAAATTCACAATCAGATCCACTTTGTTGCTCAGCTGCTTTCTCGAGAGCCTGTACTTTATAATGCTCCATAAGTTTTCTATGGGTCTAGAGATTGGGCTTCACCTGCTTCTCATCAAAGTATTCCTTCATCAATTTTGATTTTTGACAGGGAGCATTATCCTGCATAAAAATGAGCTTGGTGTGGTCGATTTGCACCCTTTCAGCACAAGGGAGCAGAAAAAACTCTAAACTTCTCTGTTACTGCACGCTCCAGTGGGTCATTTCAATAGGTTTTAAGAAACCACTTCCATGAAAAAAAAATATCCCTAGAACATTATACTGAACGGATGCTAGACAGTCATTACTGCTAAATTCAAAGAGCTTTCAAAGCTTGTTCTTCGGATTTTAGACCGCGTATCCTTTGAATTTAGCTCAACTTTCGTTTCATCGATGAAAACATTTTTCCAGTGTTCTACTGTGAAATTTTTGTAATAGTGAGCCCATTCAAGTCTCTTGGCTTTGTTGGCTTTGCTTATTAGCTGCTTAAACCTTCCTGTACAAGGTTTGTAGCATTGTTCTAACTGCCAGCGACGGGATGTTGAAGACTAACACCTTGCTCTTTGCATAGACTGGCTGCAATTTGTTGGCTAGTTATAGTCCTATTCTTCGCAACTTATCTCTTGATTAGCCTGCCATTTCTATCATCAATCTTTTTCTTT
This sequence comes from Acanthosepion lycidas, assembly GCA_963932145.1. Classification (NCBI taxonomy): domain Eukaryota; kingdom Metazoa; phylum Mollusca; class Cephalopoda; order Sepiida; family Sepiidae; genus Acanthosepion; species Acanthosepion lycidas. Next base: position 96,174,977 of record OZ010594.1, on the reverse strand, counting down.
CGACCCCTTATTTCCTTCCTTGTGGCAGGTGGGGCATCATTATGTGCCCTAAGCACTCAAGAGACAGTTTATTACAAGGTTATAGCAATTTCTGCAATTTCTATCGTCGAGTTGCCTGCTTTTGAGACGGCAATAATAGATGCCTTAAGTAATTCTGAGAGTCTATTTCAAGCTGTTTTTATACTGTATGAGGCTTTTTGGAATACTCTAGATTTAATTTAAGTTGTTCTAGAATTCTCTAGTATATTGATCTGAGTGCATTGTAAAATACAAGCTAACCAAAAAGTTCTGTCCGTTTTTAAAGGAAAAAAAGAAAACGCTTCACAGTATGTGTAACTTATATTAAGTCTTCAAAGTAATCGCCATCGGAATCCAGCACCTTCTGCCAACGGGTCGCCAGCTGTTCAATGCCCTTGCGGTAGAACACCGGGGGTTTTGACGTAAAGAAGTCCGTGAGGGCTTTGCGCAAGTCTACTTCATTGGTGAAGGATTTCCCACGAAGATGATTATCCAGAGAGTGGAAGAGGTGGTAATCGGATGGCGCAAGTTTAGGTGAATAAGGTGGATGGCACAAAGTCTTCCACCTAAGTTTCTGTATGGTATCCCTGACTTCTCGCGCGACATGCAGCCTGGAGTTGTCATGGAGGAATAGCACGCCATTGCGATTCAACAGTGCTGGCTCCTTCTGGCGCAATGCCTGTTGCACACGTTTTAATTGCTGCGAGTATAGGCCTCCGGTGACCATTTCGCACGTTGGTAGCATTTCATAATGAAACACTTGACGATCTGTCCACCAGACACAAAGCAAAATCTTGCGTGGGTGCATAGGCGGACATGCGGGGTGAGGGACAGCATCCTGAGTGACAACCAATGTCTGGAACGCTTGGGAGTTTCGTACAGAACGCACTTTTCATCACTGGTAAGCACTCGATTGAATAAGGATGCGGTATAGTGGCGAGAAAGCAGTGATACGCAGGCTGCCACTCGTTGTCCCTTGTGGACCTCCAACAGCGTTTGCGGAACCCACTTGCTCAGTTTGTACGTCTTACCTAGGCGGTGCAGGTGAAGTCTAACTATTTCATCGGCAACGTTGAACTGTCTTGCAAGTTCACCACACGTTAGACTAATGTCCTCTTCACTGGCCGCCTTCAGGTCTCCGTCATACAAGACCTGTGGTCGTCCACTGCGAGGCTCATCATGGAGAGACAAATATCCCGACATGAATTTTCGAAACCATCGCCTTGCAGTACCTTCATTCACAGCACTATCCCCAAACGCTTGACATATGCGGCGACTTGATGCATCTGCTGATAAGTCCACTTTGAAGTCGTAATGCAAACAGCCCCGAACGAGATTTCTAGACACTTTCATCCTTCTCACAGCTGTCCGGCTTATAACTGATGGCCGGGTACGGTGTGCGTGTCTTTTATAACGTCTGATGTCATTACTTCCGGCTGTCCGAATTTGAAAACAATTGCTACACGCATTTCGTATATATTTCAACTTCATTTAATGACTAATCAAAAAACGGACAGAACATTTTTGGTTACCTTGTTTCCAATATTTTGACAAAATGTCGTATAATTTACCAGTTTAATCATAAGAATGAGTTATTTGAGTCACTTTTTTGCACAGAGATTTATCCAAAATTATAATTATAAATGTAATACCTTAGGGTGAGTAAACATTTTTACTAGGTGGTTCGGAAGGGGTTTTTATATTAGTAAGATTAAAAATTATTTTAACCCCAAAAACAATAGACAAAAGAAAAAAAATCTGTTGAGTCACTTTTCTCAAACCACACACACACACACACACACACTCTCTCTCTCTCTCTCTATATATATATAATATATATATATATATATATATATATATATAATTATTTATTTAAAAATATGATTCCAACACGCTACATAAGAGGTCTCTTGCTTCAAAACAAGAGCCGAAAACTTCAAAATGATAATTGAATTAACTTGAGTTAAAGTAGGCTCTGTTCCATCTTCAAGCGAAATTTTTGGGGAATGACTTATTTCTGAAATATACGAGTTTTAATAGTATGGTCAGAATTGAAATCAAAAATTTCCATGGTAACATCAAGGGCGGATTGTTTAGAATAGGCAGGGGTGGGGTGTTAATAATTTGTATCAGTATACAGTTACTTTCATAGATGCCGGGTCACGGTAAGGTGGGGGTGGCTAAATTTACGACGGAGAAAGTTTTCGCATAGTCTGGCTTGAGCGTCTACGGAGATTTATTTATTTATTTTTATTTTATTCTTTTATTATATCTCTTTATGAAAGAGATTTGTGTATATGAAAATGCCGTAACGTTTGTTATTTGACGACTTCATAAAGGGTTTTCAATTATTGTAGGTTATTAAAACTATGTATATGGGCTATGGATTTTAAAATTTATTTTTTGTATGCGTGTTTTTAGCTAGTTATTCAGAGCGTAAGTTCGGTTGTGTCGGCAGAAAACAGTTAATTCTTGCCAGTTGTTTAATAGGTTTTTATTGTTTAGAAGCTTAATAATGTGTAGTTTCTCATGGAGGCACAAAGAGCATGGGTCATCCCAAGTTTTGCAAGTTCTAGTCCTGTTAATGATTTTCCATTTTACCTTAGGTGTCCTATTTTTTTCTTTCAGGTGCCAAAAATATTTAGATAGAGAGGTCTGGCTCTTGTTTTGAAACATGAGACCTGTTATGTAGCGTGTTGGAATCATATTTTTAAATAAATAATTATATTTATGCTCTACTTTCGTATCGAGCACTATTTTTTAAAAATAATTACAAAAATACTAAGGAACTTTGGATTATTTACCAAACCAGTTTCTTTCATATTTTCTACAATATTTTCACACACACACACACACACACACACACACATATATATATATATATATATATATATATATATATATATATATATATATATATATATATATATATTATACGGACTATTGTCCTCATCTTTGTCGCCATATTTATTACAACGTTTCGGCCGTTGTACGCTCCATCCTTCTTCAGGTGGTTGGAATGTCGAACTAAAACCCTTTATTTCGCTCACTGTGGTAGACTGTTCTAGTCCCACGTGACATGTTTAATGGATGTCAGTTATCAGTTATTTCCAGTTAATTTTCCCTTAGAAAGTTCTCCACTGCCTTAACTCTCACTCTTTGGGTTCTATCACTGGATCTAACCAACGCCTTTATCTACTGTGTCATGTGTCCTTGAGGAGAACAAAAAGGGTTCAGTTCGACATTCCAACCACGTGAAGAAGGCTGGAGCGTACAACGCCCGAAACGTTGTAATAAATATGGCGACAAAGATGAGGACAATGGTCAGAATAATGTAAATAATGTACATAATACCTTATCTCAGAAATACAGACACACACACACGCACACACATAGAGTTATATATATATATATATATATATATATATATATATATATATATATATATATACAGCCAACAATTTCAGCAACACATTTCTAAATGGTTTATAACCGCATGCTTTTAACGTATATAATTAAATTGAAATTGCTAAAAACCTACAATTATAAAAAGAATGTTTAAAAACAGGTTGTGAAATCTTCGACAACAGCCAGTCACCCCTTCTAGGAAATGAGCTCTTCCCGTTGTAACTTTCACGTCCACCATCTTACAAAATATATAAAAAGCATTGATTGAATAATCACCTTCAATCTAGCTTGCCGATTGGTTAGTTTCGACCAATCAAATCACCCCAAACGCGACAGATCTGTTTTGGCGCCAACTCAGTCGCAGCCTCCCACGTGGTACAACAAAATTATAAAAACAAAACACGTGTAAACACTCTCTCTCGCGCGCGCGTCTCATTCCTTGCTGCCAAGATGTAATCTTCAAGATCTCCCTAATGCAGTCAGACGTTAAAGACCATTACCAATATTCACGCAAGTACGAATTCTGAAACCTCTTCTGAACATTTAACCAACTTGTACAATATACAATTCCAAACATGCAACAACTCATTCTTCTGCAGTTTAATAACAACTTCTTCTTTATGAGCTTAGGTACAAATATTTCCATGTCTAAGAGACAAAACTCTGTCTAATGTTTTCAGTTCACATGCATGTACATCAAATACTTAATAAATTAAATTGTTATGTTTTGAAATCATTACATTATGTGTTGTATTTTATACTATGTACCATTTACGTCAAATATAAATTGCCTTGCGTTCACGCATTGTTCTTAATCCCACCTTTCCTAGCCAAAGTTAAATGTATGTAGTTCACGCCCTTACAATAGTGTTAACACTGTCGCTACAAGTTAATTACAATTTTTAATAAGATCTTTCAATATGAATTAAGTTACCTCCCTTTCAGAACGGTAATTTTTTGAATTTACAGCGCGTTCATGCTCACGAGCAACATTCATATCTTGTATTAATTCTTCGTCTTAGCAGTTTACCCATAAAGATGATCTTGAATGAGTTTGAAAGTACTTGGTAAAACAAAAGAAATAAGAAAAAGAAAATACAGCATCTTTCTCAATCAATTTTGTACCGAAACTAAGAAACTCGTACGGGAATATGAGAGGATTAAAATAAAAATAAATCGATATAATATGTCTAGATTATTCACGAAGCACACACACACACACACACACACACACACACACATATATATATATATATATATATATATATATATATATATTGCAACTACATTTTAGCCTGCAGAGAGTGAAGAGCACAAAGTATAATCAATTCAGCAAGTTTTGCACAGCTCCTTGATATTGTAATATCACGATCTAGTAGATGAATACTTCTGTCCAACACGTTGTTAAATGCTCGATTGAGTACATGCCAAACGATTGTTCTCTATATCATTAACGGGATTCTTCTGAATGCCTTGCAAACCAATTCTCGTTAATTCGCCATGATGTAACCGTTCACTATCCACAGTTCTATGTCATATTTAAGTGGACTACCGAGCAGAAATCATTGAATACAATACAAATCAATAGAAGGTTACCACTAGATTGTACGGTACTTTCATGAGACACCTGACATCCTAGAGATAGGAAATGACCCCACAATTCCGTGAACTGGATCTTCTATTATTTTAGCATCAATTACCATGCCCCATTCGAACATTGATAATTTACGTCCATTTGCCATGAATATCCTAACCACCGTTTTTACTGAATCACTAAATGACATAACACAACTGATATAGTTCTAATCTTTTACATAACGTCAAAATATAGCGGATTCCGCGAATATTGACTGTTAATCTCTGAATTTTGGAATGTCAAATAGATAGATAGAAAGATAGAAAATATACTTTCATTAATAAAGGACAGTATTTACATTATGCGGACTATTGTCCTCATCTTTGTCGCCATATTTGTCACAACGTTTCGGCCGTTGTACGCTCCGGCCTTCTCAAGGACACATGGCACAGTGGATAAAGGCGTTGGTTAGTGACAGACCGAGAGATTGTGAGTTCAATACCCGGTTAAGGGAGTGGAGAACTTTCAGAGGGAAAATTAGCAGGAGATAACTGATAACTGACATCCATCACACATGGCACGTGGAACTAGAACGGTCTACCCCAGGGATCGAAATAAAGGGTTCAGTTCGAAATTCCAACCACCTGAAGAAGGCCACAGCGTACAACGGCCGAAACGTTGTGACAAATATGGCGACAAAGATGAGGACAATAGTCTGCATAATGTAAATACTGTACATAATACCTCATCTCAGAAATATAGACAGATTAATAAAGGAATTATACAAGGAGATGTTATTTAGTTATTAATGCTATTTTTTGGATGCAACACATCACGCAGCTTTTATGTAGATATTAACGTTGTCTTATCTGTCTAGAATAGATATCTGGCAATTAACAAGATGAGGAAAAATATAGACGTCATTCGATTCTACTTTTTGCATTAAATTAATCATCTTTTTCTCCTGTTAAAATGTTCCGATAACGTAAAACATTTTTGGTTATACATGAATAATGAATAATCGGCTAAATCAACTTAAAATTCTCATATCAGAAATTAAAAACAGTACTATTGTCTTGCACCTTTTTGCAATCGGGTTAAATATTTCTAGATTGATTTTTTTTATGGCTTATCAACACATTACACGTTATTTTAATCACAGAAAATATATTTAGATGTAAGAATATTGTAGATTATTTTTAGATGAGACGGATTTACTGATACAAGGTCTACTAATTAACTTATAGCTGGTGGAGGTAGAAGAGAAGGATGAATACTTTTCTCTGCTCAAATTGGATATAAGTAATTATAACGAACCTAAGAGAATAGAAACTTAGCAATCCGATTTAAAATTTCGAGGTGTTATCATTTACACTACTATTACAACCAAGCTTACAGCATCTGGTATTCAAAAAAGATTACTAAAATTTTAAAACTTTTAAAATTTGTACGATTAATTTTGCTTTTATTTGGGGAACATGGTGTAGAGCAGGGCTCGGTAACCTTTTTCTAGCTATGTGCCGACTTCGGGTTTTAAGTTTAATTCACTGTCCCAACAACATACGTATTTTTGTACAAGTCAAGGTCAGTATACCTGTTCTACATTATATTTTATACAGTAATATATAGTAAATATACTTTAGTATATAATAAATTTAAACAGCTAAATATCTTCTTTGCGTTGTAGTAGTTATTGGTTCGGACTTCGTGATGTCATTTGCGTGTGCATAATATTCTACATTGTTTGGCATGTCACATGTGGGACGCGTGCCGTAGGTTGCCGTCCCCTGGTGTAGAGTAGACAAAATATCAGATCATAATTATCTATTTTCATTAGAAATTAACAGTCAACAGAGTGGGACACTGGACTAGTCTACCGAATATATTTTACAATTAATCCCATGATGCTAAAATCTTTTAACGATAGACTTTTCTTCATTGTTTTGTAGTTACTGATTCTGTTTAGAAAATTTATCATAATATGTCTAGCGGGCAAATAAACTGGGAATGTGTTTGCCAATATTTAAAATAGAGTTTGAAACATTGGCTCGTAGCTTATATGAAATGCCAAGTAGAGATTTAGTGGAAAATCTATAACTAACCTCACTACAAAGCCAAATGAATGATATATTATTGAGAGATACTGTCTATATTTAGGTTAGGCATTTACAATAATTTACTTAGTTTATCATTGGCCTGGAGAAAATCAAATATATTTTGTTACATCAATACTGTAACATTTCATATAATATTTGCTTGCTGAAATCACTAGTTGATATCCTTGGTGTGTGTAACGCAAATCACTAACGAGAATGGAAAACCTACAAACTCAGAGTACGTTAACTATTCTATGTGACATAACATACTTTGAGATATGATTTCATAATCCGCAAAGAACAAATTAATTAATCCATCAGCCAATCAACCGAAACCCACAATGTTGCAAACAACTGTCGATGAGATTTGTGTATTTACGTCTCAATAATAATTTATTTTTTCACTTTAATGCGTCAAAGCTTAAAAATATCTATATATGACGTATAATTCGGGGTGAAATTGTCAGGACATATGTAACTCGAACTGGTGTCTGAGTGACTATGGTCGTTTTTCCGGAGAGGGCCGTAATGGTTGTTTCTCTATGTTAGACCTATATTAGAAATTGACGTACTGTCCAGTGAAAGTCGGTTTACTGTATTCGGATGTCTTGAAGAAGGCCGAAGCGTACAACGGTCAAAAGGTTGTAATAAATATGACGACGAATATGAGGACAATAGTGCGAAGAATGTAAATAGTGTACATAATAGATCATCTCAGAAATATTGACAGATACTCATTTTTCGCTATCTGAATAGGCTTAGAGATTTCCGTTTCTCATTTCCAAACTTTGCTAAAAGACTTCCTAAATATTTAATTTTATGTACTTATTTGATTTTGTAAACTCAAATATCTCCAGTGATAATTTTAAAGACGCAACTGAAGAAAAGTACATTTTAAAATGTCGACATATTAAATAAGTCCTGCTTTTTTTAGATGTCATATTTCATTAACGCTACAGACGGAACTAACAAATAACCATGGCAATAAATCCATGGTATAAACAGCATCCGCTTCCAATTCATTCCCGTGCTATTCCTACTCTTGAGAAGTCTGGTAATTCTAAATTTACATCAGGAGATCTCTATTAACAGGAGACACGCCCTGAGGACAAATGATTTCAGCCAGTCTTTAGCTGGACGCGCCATCGATTCAATAATGACGAAATGCAGCGACGTGTGATATGGGGATCGTCGGTGGGTATCAATGCACATTACTCCGAATTAATCGATCTTTTTCCCCGGATTTTGATGACCGAATACTTAAAGCGCCACTTCACACTGACGGATGGATTTTACGTTGTTCCTTCGAACGGTGCTGTTTCTCGAGAGGTAACGTAGAGGAAACTTTACCTGCTTCCCATTTGTTGATAAAGTTAATCACACTTTTAAGATTGGGACTGAAGTGGAGTTGCGAATGGAGATCAATGGATAAAGTCACGGATTGCATTGCGCGATGCAATACCATAAAAGCAAACTTTAACGAGCTGAAGGAAATGCTGCTATCTCTCAACAATACTCTGACAGCGATAAATGGCCACTACTCTTTGATGTCCGTTAAAAGACAGCGACGAGGCGGAACTTCTGATGAGAAAATAGGTATTATGTTGTCACGATAGTTATAAGTAGAAATCGTTTTCAGGAATATTATGTCTATTTCCATTCTGCATTTATTCGTAAGCAATACCTATCGTATATTCATTTATATTACTACCTTTGTTCAACGTATGAGTAATTAAAAAAAAACAAAAAAACACCAAAAACGTATCAATATTCATTGAAATTAACTTTAATATTATTTGAGAAGAAGGAATACAGCATGAGAGGTAAATGATAAGTGCATTTTTCAAATTTATAAGGACAATTTTTTTCAAATGTTTCATTCATCTATTTTGCATACATTTACGTATTTAGCTTAAATATTATATCCATTTCAATCAACGATTTGACACACACGTGACTATTCAATTCAACCATTTGTTACACACGAACGCATTTAATTCGACCATTTTATACATACGTACATATTTCATTCTACCATCTATTACACAGGTAAGTATTTAATTCTATATTTTTGCAAATATAATAAACATGTACTTATTTAATTCTACCATTTTTTACACAGGAAAGTATTTAATTGTCTATGGTAGAAATATGATACACATGTACTTATTTAATTCTACCGTTTGTTACACACCTACTTATATAATTCAACCATTGTTTTACACACATTTAATTTAACCATTTTATACAGTCGTACCTATTATATCAACTATTTTATAAATACATTCATGTTTGATTAATACGTTCATGTTCATTTTTACACACGTAATTATTTCATTCAATATTTCATACATACGTATTTAATTCGATATTTTATACAAACCTACATTTTTAATTCGATATTTTATACAAACCTACATTTTTAATTCGATATTTTATACAAACGTACTTATTTAATTCGATATTTTATACAAACCTGTGTGTTTAATTGTATTCTTTTATATTCACGTTACTATTTAATCCAACTATTTATACACACATAAATTATTCTTTATTTAATATTTAATCCAGATATGCTATTCATAAAATATTAACGGTAACTTTTAAGCATAGTTATTCATGATATAAATATTTGGAAATATTATTTTAAATTCTAAGATGGACGTCGGTTTCCATAAACTTACCAGTATTCAGGGACATTTTCTTTTTTTCTTTGTTGCTTTATCTAAGATAAGTCCATCCTGTAATCTTAGAGAAGTTCCTCATGGTCATCTAAATGAAGTCCCACAAAGTCATCTAAGCGAAGTTATATGTTCATCTGAGAAAAGTCCATCACGGTCATCTTAGAAATGTCTCACATGGTCATCTAAATGAAGTCCCACAAAGTCATCGAAGCGAAGTAATATGTTCATCTAAGATAAGTCCATCGCGGTCATCTTAGAGAAGTCCCTCATGGTCATCTAAATGAAATCCCACAAAGTCATCTAAGCGAAGTTATATGTTCATCTGAGATGTCCATCACGGTCATTTTAGAAAAGTCTCACATGGTCATCTAAAAGAAGTCCCTCGCGTTCATCTAAGAAAAGTCCCTCATAGTAAGAAAGATTGATCTCTTTCCTGCGAATCGGCACCCAATGCAGAAACAATGCAGAGTAAATGTTGATAAAATGATGATATAAGAAAATTATCAATGAAATAATTTATTCGATTTTACCCAAAGGAAAAGTATTATTTTGTGGAAGAATAACTCCAATCTAAAATCCCAGGTAAAATATGAACTTTCAAAAGACGTGATTAAAATGCTGAAAGCTAAAGTAAAATTAAAAATTAATCTCAATACTATGGATTCTTTTTCACAAATATTACTTCAAAACATTTCGGTCATGAAAGATTAATTACAATTTAACAGGAAATATATGTAGACGCAAGTTTAGATAACTATTAGGTTAATGCAAAAATAATGACGTAATAATGTCGTTTTTTGCCTTATTTTTTAACGTCAAAAAACGACATTATTACGTCAATATTTTTGAACCAATCTAATACTAAAATAACGTTAGATTTTCACGGTTTTCCTATTTAAATTTTCTGATAAATTTTATTTTGAAATTACTGATTGATAAGTTCATAGAGAGCTATAGAACAATAACATATCCGTAGACATTTTCCTATCTATTCGTAAAATATTTGAGCTTAACAACTTTAACAAACTATTGAGATAAAAATCATAAATATTAATGTTGGGCGTTATTTTAATAAGTGATAAAAAGGAAAAAAAAAAATTAAAATTAACAATTTTTACATTTCATTGAAACAGTATCTTTTCTTCTTTCTTTCATTCATTCATTTTCTCACTGAGACCAAGAAGTGTATTTCCCCTCTTTCCTTGCGATCAAAACAGAATATTACATGATTTAGCCGATTTAACGACGAGAAAGACAAGTGCGATTATTATATGATATTGACACCACCTAAATGTAAGTTAAGTAACAGGTGACACTGATGATACCATTCTGGGGTGGTAAATGAGTAGATGAGATGAACAACTCTATATTTTACAGCTCTGAAAAATGTACTTATGATAAAAATGACATGAAGCTTTGAATGAGATAAATTTAATGATGGCTGAAAGTCTGGATAGGTTATAAATTTAAACTTAGCCGTAAAAATAATTGCATATTTCTCACGATAAAACTTATTATTGCAATATCTTTTAGATTACTTTCTCATTCTAACCTTTGAAATATATGTGTTAATATATTTGATTCATTCTCGTCGTATTGCGGAACCTTTAGATCGAATCATCAATGACATTACAAGAGATAAAACGAATCAAATAAAACCATTACATAGACCAAACACTAAGGAATGGACACTGCTGCAAATAACTGATTATCTTCTGTAACAAACTAATCAATATTAACCCATCAGCTATTCTTTCGTATTCATTATTCAATTGATTATAAGCATTTGTTCCGAACATCCGACGATGCTTTCTGCATTATTTGCTTTGAAATAGTAACTATATATTAATAGGACAAATATTGTGGAATCATCCCTGTCAATTTATCACAGGTTTTATCTGATCAAACATAAATGCCGTTTGCTTTTATCCTGGTGGAACAGCACAGCATTTATTTTAGCAAATTCTTTCCGCTCTGTTCTGTCTTCAATTAGTCTAATTTTTCGCAGTCATTAGAAACTTTCCGCTAAGAACTCAAAGATTTAACAATTTCACACCGAAAATATATAAAAAAAAATCCTTTAGATAAATATCACTAACTGGTACATTTAGCGTTGATTCATTTTACTATGTACAAGTTATTTTGTCTTAAACATTTTTGTATCGTATTCACACTTCATCGGTAGTAAGACGTAAATACAGTTCGGTGGGATTTTCTTTACTTAAAATATGCAACTACCATACACTATAGCAACGAATTTAAGGTAAGTGGTATAAATTTGTGATTTGGATATTTCGATTGTGTTTGCTGCTTTGTACTTCATAAGCTATTATTCATAATTAAAAAATCAATCTTAGATGAGAGTGGCTCAAGGTCCGACAGGTAGTTTTTCAAATGCAAATATAAAGACGTATTTGAAATTTGTGATCCTTTAATGTACCTTATGCATAGAGAGCACAACAGTTTTTTTTTTCTCAAGTTTCGAAAATATATATCCTAGAATGAACAAAATCCGCTCACTTTAGCATCACCAATAAAGCAAGCACTATATAAAAACAAAACTATTTTTGATATGAATTAGTTAAGTGTAATTCTGTCATACTGCTAAGTTTTATATCTCCAATAATGTTGTAACTATTGTCAATATGAACGATGATATGTACGTTATGTTCGAAAATTAACAGTAACAAATATTAACTCTATCGTGTCGATTCAGGCATTATGGGAAATATGTACCAACATTGTATTACAAAATGGTGACCATTTCTGTATTCATCTGACTGCAATTCGTATTTGTGTTAACTAAATTCAATGATTCATTCTATCGACATTTAATATGTGGATGTGCCAGGTGGTACTTGCATGATAACATTGCTTTCATATATTTATGCCAAAAAACAAGGTCGTTGATCAATTGTTTCTATACTAATCGCACGTAATAGTGCTGACTAACGAAAAATATTTGTCAGTATTATCACACATAATTTGTTACATGAACAGGTGTTACGCTACTTAGGTGCGTACCTAAAAACTTACCTCCGTATATATCGGTTGAAAGGTCACCTAGATGTGGTGTAATGGTTACAAAAAGCTAGTCTTGCGAGATCAATTACGACTGAGTAGGGAGTTCAATCCTCACTGCGTGTCTTATACTTTCGGCCTTGTGCCACATCTAAACCGGGCTTAGAAAATCACTCAGGTTGAATCGGTTGAAAGAATTTATAGATTCGTTCTGCGAGCGTGTCATGGGCGTAATGAACTGCCGACGCCAAACTATACACATGTCAAACAGCCGATGTGATGCAACATGAACGAACGTCTTGGTGAGTGTTTTCGATCGTAGAAAAGACTTCCGTCTTGAAAGCCCTCCCGCAAGCGATACCTTCTCTTCATTTGGTCCATACCGTGCTGTGTAACACAGTTTAAATCTTTATGCTAGATTGTTGTTGACTCTACAAAAGGATAATCCACAGTTTAAAAGATCTTATTTTCATCCCGGTCTGAATTTAGACAGCTTCCTCAACAGTAATGTTTGGTTCTTGGAACCGGTTTAATCGACGGCAATTTTATATTTTATTTACAGTTTCGATCAATTTTAGAAAAGTTCATATATGATGAAAGGATACTGGGATTTAATGTAACAATGTATAACGAAACCGTATATTAATGAAAATATCAAGAGCTATTATCAATTTCACAAATTTCTATACAGGAGATTATTAATAATTTTAAAGCGTATGTTTGGTTCAAAAGAATGCTTAATTATTGAGATACATTGTGTTTTCTGTTCCGTTATATGTCTCTGCAAAAAAAATATACAGGTCATTCTTTGAATAGAGCTGGTAAGAAACGAAGGAGTCTTGACGAAAATAGCAAGAAAATGAACATCTGAAATGCAGAATCAGAAAAAAGAGAGCTGAAATTACATATAATGAGGAAAGCGGGCTTGAAAAAGGAAATTACATATAATGAGGAAAGCGGGATTGAAAAACTTAACTCTCACAAGTCATACTGAGGGCAAAAGTGATAGGGGGAAACCAGCGCGGCACTGATCTAAGGAAATTATTTGAATGAATGAGGGAAGGTGTTTGGGGAAATATTGGAAAAGGGAGAAACATTGTGCAGGGTGTCAAGTAATAAGAAGTTGTGGAAGTAAATGGTTTCCCATTTTTGACGTGTTACGGTCACACAGATGGATATTTTCTAAGAAATATCAGATGTTAGAAGATTAATAATGACATAACAAAATAAATTTAAAATAATGTTTAGGTGTGTTTCTACTAAAAAAAAGCTATAAAAAAGTATGAAAATGAAAATTAAACCCTATTACTATATAAACAATGTACGCTAAAATCTTTAAGTAATAAAAGTAGTTTTTTTCCTGAAAAAAATAGAAGGGAGTTTTTTTGTTTTTTTTTTCTAATTTAAAGACGGGCCTTGAACATTTATTCATTCGCTTTGATATAAATAATAATATATTTACGATATCTGAGACATCAAAGTTCATCGGATTACGGAAATTATTAAGTCCCAAGATACATCAACAATAACGTGAAGAATTTACATAAGTTATCTTGGAAACTTTCCTTATACAAATTCGTTGGAAACACCTTTTGTCCACACCTAAATATTAGGTCAGACATAAGGTCGTTTCATGACTTGTAGTGCATTCAGGCCAAAGAATGCCTGAATTCCCGTGACTCAGTACATCAAACGCAAATACAGATGTACAACTTTTATTTAAATGTGTACGATTATTAATGATCACTTTACTTGCGACATTCTCTTTAGTGGGAATTATATATATATATATATATATATATATATGCGTATGTATCTATTTTCATAAATTGATATGTTAGCGTGTAAGAAAACAATTACCTATCTATATCCTTATATCTAACTATCTATCTATATATTTATCTATCTGTCTACACACACACACACACACACACACACACACATATATATATATATATATATATATATATATATATATATATATCACTATTTACATTATTCGGACTGTTGTCCTCATATTTGTCGCCATGTTTATCGCAATGTTTCGGCCGTAGTACGCTCCAGCCTTCTACAGGTGTTTGGGATATCGAACTGAACCATTTATTTCGCTCACTGCTGTAGACTGTTCTGCTTGCACGCGCCATGTCCAATGGATGTCAGTTATCTCCTGTTAATTCCCCTCTGAAAATTCTCCACTGCCAAAACCAGGTATTGAACTCACACTATTTGGGTCACTGGATCTAACTAACTTATTTATTAACTGTGTCCTTGAGCGAAATAATTTTTTCTGTCTGACATTCCAACCACTTCAAGAAGGCCGGAGCATACAACGATCGACACATTGTAAAAATCATGTCGACAAAGAAAAGGACAATAGTCCGAATAATGTAATTAGTGTACATAAAACCTCATCTCATATATATATATATATATATATATATATATATATATATATATATATATATATATATCACTTTAAACAGTATTTTTAGTGGATAGTTGTATTTGTGTAGACGTTCAATTTATTACTAAACACAATATTTAATAATTTTCGTCCGCCGACCTGAATGTTCAAGAAATCTTTCTTTTCGAAAGTTCGAATGCTCCCAGTGAGCTTAAATTATATAAAAGTTCTCGAATAATCAGTCTGGTAAACGAGAATAAATAAATAAACTGTCTAATAAATAATCTGGGCATATACTCAAATACCACAAAAATACAGAATTTAAATGGATAAAAAACTGGCTTTTTGATAAAAATGCCATTCTAAATATTATCTTTGTTTAATTTTGGACACAAAACTTTTCAGATGAGGAAACACTCCGGAGAATATGATGAGAGAAGTTTCATTTATGAGTAAAATTTGGACCTTACCTTACAAATTGTTTCTATGCCGTTAAGTTGGTTAGAATATATCAGATTTATCGATAGCTTCTACTATCCAGAACTGCGAAGGTACTGAAGAAAATGCGTATATAGGCATACAAAATTATTTCTCCCTCTCAGTCCATGCATACTTGTATGTTTTTCTTGTGTGTATGTGTCTTTGTGTGTATGAGCCTTCGTTTGTTTCTTTGTTTGTGTGTGTGTGTTCTTGTCGCGCGCATATATATAATGTGTGGAATAATTCTTGCGTCAGTAGACAACGTTTGTAAGAGAATCTTTTTTCTGAAAATTCAAATCTCTAATGTTCATCATATATTAGTCATATTCACGACTTCATTAAGTGCACTGACAAGGAATTAATTTATATTAATAAAATAAATATATTATTTGAATAATAAATAAGTTTTCACCATGAGACTACACATTTAAACAAGTATATCGGCGGTTTAACTTTAAATTCAGGGGGAGGGAAATTTAGAGAAAAAGTGGATTTTATTCCATCCAGTTGACAACTTTACGCCCGGAACAGATTTCTTATGGTATCAGTTATAAGAACCACTCCACAGCATAGAAACACTGCTTTTCAGAATCTAAACATATAGATCTACAAATTTCTATGTGCTCCTTCGAAAAATATTTCTTTGATTCTATTTATTAAATATATTTTAAAACGTTATTCATTATTTTCCTCATACGTTATTTGCATATAAATATATTAAATAATATTAAAAAATTATATTTATAGCCATTTTTTACCAGTGATAAAACGTTTATTCGACACGGAAAAAAACATTTGAAAGAACCTGTTATTTCTATTCAGAAACAGAATAACGGCTCCAAAAATAGGTAAATTTTCACATTGAACAAAGACGCCGTTGTCATAATTGCATAAATTCTTAACAAATTTGGAAATGTTGAAAGTGCACCCAAGCAGCCAGGTCAAAACTTGGAAGCTGACATCCAGTTCTATTCGTTTTATTGGGAGAATGGTTGAGACTAGATAACTTCAGCTTCAGTTAATGAGGGCCAAGAAGATTTTTTCTACAATATCTACCAAATATAAAGTGCATAGCACAAGGCCAAATTACAAGAACAGCTTAGACAGGTGAAGACCGCATAGTAAACAGTTAGTGAAACGAATACAGAAATAAGTTCATTTAACGAAAGTGTAGGGGAATATAGATAACTGTTAAACATCTAGTGTCTACATTGATAACATCAACATTTGGGAGACGGATGGCATGAAAAGATTTTGTCTTCATATTGAGGTATTCTCAAATTTCTAATAATACGTTGCTTGCATTGCATCGTTGGACGTTACTGCAGAAACAGCTGAGAACATGTTATTTTCAAATATATAAAGGTTGTTTCAGTATTTACATTATGCGGACCATTGTCCTCATCTTTGTCGCCATATTTATCACAACGTTTCGGCCGTTGTACGCTCCGACCTTCTTCAGGTGGTTGGAATTTCGAACTGAACCCTTTATTTCGATCACTGGGGTAGACTGTTCTAGTTCCACGTGCCATGTTTGATGGATGTCAGTTATCTCCTGCTAATTTTGCCCTCTGAAAGTTCTCCACTGCCTTAACCGGGTATTGAATTCACACTCTTTGCTCGAAGGTTGTCCTGATGTTATATGGACCACAGATCCTTTGTATTTTCTCTGATAACCCTTTCACATAAGGCAGACAGACTCTTTTCTGAGTGTTGTTGTCTTCCTGCTCCTCATCTTGTAACCGCCTATCCCAGTTTTGTCCCAGGACAACCTTCAAGAGCTCGACAACACTTCGCAGATATCACTCTCGAGTGAGACCCCCCCATATATAGGAGAACATGGCTAAAGACTGTGTGTACACTATCCCGTGAAGCTGCGGAAAGGAATATAAAAGAGAGACAGCACCCCCGTCAAGGTAAGGCTTCAAGAACCCCAGAAAGCTGTAACGCGAAGGGAAGTAGAAAAATCAGGGGTGGCTGACCACATATGGAGAGAGAAGCGAGATCACAATCCCCTGTGGGATCATGTTGAGATCATTGTCAAGGAACACCATTGGAAAATTCGTAAACTTAAGGAATCAGCACATATGCTAGGCCACAAAAATCTCCTGGGCCGACCAAGCATAGAAATAAATACAATATGGGAGCCAGTAATAAGGAGTGCCAGAGAAAAGCAATGATAACAAAGTTGCAATATGAGCTCTGGTAAAAAATATAAAATGATAGCAGCAAAATTGCAATATGAACACTGGTAAAAATGGTTGCTGAAAACATTAGGTTTATAATACCCAGAAATTCATACCCAGAAATTCATACCCAGATGTCCTCAAGGACACATGTCACAGTGGATAAAGGCGTTGCTTAGATCCAGTGACAGACCCAAAGAGTGTGAGTTCAATACCCGGTTAAGGCAATGGAGAACTTTCAGAGGGAAAAATTAGCAGGAGATAACTGATAACTGACATCCATCAAACATGGCACGTGGAACTAGTCTACCCCAGTGATCGAAATAAAGGGTTAATTTCGAAATTCCAACCACCTGAAGAAGGCCGAAACGTTGTGATAAATATGGCGACAAAGATGAGGACAATGGTCCGCATAATGTAAATACTGTACATAATACCTCATCTCAAAAATATAGACAGACTCTAAAGGTAGTTTCGTTAAGAAGGATCAAAGGCAGCAGGAAATAAATCAGTGTTATTGATGAGAATTGATTTATTTTTCTATTGGATTATGTTGTTTAAGTCATGGCGGTTATGTTTGAAAGTAATATCGCCCAAATATCCAGCAAATATTCAGCGGCATACCTCCACAGGATAGTCAAATTTTTTTATGCACTCTCAGTATAGTTGCTCTTCGATCTCATCAATATGCCTTATTATCTCATCCTTCAGCTATTGAATTGTTGTTGGCTTCTTGGCATATACCTGGCTTTTGAGATGACCATAAAGGAAGAAAGGTGTAATATTACATAATGGTGGGAACAAATGACTTCTCTGTTTTGAGAGATGATTCGATAAAGGAACTTCTCATTGCATACCTGTTTGAACGACCACTTTTGCAATAGGCTTCGATAATTTTAATAGGTTGTATGATTGCTAATCTTTCCATTGTTGAAATTGCCAAAGACTTATGTAGTTAAATATGAAAGAAAAAATATCATAATTTGCTTAAAATTAATTCACATTTAATATTTGTCCAAGTTATCGAGAACCACTTTATTAGGGAAGATGCTGTTCAGATAATGATGCAAAATACACTACTAAATAAAACAGGATTTTGTGAAGAGTTAAAATTTAAAGGTACATATTGAAGTACCAAAACATAAGGCAAACGAAATTCAACCATCAAATTCTGACTATTTTAAATAAAAAAAAACTTGCAGAAAACCTGAAACGCAATAGTATATCTGTGTCATAATGAATTCAGTATGTAACACTAGTTTGTAAAAATGTGATTATCTTTTAAATTCCCATTACGATAAATGTGAATACGGCAATATCAATTTGGCTGATATCACAAAAATTCGATCATTTCAAACCATTATTATTTCAAACAATTATTGTGATATTATTAATGCGCGTACTTCTGCTTACGTAAAACATAAAACTTTATAAACAGAAAGAAAAAAAAATGTGAATACTTTATCTCAATTACTATTTGAGTGGAAAGCTCTCAAATGGGATCTCATGCTTTGGCATTTGAGAAATCGTGCTTTCATGTTCCCCGGACATTCGGAAGTCATTATTTATAGAATAAAATAAAATAATTTATACTACATTTATCACAGTAAAAACAGCTAATAAAAATAAAAGAGAATAAAAATTTGATAAATATAATTTTAGAAACAGAGAAACTGAAAGTAAAAATACAACAAAAAATATTTAATTATTTATTTTTGGTCCAACTAACATAAGATCGTTTCTTCGATAATAAAGACAAATTATTAAAACTTATTAACCAATAAGAAAATGAAGAGAAGCATTATAATATATTATTTGTTGATAAAAGTAATCTACCAATTTCCACTACTTTTATCAGCATTCTTATATGAACAATGATAATATTTAATAAAAATTAACCTGCAACGAGATTAAAACTCACTTTTACACACACGGGCCTCCATTGCATCCCGGCAACTGGCTTAACTATTATGCTAATGACGTAACCCGCTGTAATTTGTTAAATATATATCTTCGCTGTTATCAGTATTTCGTTTCCTACTAAAGAATAAGTGTTTCCCCTTTGTTTTAATAATTGAGAAGCAGAAATCATTCCCTTGCATTTGTTTCCCGCCAAAGTGTGAAAATATCATTTAGACATTTTTAGGATGAAAGTGATGAGCACGCAAATGAGCATTCATTTGACAAATATTCTAAATTGCTTCACCATCGTTCGTATACACACTTTAGAAGTGTCAGCTGGTTTGTAAGGAAATTGGTTTGATTACTTAAAAGAAATAAATCCTCAATTTTAGCTAATGTTATTGCAAACGAAATTGCTTTTATGTGATCGTAAGTTTTCTTATTAAAGGAAATATTCCTGTTTAAATAATCAGTTTGTATCTAGTTGTTTTTCTCCTTTTTCTTTATTTTGGAAGAGTGACAATTATTTCTTATTATTCCCTGAGGAATCAATGGCTAATTTTCAAAAAACTAATTACTATCAGTGAAAATTCAGTTCTTAACTTCACAGGATTAAGGCAACGGAGATTCGTTGCCCTTCCTTAATAAACCTTGGAAAACGTGTCTTTACAAAAGCAGGAGAACAGCTAAAACATTGTCTTTGCTTACATAATTGCAGATAAAAATGCAAAGCGAGCATCAGATTCAAGGAAAGATACATATAATTTAAACGTAAAGAATTGCCGACTATTACAAACGGCAATTCTTTAAGTTTTTATGTATCTTTTCAACGGCACTTAAAGATAGTTCAGAAATGTAAAGTGGTTATTTCTTTTTATTGATATTGTTTCAGATTAAGAAATATTTAATGGATAGTTTCTTATAAAAAATATGTTCCTATTTCACTATCCCCAGATATTTGATGCATTTATTCTAAAGCTGAATTTTATATATATCATAGAATCATGTTTTATCCCAATTTGTCTTTTTAAAAGAAACGAAAATATTTAAATCTGTAGGCCTTCTTTGAATGCATACAGGTATTTTTCGTTGAAAGCATGCTATTAAGAATGGAATACCATATATATATATGGTATTCCATTCTTAAAATACATGTATAGTGCGTAATATAGAAATTGAAAACAGATGCATGTATGTGGGAAAACCTTTCTCTTTTATATATCGCTCTCTCTCTCTCTCTCTCTATATATATATATATATATATATATATATATATATATATATATAAAGAGAATTTGTATGTGTTTGCGACACATATATATGCATACACCCTCACTAAAAACAAGCCTGCGCACACACACACCAACACACACGTATACACACACATATATATATAGTGCGTAATATTGAAATTGCAAACGGATGCATGTGTGAGGAACCCTCTCTTGATAAATCCATCCAAGAAACAAATCATGTTGAAAGCCATTTTGAAATAATATATTGGTTTCATCTCATCGAGATATATGTTCTCTTAAAGAGATTAAAAGCTGGAGATGATTTAATACTCTACCTTTCAGTGAGAAATGCCAACAAATGTATGCCATGTACGACTGAGCTGCAACAGAAGCAAAGTGTATCATGCAGAGTTGCAAATAGTTGTGCACTTTAATCTCTTAATTTACACAGATCAATAATAAGGAAATGGCGGGAAAATATTGAACGTGATACGAGATAGTTTAATGGTTGCCGAATGAAATATAAAAATAACAAATAAGTAAGAAAACTTCCACTAGCGAGAAAAAATGTTAGAAACTTCTCTAAATAGTAATGTCAATGCTAAAATTAACCGTTTTCATATCGGAAGCGTTATATATAGACAGGATATTTAATGATACTTTTGACTGGAATCTTTCTTTAAGCAGACATTCATGAATTAAACTTCACAAGTGAAAAAAAATATATAGTTTATTCTAATATTCATGTGTATTTCCTTGCAATATTTTGTTGATTTCGTTTGCTTATTTTTGAGTAGCGGTATATTATCAAAATTAAAGTTAAATTATTATAAGTATTTGATTACCTAATAATAGTTCACCATCAAAATAACGATAAAAACTTTGTTCTCACTAACAAAATGATATTTGTCATAGTAAATTATATACATATATATATATATATATATATATATATATATATATATATATATATATATATATATATTAAGGAAAAAACAGGCCACTTTAAGGTTCCATTAATTATAATTTCTTTCACCAGAGATTTTTTTTTTTTTACTGTGGATCTTCAGACTTCATTTTCAAGAATGAAAAAATGAATTTCAAATCTACACTTTTGAAGGGCATTTTAAGCTTACATAAGGTAATATAGAGGGTGGTGAGGGATAGTATGAGTGACCTGGTCGAATTTATAGAGGAAATGAAGAGTTCTTAAATTTATTTTATTTTTTTTTCATCCATCTTGGGATTATCCTTATGGTTTACCAAGATTTTATTTTCTTTATTATATATATATATATGTATATATATATGAAAACATATTCAATGAAAAATGTATTGATAATCATTGTACTATTCTCTGGTCATTTTGTTTTATAAAAATATATTGCTAGTAATTCCACTACAAAAATATTTTTGTTGGTAACTTTTTATGAAAATTATTGCTCGTATTTTACTATATCTTTTTATACACTAGTGTAATGGTTTTTGCTTGGAGGTTCATCATTTATCCATAGTTGTGACCAAGGAATGATAATCATTAAGAAGTAATTCCAGGCTCCTTAAATCCTGCAATATCCTGACCAGATGCCTTGATTCCCAATTTAGTTTATCGTCATATCCAGAAGGGCATTCCCTTTGTGCTTGGAAATTTAGTGATATAATGATATTGTTTTATTTTCTATTTATATGTTTTATACATTGTATTGTTGCTTAAGTTTTTTAGATGTTACCAAGCTATTAATATTTGATAAGGTTTTCGTATGTGATTTTATAGCGCCAAGCTATAGCTTCTAATGAAGTCTCTTGAATTTATACGTTTTTTTTCCTTTGAAATCATTTTGATAATTGTTCTAGGAAAACTTTTGAATATAGATGGTTGTCATGTCATCTTTAAATATGATAGCTGCCACACATGACAAGTGTACATATACGAACTCTCCTTTTCTGGCTAATATTTTTGTATCTTCCTAAGGTACTGTATATTAATAATTCTAACGAAAACTATCCCGTGTTAAAATTAGTACATTCGTTTATTAAACTTCTAATAAAATTTCAACGCATTGAGTTACATGTAGAGATTATATTTTATCAATTCATTTTATTAATTATATATGATAGATGATGGAATTTTGAGCTTTTGTCCTAATATCAGTCTTTTACCAACTATGAACACTTCTGTCATCAATATAACCTCTCTCATTATCTGTATGATGCCTTCTAGAATGAAAACAAGATTGTTGTTTTCTATGCGCATTTGGGGTGTGGTACAGTATATTGAAATGTATTGAATAATTTCATTCGTGGGATCATATTTCTTCCTTATTATTATCCCTTCTATACGTAGATACATTTGGGATGTGGTACAGCATATTGAAATGTACTGAATATTTTAATCAATGAGGACATATTTTCCATTATTATTAACCCTAGTTAGCAAGGTTTATTTCAATAGCATCTCTAAAAGTTGAAAACTTCGGAATACTAAACTTTATAGAAGTTGTATTTCAAAGAAATCCTTATCTGGCAACCCCAGCTTCTGTGCTTGTACGAAGCCTAGCATGTAGTTTCAAAAAAATAATCATTGAGAATTGAAGAGATTCTATTAATTAATTTATATATGATTGTTATATAAAATTATTTTGGAGGCAATCGATACAATAGTAAATATTCACGATACTTAGCATTTGCATCAATGAAGCTTCTAGGATTGAGTGATTGGCGCGTTTTGACTTGGCTGAAAGGATACATTAATCAGTATGTTATGTGCCAGGTTTGGTACACGCTTAGGCGACCATGTGTCTTTCGATAAATGACTGACGAGTCTTTTCCAACAGTGGGTTGACATTTCTTTCTGCGGTAGACCTGTTGTCACCCAAGGCTATAGAATCCGGTTTGTCCTGATGTTTACCCAAAGCTGGGAGGAGAAGAATTGTATTCATACCTTTCCTAACGTATTAACACGTAAGTGAATATAATGAATTCAAGTGGAATTTGAACTCGGCTCTCCGATTCTCTCACTCCGAGTCGTTATCAATTACTCCACCGTGCCATATTAATATATTTTCTAAATATATTTTCTTCCTCTGAAATAACAATTACCCCGAAAGCTCTGGGATATAGAGAATTGCAAACCTGATACTTTAGCCATTTATACCATACTGTTTAGAAAAGAGAATGTTGTCTCTTAATTCAAAACATCCTGTTACATCACATACTATCCAGCACGTTCGGGGGTTTGGAATACTATGCTCTTGACTGCGTTCGATGATGATCGACACGTGGAGAAAATATTTTGCTAGCCACGTCATGTTGATTCTTATCCAGCCACGTCCTGCTAGAGGCTGCTGAATAGGGGAATAAGTGTGGATAAATTTCTTCAATCTGTTGAATCAGACGTTTAATGTAAGTTATAACTCACGATGAATATTGCAATACTGGTGGCGCTGTGCGTTTAAAATTAATTAAGTAAGAATCTGCCAAAATTAAATCATTTCGTGAGACTATTTAATGAGGATTAAATTCCGTTGGAGTCTATCTACATGGAAGGTTCAAATTAATTATAAGAATAAAAACCCTGTTCATGTAATGATTTTAAGTAAGAGAAGGATCCAATCGAACGATGATTATCAAGCCAAACTCGCAAAATATGTCCCAGTTAAAACATTTTAAGTTTTCATAGGTACTATCTTCTATTAACTTAGAGTTAAACTGTCATGACTTCTTTTAGTTTCTGTCTATATTTCTGAGATGAGGTATTATGTACACTATTTACATTATTCGGACTATTGTCGTCATCTTTGACACCATATTTATTATAAAGTTTCGGCCGTTCTACTCTCCGGCTTTCTTAAGGTGGTTGTCCTCAAGGACACATGTCACAGTGGATAAAGGCGTAGTTTAGATCCAGTGACAGGACCCAAAGACTGTGAGTTTAATATCCGGTTAAGGCAGTGGAGAACTTGGAGAGGGGAATTAAGAGGAGATATCTGATAATTGACATCCATTGAACATGGCACGTGGAACTAGAACGGTCTACCCCAGTGATCGAAATAAAGGGTTCACTTCGACATTCCAACCACCTGAAGAAGGCCGGAGCGTACAACGGCCGAAACGTTGTAATATGACGACAAAGATGAGCACAATAGTCCGAATAATTTGAATAATAACTTCTTTTAGGTGTCATGTCCTTGTAAGAGATGCGCGATCATGGCTATCCAAAACATTCTGTTGCTATTCCTCTAGTCAAGTTTTGATACTGTCAAACCTGTTTTTGTTCTTGATTTGATAAAAATAACACAGCCCAACCCTGCTATATGATTGTTTATTTGTTCTTTTACATTTGCATTCAGTATGGCGCATGAGTGTTAAATTCACCAAATATTATTTCCTCATTTTCTTTTTCAACAATTTCTATTGTTTCAATCTTCAGTTGCTAGAGTCTGTTTTTTAGTTGTTGCTCTTCTCCATAAAATTTCCTCGTTAATGATGCTTTGTCTATATTATATGTGTTAAACCGATATGATCCTCATAATTTGTATTTGATCTGTTCTTCTTTCATATTGTTTCTGTTGATTTTTTATCATAAATTTAAATTCATTATTCTACGTGAGTTCAATATGTGAGTTTCGGACATAATAAATAAGAACACTAAGAGTATTGAACTCGGATACAAGTTTAGGAAATAGCTCAGATTTTTTTCTGTCGTACACATTGCTAGCGAATTAATATCAGTCTCTGCTTCCTGAACAATTATTATTGCAATGTGTGGAATAAACAAAATGTAATCACAAAAAAATATTGCAAATGACAGCGTGTTTTCTCAGTAATTAATGTTGAACTGTCGCCTATGATTTCAGATATTAAAGAACATAGATCAGAAATTATTGTTCATATTGCCCGGAACGTATAAATTGTTCCACCTATTTTTATAGAAATATAATTAGATTGTGTTATAAATCTGTCTTTTTGGAAGAGTATCCTTATATGATTGTTACGCTTATGGCATTTTGTTCTTTGTGCTTATCGCCCCTGTTCATGTTTTCGGTTGTATTTAGATTGTTTTTGACCATTTCCATCGCATGGAATTAATCCATGAGGGTAGAACACCCTCATCCAGTTCTCCGCTCGGGAACATGCCTCTTAATTATTCTTAGTAGATTACATCGTGTTCATATTAAATTTTATATTTCTTCTCGATCTGGGTGAGATTACGGCCACATCACGTTAAAACACCAGTTCCTGTACGATTACCGAAGTTCTAAAAGTCAATACCTAGTATCTAGAGGGGTGGCTTCTGGAGGACAACAGGCGATGTAAGCTTGGATTTGTAGATGGTGTAATGGATAATGTCATGGAATTTTCAGTTGGTGAGCAGAGTTCCAATTCTCGTTGCCTTTGTTATATTCACTTACGTAAAAATACCCTATGGAAAGTTATTAATCCACCATATATTCCCCCAACTATGGGTTAATTAGTAAGACTTGTATCAGTAAACTATTTTTATCAAACAAATCATACAATGTAAAAAAGTATTTTCTGGTTTTAAATAAACTACACAGAGTTAATAAGTCTTAAAAGCAAATAACAATGAATCAATCTAGCTGAGTCGATCTCAATCAACACCTGACTCTGATAATGATATAATCAGATGAATCACATCCTTTATGAACAAAGTCATTAATAATTAATGTTATTTAACCGTATTTAATTACCTGGTTGCAATAATAATGTCACCAAATATGAGAGGTACTTTAAAGGTGACTGATGATAAAAAGTAGTGACATTTAACACGGTGGTGTGTGCAGTAAAAAAAATGAGGGAGTGATCATGATGATAATCATTCATGTCAGAATTGGGAAGAGAAATGTTTTAATATTATTTCAAGCAGGCTTATATTATCTTTAATATAAAATTCATTTTATGGATCAAAATTGCTCCTAGCGATCAATTACTGAACCTCTTGGGAAACATCTTAAAAATGAAATTCATATGCAGAATTTTTATGAAGAATTTGTCATTGAAGATTATCATTCTGAAATGACTTGGCATCACTTACTGAGCAAACCTCAGAGTAAAGAAAAAATAACATACATAGAAATGTATTATCTATACATTCATATTTTAATTTCTTAGATGACGTATTATTATTTTTATTATTATCATTATTATTATTATTATTATTATTATTATTATTATTATTTTCTTTGATTTCCGGCGTTTACACATTTCTTTCCGGGTCCCGCCTAGAGACCTAATTTCAGAAATGGCTTCATGACACATTCCACTGACAATAAAAAAAAAATAATATTACATAGATAAAGTCCTTCGTAAAGTGTAGGCTGTACTTTTCAGAACATTTTTTATCTCCTTGAGACTTCCAGGAATCCCTTCAATTAGTCTACTGCAATCATTTCCAAACAGTCCTAGGGATCCAACTACAACAGGGATTGTTGATGTCCCCATATGTCACATTTTCGAGATTTCTATTTAAAGGTCCTTGTATTTTGACAGCTTTTTGAATAAATTCAAAGATGCATTGCAGTCAGCAGGGACTGCCATATCAATAAGGAGGCACTTTTTTGGTTTGTGGTTTTTAATAACAACATCTGGACGGTTGGATTTGATTGTTCTGACATTGTGTATTGTGTAGTCCCATAGAATTATATCAGGTCCTATCTCCGTAACCGGGTCTGGATGGTGTTCATACCAGTTTCTTTCAGTTTCCTTCCGGTAGAAGTTGCATATTTTCCAGTGCAGATATTGGCCCACTCTGTCATGTCGGGTTTTATATTCAGTGGGTGCCAATATCCTGCAACCTGATACAAGATGATCAATCGTTTCTGGATATTCATCACAGAATCTGCATTTTGGGCTGACACAATATTTCAGTACATGTGCTTGATAATTCCTAGTTAGCAAGCATTGGTCTTGCGCAGCAAGGATAAAACCTTCAGTTTTCGCTTTAAACCCTGCACTACGTAGCCACTGATGGGTACGGGTTTTGTCTACGTCAGCTTGTTTGGTACGGGCAGAGTATTGACCATGAAGCGGTTTATCTTGCTATCGCTTCTGTATCTTGTCGTTTACATTCGTCTTTGCAGTCTCTTTTGAAGTATTTTGCAGTTTAAGCCGGTGTATTGTGCTGTACTTGCATCTCTACGCCCACTTGAAACTCCATTTTGAATTTGTTGGCTTCTTTTATTACGGAGTAAAGAGTACTTTCATGTTCCTTGACGCATACCCTCATCCAGTCTTCTGTAGTTTCCAAGTATCTTTGGAGGCCAATTGTCGTAGTTTTGTAGGACAGTTCTAGTTGAACTAATCATCTGCCTCCTTCGGATCTGGGCATATACAGGCGATCAACATCAGCTTTAGGATGATGCATGCAGTAGCAAGTGAGAAGCTTTCACTTACTGAGCAAACCTGAGAATAAAGAAAAAATAACTTACATAGAAATATATTATATATACATTCATATTTTAATTTTTTACATGACGTATTGTTATTATTATTATTATTATTATTATTATAATCATTATTATTATTATTATTATTATTATTATTATTATTATTATTATTATTATTTTAATTGATTTCTGTTGTATACTCATTTCCTTCCGTGTACAAATCAAAGATCTAAGGTCAGAAATGTCATCATGACATTTCCATAAACTCGTTAGACCAAACACATTTTACATAGACAAGGTACTTCGTAGTGTTTGAGCTGTACGGTCCTTGTCAACATCAACTTGTTTGGTACGGGAAGAGTATTGACGATGAAGAGGCTTATCTTGTCAACCTTTCTGCACTTGGTACATTGCATCTGCTTTTACTTCGTTTTTTAGTTTCTTTACCGACACAGTAAGTGAATTATTGTTTATTTGATCTTCTGCGCCCACTGGAAATACCCTTTTGAATTTCTTGGTGTAATTTATTAATGAATAACCATTCTTATATCTTTCATGTTCTTTGCCACAGATCATCATCTAATCTCCTGTAGTTTCCACCTACCTTTGAAGAACGATTGCAGTAGCTTTGTAAGACAGTTATAGTTGAATTAATCCCGTGCATCCTCTGACGCTGTACACATACATATGATCAACATCAGCCTTAGGATGATGCATACGGTGGCATATGAGAAACTCATTTTAGCATCCATTCGCTTAATCACATCTATGGTCCAATTAATGATGTTGAAACTGTATTGCAACATATAAGCAATCAGGTTGTTATGGCTGATATTCTATTTTTGGAATACAGCGCATGCGTATATTACTCTTTTCATATTTTCTCCTTCATTTGATTATACTGTATTGCATCTGCTTCATTGAAACTTAGTTATTTATAGGCATCTTATTGTTCTACTTCTTAGATCTATTCAGCTTGCTTCTGTAATTCTCCCTTTCTTAAATGATACTTTTGCGTATTTATCTCATCAAAAGTCCATAGCGATGCCATTACTGAAACATTTTACACTATCGTGGAAACACTTCAATTCAAGTGTTAAATATCATCCATGTAGTATAGGTGATTAAATACCTTTTTTTACTTTTAGGTAATTAAACACTTTTTCTTTTTAATTTTGTATCCATAGTTATTACTATTTCATTGATGCTAAAGGGTAATTAAGGACATACAGAACAAAAAGAATGATAGGGGGTTTCCTTGAAACATTCCTCGTCGGATATTCAGACGAGTAGAAGTGGCAGTACCTTTGAGATTTAGGTATATTGTTCTCTATTTTTATTATTCGCACTATTGTGCCTATCTTTGTCGCCATATTTGTTACAACATTTCGTTCTTTGTAAACTCCAGCCTTTTTCAGGTGGTTGGAATGTCGAATCGAACCATTTATTTTGTTCACTGTCGACTATTCTAATTCCACGTACCTTGTCTAATGGATATCTACTGTCTAATGATTCTTAATTCTCAACCTCCTTAAACAAGTATTGAACTCACACTCTTTAATCCTGTCACTGGATCTAACTAACATCTTTATCCGCACAACGATGTGTTCTTGAGGACATCTATGTATGAATTTCTGGCTATTATAAACCTAATGTCTTCAGCAACCATTTTTACCAATGCTCATATTGCAATTATTTGCTGTTATCATTGCATGTTTTTAGCAGAGCTCTTATTGCAATTTTTTGTTGCTATTATCGCTTTTCTCTGGCAATCCTTATTACGGCTTCCCATAGTCTATTCATTTCTATGCTTAGTCGGCTCAGGAGATTTTTTTGGCCTAGCATATGTGCTGATTCCTTAAGTTTACGAATTTTCCAATAGTATTCTTTAACTATTGTCTCAACCTGATCCAACAGAGGGCGGTTATCTCCATTTTATCTCCATATGTGGTCAGCCAGGCGTCATTTTTCCACTTCCCATAGTGTTACAGCTTTCTGGTGTTTTTGAAGCCTTACCTTAGGGGTTCTGCCTCTCTCCCCTTTATATTCATTGCCGCAGCTGCAAGGGATAGCGTACACACAGTCTTTAGTCATGTTCTCCTCTTTGGTGGGGATTATTACTCGGGAGAGATATCTGCAAAGTGTCGACTAGTTTTTAGGTAGTTCTGATGTTATATGAACCGCAGATTCTTCTTCGTCGTCGTCGTCATCTTCATGGTTTATCATATTTCTATTTCTATTTCCTGTTTAAATGGATCAGTTAGTAATTCTGTCGGTATTATCCGGAAAAACAGTAACAAAATAACTACATAAATTAGAAAAAAAATGATAATAATTCGATTATTTCAAATTGTATATATAATAAATGAAAGAAACATCAAGCAGAAAAAGTAAAGAAACGCTGAACCATGTGATGCTGAATATCATTAAAATATTTAAGAAAAAAAAAGGAGAAATTATTTAAGAAATTGCTCATTTCTTTCCCTATCTTGCACGACATACATGTACTTCCAAAGTGAAAAACCGTAGATGATTGACTCTTACACGCCAAGTGACAACTCAGTTCAAGATAGGGATGTGCCAGCTCATGCAAAAAGAAAGCAAAACCTTATTTAAGCCCAGTTGATGTTTAAATCTTAGCTCGCAGATTAATATCTTCATTGAAGATATTAGAAACTTACAATAAATCCGTTTCGTAAGATTAGAAATTTAAAATTATGCATAATTTTAAATTTACTATTAAGATATAAATGCCATCTCCTTTTAATTTTCTAACATATGGTTTTTCGAAGAATTAAACCATAAGACGAAGTGCAAGTCGATTTATCGCTTTTGGTAAAGGCAGCTTTCGGGCAAATGACATTCTCCTTTTATCACTGTCTTCCCATGATAATGTACAGTTTCATATGTAACAAAAATATCAAAAGGAAAAGCATTGAATACTTTGGTATTAAAATATACTGGGAATTTAATCTTCAAATCCGCGAGAGCCTATCCAATAAGTAAACGGTAAGTGAAAAGGCTTATTAATAGACTTGAAATTTGTCTTTCTTTCTTTATTTCTATCATTCAGTCATTCAATCATTCGTTCTTTCTTTCTTTCTTTCTTTCGTTCTGCTTTTTAGTCTATTTTCCTTTTTTCTTTCTGTGACACAATTTAATTTTTCTTTCTTCTTAGTCTATGATTCCCTCTTTAATCTTTTATCCTCAATATAGATTTACTTTTTATATTTCCCCGAGTCATTTTCTTTTCTTTTTTGTTTGTTTGTTTGTTTCTTTCTTTCTTTATTCGTATATCATTTTCCTCTTTTTATTTTCTTTTTACCATTTTACATTCTTTCTTTTTATTTTCTTTCTTTCTCTCTTCATAGTCCATCATTTTCTCTTTTCTCTTTTACTCATACAAATGATTTTTCTTTAATTTCTTTATTTTACTTTTCTTAAAAGACAACGAATGACATTTGAGCTCTACATTAATGACTGCCAAAAAAAAAAAAAAAAACATTTCTATATCGACAATGTAAAGTGAATTAATGATTGTAACGAAATCATTAATCCTGAAGAAACCTATGGCAATTAATAAACGCCAAGTAAATATCAATCTTTTTCAGACAGTAAATCAAAAATACCTTATTTCTGTAGCTGCATTTGTAGTCCCAAGTGTGGATCAAGTGCATTGATCATGAAAACCTTACAAGCATTTCTTGACAACCATTATAGAGATTCAAGATTGTTACCGTCGAAAAGATTTGTTGAAGCAACTTCAAACTATTGTCAATTGATGTCGGTTTGATTTGAGCGAAATTAAGAAAAGCACCTGACAAAGTAATCTCTTTTCACTACCGGGCGAAACTCGTAAAAATTCACTTCACAACGAGACAAGAAAAAAAAAAAGGTGACATTTTCAGAAAATAGAGCTGCCATTTTTGTCTGAGAGGTTTTTCATGTTATAAAAATACGACCCTTCCCAGGTGACATATAATCCTCTAGTGAAAAACAAAACGATCGTGACCGTAGTAAAGTTTCCTGTCGATCCGCGTTCCCCTGCTCGATGGGACATCAGTAAATGGACAAAGAGTAATGGCGCTGATTTTTTTTGTTTCTTGCCTCGTAAATGTGGAGCCATTAAGCGCGTGCTGTGATTCATTATGCAACCGGCTATTCTCTTCGCGTTGCCATTATTGCTTTAGTTCTTCATACTCTTCTTAAAATGACCATAGGCGACTATTCGATAACTTGGACCTCTCATTTGTCATCGACATAAGCAGAGTCACGAAACAGTCTCAGCGGGACGTGGCAAAGTTCATTGAAAGTAAGGGAAAATAACAATTTACACGCTGAGTTACTCATTTGACCAAAATAGAACAAATATTTAACAAACCCCAATAATAATCAATAGAGAACAAATCATATATATATATATATATATATATATATATATATATATATATATATATATATGTATGTATATATATGTGTGCGTGTGTGTAGTGTTTAAGAAATGTGTTTTTGTTTTCATTTCTATTTTAAGGGATAAACACATCGGGTAATCAGTGCTTTGTTATTATATCGCAATCTATCAATTTGGCGAAGCCGCTATCGAAATAAATAGAAACTTGCTCGAATTATGACTTAAACTGTTACTGTACACTTTGCACTCATTTCATTAAATAGAAACGGATAAATCTATTCCTTTTCTATTATGTCCACTTGAATGTTACCATGATAAGCGATCCTCTTCAAGCCATGATATTTGACGGAGTAACGTGTAGATGACTATCTTTTAACGCACCCTTTTTTTAATATACATCTAACCAACGACAGAAGTGGCTGAGCAATTACGTGAAGTTCTGTAAGAGTTAATAGGCATATTAATTTTTTTTTTTTTGCTCTAAGTGCGATGTTGGTGTTAATTTTAACACATTATTTTCATTTGTAGATGCCTATAATGTAGCAAATCTATTTTCTGAGTTTTCTATCTCTATATCAATTTCTACAATCTATCAAATAATATATTATATACCACGACTAAATTAAATGAGTTATTATCTATTTTTGTTAGTTTTATGACATCATACAGACTGATGTAGACATCGGCTATATAAGTTTTTATCTTTCATCTCTAATGTAATATATAAAATTCAATGCTTCTGCAGTGATATCTTAAGCGTAGTTTAGGTCAACCAGTGTGAACCGAACTGACTATTCAGTCGTAATATTTCTAGGGAGAAGCTTGCTAACCATTATACCACGTGGAAGTGTCCTTTTACTAATCGTAACTTACATGTTGCATGAGGGGGAAGTGTGGGGCACTGCGTGAAGATCGAATTCTCTACTCAGTCGTAATTGCTCTAGCGAGACAAGCTTGATAAAGGTTACACTACGCCAAAGCGAAATGATTTTATATGTATATAGTTATTTTCTCCGTTTACATTATTAGGACTATTGTCCTCATCTTTGTTGCCATATCACAATGTTGGTCGGAATGTCGAACTGGACCCTTTATTTCTTTCGCTGGGGTAGACTGTTCTAGTTCCATGTGCCATATTTAATGGATATCATTTATTAGTTGTCTCCTGTTAATTCACTGCCTTATCCAGTTATTAAACTCCCGACAGGGGAATTAACAGGATATAAAGTATAACTGACATCCATTAGAGATAGCACGTGGAACTAGAACAGTCTACCCCAGGGAGCAAAATAAAGAGTTCAGTACGACGTTCCAACCACCTGAAAAAGGCCGGAGCGTACAACCGCCGAAACGTTGTGAAAATATGGTAACAAAGATGAGGACACTAGTCCGAATAATGTAAATAATGTATATAATACCTCATCTCAGAAACGTAGTTATTTTTCCGGTTTAAAACTTCAGATTAAATGCAGGTAATATTAGTCGTCGGTGTGTGTGTGTGTGTGAGTTTGTGCCTGTGTGCATTATTTCATTGATAGTTTTGCCACGACATTGATTAGTTATTACATTAAAATATTGTGGTTGCTAGACGGGGAATCAATATTTCTAGTTTACATTTCTCCATTCTAGGCTTTACTATATCCATTTTATGATAACACCTTAATACACGAACGGAAGAGAATAACAGAAGAAAGTTATGACGAACTTCTTTGTGTATATACTGTTCTGTCACAAGGAAGTTCATAAAAATGTATAAATAACTGTCAATAATTTCCCTTACTCAGAGAAATTGTAACATGATTGAAATAAGTAAAGTGGTAAAAAAAGAAGCGTGATGATTTTAATTATAATAAATTCCGAAAAAAAAAGGCAAGCCACTGTTTTTTTTTTACGGACTTCAATGTATCGTGTGGGCTCTTCAATTCTCCTTAGGTCTGTGGGCTTGTGGTGATGTCTAGTGCATTAGCGATCCACATCTGCCAATGGGGTAGGCAGAAACGTCTTCCCTCTATATGTGGGTTACATAACAATTCTTCTTTTGTTACCCCATGATCTCTAGTCAACTACCTGTCGTCTCGGGACCCCTGGGACTTCCGCTTAACCAAAATTACGTTAATCACCGTTCGCTTCACTAAGAAACAGTTTTCTCTCTGTAAATGATACGACTTTAGCATTTAAATCACAGCTTGTAAGTAAAACGATTTAAGCAATTGTGGGTAATTTTAGAAGATATACTTTATGAGATACTCTTAGTGACTAAGGGATGAAAATGCTGAGTAATTAGATTACTGGCTTAGATAGAGCAAGTAATTAATTTATTCTGGTTTAGTCGAAAGGACATCCGCGATCACAAGCTGAATTTACTAATAAAATTTATTTGTACGGCATCTGGCAATGACTACTCGCACGCTATGAATAACCTGCTCTATTTAAAATAAATAAATGGATGTGTACTAAACACAACAAACACCTAAATAACAGGAAAATATAGGAATGACAAAGGGAAGCAAATAGTTGACAAAATGGAAAGCTAGTTTTTCTAATAACGTACAAATGCATTGGATTTTTATCTTTACAAACGTCTATAATAAAATATCTCTGCATTTGAATAAATTGTTAACTGAGGGAATTGAGCCATGCTGGATATCAAAAGGGGGAACATGCTTAATGTTTACAGTGGAGAGCAAGGGTAAACGTATTTCCAGTTTCAGACCAATAACATGCTTACAATTAATATGGAAATTTGAAGATTATTTTCAGTATATATTTACCAACAGTTTGGCAATAGACCACTTTGCTACGAGAGAACAGAAAAGATAAAAGTAATAAATTCGGGAACGAAAGATCAAATTTACATTATGAAAATTGTCATGAAAAATATAAAAGGTTGAGAAATTTAAGTAATTTCTAGATAGACTACAAAAGAAGCTTATGATTTGACACTCATGAATGTTTATCCATACTGAAAGCAGGTAAAAATGCCAAGAATCTATTGAATAGCTCACTAGGTAAGTGTAAATTAGTATTATCAATTTAGTAGCAAGTGTTAATCGGTGTTAAAATAATTTTTCAATGGTGACAGCCTATATCTAAATTCATTCGTCTGAGATAATATTTCGCTTCGAATTAGCGTAAACAGTAAACATTCTTTAAAAAAGAGAAGTATTTGGTGGGTGCAAAAATAATATAAGCAAACTTTAATTAAATTTATATGTGAAGGAATTTAAAGAAATATTGCCTTAATGCTGTTAACAGTAACAGTTTATTTAGGCTATTGTAATGAACTTTACTATAGATGACTGTGACATATGAAGAACAAAAGAGGAAAATCCATACAATCAGTACGTATGAATTAACCTGAGGAAAAGTAAAGAAAATCACTAAAAGATGGAGTTGTGTCAAAATAACAAGTGGACATACACTGCAACAAAATCGCAGCTTAAAGGAATATTAGGAACAAGCTTTGTATAAAGAAAACACGGTTTCTACAATCAATGCTCGAGTTGAGACATTTGTTTTGTTGAAGTAACTGATTGAAGTTGATTTGCGAACATACAATATAAGAGATTAAAATGATTTTCATATACTGAAGAAAGCAACTTCTGCCAGAGGTCCGCATGTTTTATTAGAAAAGAAAACGTGGCAGACAAGCTGTTTTTTGCATGGGAGAAATTGGTAAAGATGGAAACAAACAGTTTGGGGCCCTATATTGAAAGTAATTAAGGAGGAACTATTGAGGCCAACCTAGCAAGAACAGCTGGTGAAAATTAAGAATCTGTAAAACCCAAAGATAACATTTATTATATAATGTAAAAATACATTCCTGGATAAGAAAGCCACGGTAAATGATTACAAAATTTGAAAGTAAAAGAAGAAAACAACCACACTATCAACAACAGCAGTAGCAGCAGCAGCAACAACAATAACAATAACAACAATAACAATAACAACAATAACAATAACAACAATAACAATAACAACAACAACAATAACAACAACAATAACAATAACAATAACAACAACAATAACAATAACAACAACAATAACAATAACAACAACAATAACAATATCAATAACAATAACAACAACATGATAGAAGTAAGCGACTGTACTCAGTAATAATGGAAGCCAGCAAGTTCAAAATAAACCGCTTCATGGCCAATAATCTGCTCGCATTAAACGACATGATGTAGACAATCCCCGTAACCAACAGTGGCTAAGTAGTGCAAGGTTAAAAGCTGAAACGGACGTCTTTATTCTTGCTGCACCGGACCAATGCGTGCTAACTAGAAATTGCTAAGTACACACACTAACAATCCTGTTAGTCCAAAATGCATATTCTGTGATATATATCCAAACACAATTGACCATCTTGTATTAGGTTGCGCGGTATTGGCACCCACTGAATATAAAACATGATACGTAAGAGTGGACCACTATCTGCTCTGGGAAATTTGCAACGCTTACGAAAAGGAACCTAAAAGAAATTGGTATGAACACCACCCAGAACCGGTTACGAAGATAGGACCTATAACAATTTTATTGAACTTTACACGCAGAACAATCAAAGCTAATCGTCCTGACATTAAGATTACAGAGCGCAAAGTCAAAATGTGCCTCTTTATTGACATGGCAGTCATGGCAGACGGCAATGCATCTTTTCGAAAACTATCTAAATACAAGGACATTGAAATTGAAATCCAAAAAATGTGGCACATGAAAACATTAACAATTTCAGAAGAAGAGGAGGAGGAAGGAGAAAAAAAGGATTTTATCTATGTAAAATACGTGCGATTTTTTTTCAAAACTGCACAGTAGAAAATGTCATGATGACATTTCTGACCTTACGTCTCTGGTCGGGACTCGAAAAAAAAAAGTATACCCTAGAAACCAAAGATAATAATAATAATAATAATAATAATAATAATAATAATAATAATAATAATAATAATAATAATAATTTTCATTTTATTAGACGAAATGAAATAAACAGGAATTATGGCTACAACTTTTCGGACAAATGGCTCGTTTATTTTCTGATGTCACGGAAGTTGACATAGAAATAAACAGTTCACGTGTAAACATCCTTATTTTGCTATGTGGAAGAGAAAAAACAACAGCAACAATAATAATAATAATGAATTCTCAACACAAAATGTCAGGAAATTATTTTATCTGCCTGCTTATTGGCAGTTACAATATGATTTAATATGTTAAAATTAAAATTAATTTATGTGTCGGTTTGCCAAATGGCTGGTTATATTTATTTCAGGTCAGCATAACGAAATTCAGTTCAAGTCCTTATCCTGAGATATTTTATCTACGATTATTTATAGGTACGTGCAACTTCATTGTGGAATTTTCTGAATATGTCAAAGCACAGATATAACAACAATTTAAAATAAGAAACAAAAATAACAAAACGAAATAATTGACTCAAATGTGTACCATTTTTAATACCTTTCCCGTTTATTTAAAAGCAACCTACTATATGACTCATCTATATTTTGATATCAATGTTGAAATTATAATCCAATAGCGAATGCCTGCATTGCCGAAAATTCTCAAGTAGAATAATCTTTAAGCCTCTTTGAGTCACGTTCCCAGAACACAAAACAAATGTTATATTTCAAGTTAGATTCATCAGATTAGGAAGTTTTTATTTAATAAGAATAAAGATAATAAAAACGTGCAGGACAACTTAAGGGGTTGGTAGACACGCAACAAGAGCAAATCAGTTAGAAAATATTCCACGCAAAAAGGATTTTGTTGCAAGAGCGTCAGTGGAAAACGAGACCCGATGAGCGGGTTCAGTGCACCGACATTAAGAGGATGAAAAAAAAAAAAAAAAAAAATTCGAAAATGAATTCTATCTTTCCTCTAAGCAATCGTTTCATATGCTCCGTCAATATTCGGGATTCATCGAAGGATTTATTAAATAAAAATATCGGCACATTTTGATATTCCTGGTTTTCCTCAGGGAATACAATTCGGTTTTAGGTCACTTACTCAAAACGCACTGCTTCTCTCCCCCCCCCACACACACTTTTCAGATTATTCTGTGATTTGCCAAAGGGAAAAAGTCACCGCACTAAGACCCAAAGACGATTTCCCAGAACTGTTCTACAATAATCTAAGTTGCATGCCTATTTATCCGATTGAGTGAGCGTTTCTCGGCATGGATATAATAAGATATGCTTGCAAGTAACTCTTCTAAAGATGCTTCCTCTATACGAGAAAGAATTCTCACAAAAAAGATTAATCGTGCACTAGGCTACCTTTCACAGTTCAATTTCGTTTGACGACAATGAACCATAGATCGTCACCTGTTAAATATTTTGTTGAGAGTCACAAATGTTAACGGAAGTCATTGTAGAATGACGTCAGAATTTCTAAGTACATTGTTTACCGGGTTTTCTTTTAGTTTTCTACCATGAAAGCAATTTAGAAATGTTAAATCTCTTAAGAAAATTGACAAAAAGCAGCAGAATGATTTGCTGAGTCCTTTTGCTTCGAATGTGTTTTTATCTATTTTTTTTACAATTCACTTACAACATGAAGACTATATTGCTAAATTTTTAAGAAACATATACATCACTTTTTATAGAAATAGGTAAGCTGCACATGTATATAGATGAATATGTTTGTTCGAATGCGTAGGTGTGTCTATTACTTTATGTGGGTACCTGTACTTGGATGAATTTATAAAAAACGATTGAATATAGCCGCTATTATTATAGGAAGTAATGGATTAAACAATTAAACAATCAAACACACAGTCACAAACACACATATATGTATATATGGAAAATCGATATTTCAATTTCCGTAGATCAAGAATATTTTTTCATGTGACGCTCTTCGCCATTTAGGACTTGTGTGGATGATCTAGCGAATAATTAACTTAATACAACACAAACTAATACGCTAAATCTTGAAAGAAAAACTTACTCTATCAGCTGTAATAATTGGTACAAGCAATATATTTTAGATAACCTCGAAGAGTTTCAATAAAATATATGAACAGAATTGTTTTTTTTTAAGCACACTCTATGCATTAGTTGCTCAACGTAACGAGTCTTGGCAGAAATATGATTTAGAAAAAAAATCGACTCTAATTAAAAGAGAAAGAAATGTACAAATACGAAAATATATAGAAAGTGAATTAAGCGTTAGATCAGCCACAATAAATGTACTGCTGGATTCTAAGACACCTTCCTTAGCAAATTTTCCATCATGTCAATGAGAGATATTTAATGAGAAAAGTGGGGAAACATAAAAAAAAATAACTTAAATGAAATCGGTTTGACTATATATAAAAAAGCATCTACTAAAAATATATTTAGATTTAAAATACACCGTGTCCCGCTACGATGTTAACATCTCTAATCGCATAATTGTAAATATCAATCTTGTCTGATGAAGACCTGAAGGACGAAACGTTTTCTATGAAAAATTCCGGTCTGAAGATTGCGTTTAAGCATGACACGAATATTCACTAAAAATAAAGTTTAAATTATACAAATCTCTCTGATGAATAACAATCTATTTCCTTCATTTATATGTATGGAGATATATATATATATATATATATATATATATATATATATATATATATATGTATGTATTAATGATTATGAATAATATGCAATGTCGATAACACAAGTCGGCGTTCCATGCACACGTGCCATCTTCAGGCGCGAAATACCGACTGATCTTTAGAGCATTATGAAATTCGCGTTCAAATGGGGATGATTTAAAAGTGTTAAGACTTGTTTATTTTATTATTGTTGCCTCAAATATTATAATTATTTCTTTAGAATTTATGGCATTTCAATTATTAAGTACGAAAGACGAAGAATTATATTTACGTGTAAGTATTGTGCGTTATGTATATTTTTTATCATGGCCATATCTATATATATATATATATATATATATAGATACATAGATATATACACTGCGTGCCAAATTGTTAACGAGATAACTTTTTTCTAATATTCCAAAAACCGTTGAATCAATTTACACAAAATGTTCACACAGTGTTGCCAACACTGACCTGCGCAATCACTGACAATTTCTTACTGATCTGCGCAATGTAAACAAACTGGTGCCATATTAGTTATCAGAACAGTGATTTGAACGTGCCAAATTATTATAATAGTGTAAGAATTTAGTGAAAAGATGGGCTGTAAAAGCAGTTTAAGTGATGCTGTAAAGAAAACTATCATCTCAGAACTCTAAAAAGGTAAATCTACACTAGAAACTTTTAAAATGATAGGGAGGTGTCATCAAACAGTGAAAAAGGCAAGCCGAGGGTTGTTTCACGTCGTCTCGTGTTACGACTAAAACGAGAGGCCACAAAGAACCCTGGACTTACCACTCAATAGCTTTTCAGTCGCATTGGGGATCCTACTGTGTCTAAAAGTACTCGGTGTCGGTATCTGAGGGAAATAGCAACAACAGTGAAACCTGTATCGAAGCTTCCGTTGACGAGAAATCACATTCAAAATCGATTGAAATGGGCCGAGGACAATATGAAGATTGACTTCTCTAAAGTTTTGTTCAGAAGAAACTCAAGCAACACTTGATAGGCCAGATAGATGGTGCAAAGCCTGGGTAATGAGCGGACAGAATCGCCATCAGCGTTTGAGACGCCAACAAGGCGGTGGAGGCATAATGATCTGGGGCGGTATTATTGGAAAAACATTAGTGGGCCCATGGAGAGTACCAGATAGCGTCAAAATTAATGCTGATGCATACATAGCGTTTATAAAGGAGCATCTTGGACCGTGAATGAAAAGGCAAAGACTTGCCTTCAGAAGGGCAATTGTTTTTATGCAAGATAATGCTCCCTCACATGCTGCTCACAAGACTACTGAATATTTGAAACAGTTAGGCTTCGATAGAACCTCAAAAATGAAGTGGCCAGCAAATTCTCCGGATTTGAACCTAATCGAAAACCTTTGGAGCATCATGAAGCGAAGACTGTACGACAACGGACGACAATTCAGGAGCAACGCTGAGTTGTGGGAAGCAATTCTTGACATATCTCGCGGCATTACAGCAGATGACATCCTACAATTAACAAATTCTATGGGTCGTCGACTTCAAGTAATTTCAAATCAGGGAAAGCACATTCCCTATCAATTTGTTTAAAACTATGCCTTTGCTTGTATCTGTTATTATTTGTTTCATTATCTTATTTATTAGCTTCTTTTGATCATAAACATTCACTAGCAATCTTAGTAAACGTTTTGTTTTCTCAATTCTGGGAATTTTACTAAACCTTTCTAATAATATGACGCTCAAATCGCCGTGCTGATGACAAATATGGCGCTAGTTTGTTTACATTGGGCAGATCATTTTGAAAATTTCAGTGATCGCGCAGGTCAGCGTTGCCAACCATTGTGTTAAAATTTTGTGTGAATTGATTGGACGGTGTTATAAATATTAGAAAAAAAGTTATCTCGATAATACGTTGGCACGGAGTGTGTGTATATATATATATATATATATATATATATATATGTATATATAAAGCATTTGATCGTGTATGCCATATGGATGTGAAAATTGGAAGAAAGAATTATTCAAGGGTTTGAGAACAAATGAATGAGAAAACTACATTGAGCCTCCGATTGGGAACATAAAAAACAAAGAAAAGGTTTGAAAATTTGTGCCATCATGAAACTCTTCTCACCACATTCATACGGAGAAAAATGGTGTGGTTTTGACACTTTAAAAGGCGCGGAAGCCTGTGCAAGAACAACATGCAAGCCACCGTTATAGGTGGACTTAGGAGAGGACGCCAACGTAAAAATTGGTTAGACAATGTCAAACAATGAACAGGTATGACTATAGAAGAATTGCTGGTGGCTGCCATTGATAGACAATTGTGCATGAGATTTGGTGTGGCTTCTGCATTCGGATGCCCCTCCCGATTATAAAAGTCAACAAAATCATGATGATGATGATGATATTTGTATGTATTATAAATGTATGTGTAAATGTAAGCGTAAACGAAACTATTAAATAAAACTTTTCTTTCCCAAAACTAATAATCAGCAGCATTGCTGTGGAATTTTTCCCATCTTGCAATTTGATTACATAGTAATTATTATATATATATATATATATATATATATATATATGTATGTGTATTTGTGTGTGCGTGCGTGTAAGCATATATGTATATATTTAGAGAAAGAGAGCGAGCTATCCCGTGTAAGATATGCCAACAGGCACA
This sequence comes from Acanthosepion lycidas, assembly GCA_963932145.1. Lineage (NCBI taxonomy): Eukaryota > Metazoa > Mollusca > Cephalopoda > Sepiida > Sepiidae > Acanthosepion > Acanthosepion lycidas. The sequence goes on along the minus strand of OZ010594.1, from coordinate 96,131,901 downwards.
CATATATTTTGCGATGATGTAAATTCTAATCAGAAATTTGAGATCCTTCGACAGTTTTGCAAATAGCATGAAAAACCGTTATTTTTTGTTTCCCTGTCTAACGAAGATCACAATTTACAACCTGACTTCAATATTTTACTATTTTCATGTTATTCAATCGTTATACATTATTTATTTAGACGTTTTTAAATTCTATCTGATGTGGCAACAAATCGTGTCTGAATGCTTTTTAAGAATGTGATTTTTATGTAATCGATCTAAAAGTAAACTCGTGTTGATCCTATTTCCCCCCAAAAAAAACAAAAGAAAAAAAAACAAAAAACAAACAAACTGTATCCCCCATTTGTATTTTGTAGGAGAAATCGTTGATTCTATTATGTTGGGATATAAATAATTTCAGTTTTTGCATGTCAAATTTATTATTCAAAACATAAAGTACGTCTGATGGATTCGATAAATTCAACATGACAGCTGATCTCAAAAACGACCCACATTCAGTTATTAAATGGGGCCAGTAGAGATTTAATTATACTCCTCAAAAACGAATCTGCTTTTTTTTAAACGTCTCCGCGAATTATTTTACCTTCTATCATTATGCACTTTCTCAGACTAACATTTTTCTTCTGCTACGAAGGTGGAAATGGTTTATTGAATCAGTTGCTTAATCTGAAGCAGAGAAAGTTGCATCACAGTGTTTTACAAG
>OZ010594.1:96101174-96113674 GCA_963932145.1 Acanthosepion lycidas | reverse complement strand
ATATATGTATATATATTTATATGTTTATATGTATATATATCTGTATGTATATATATATATATATATATCTGTATATATATATGCATATTTATATATGTATATATATTTATATATTTTATATGTATATATATCTGTATGTATATATATATATATATATATATCTGTATATATATGCATATTTATATATGTATATATATTTATATATTTTATATGTATATATATCTGTATGTGTATATATATTTATTTGTTTATATATATGTATATATATATCTGTATGTATATATATATATATATATATCTGTATATATATGCATATTTATATATGTATATATATTTATGTTTATATATATGTATATATATCTGTATGTATATATATTTATGTTTATATATATGTATATATATCTGTATATATATATATATGCATATTTATATATGTATATATATTTATATGTTTATATATATGTATATATATATATATATGCATATTTATATATGTATATATATTTATATGTTTATATATATGTATATATATATATTTGCATATTTATATATGTATATATATTTATATGTTTATATATATGTATATATATATATATATGCATATTTATATATGTATATATATTTATATGTTTATATATATGTATATATATCTATATGCATATTTATATATGTATATATATTTATATTTTTATATATATGTATATATATATCTTTATATATATATATGCATATTTATATATGTATATTTATGTATATGTTTCTATGTATATTTATATATATATGTATATATATATATATATATATCTGTATATATATGCATATTTATATATGTATATTTATGTATATGTTTCTATGTATATTTATATATATATATTTATATATATATATCTGTATATATATGCATATTTATATATGTATATTTATGTATATGTTTCTATGTATATTTATATATATATATTTATATATATATATCTGTATATATATGCATATTTATATATGTATATTTATGTATATGTTTCTATGTATATTTATATATATATGTATATATATATATATATCTGTATATATATGCATATTTATATATATATATGTTTGTATATATATATATATATATATATATATATATATATATATTATATATAAATATATACATATATATGTATACATATATTTTATGTATATATACATATATATGTATATATATATATATATCTATATACATGTATATATACATATATATGTATAAATATATATGTACATATATATGTATACATATATTTCATGTATATATACATATATATGTATATATATATATATATATATATATATCTATATACATGTATATATATATATATATATATATATATATATATATATATATATATGAAGGTGAATATAGAAATCAACACTCAGAGGCGAATTCTCTCTGTCATTTCCTGTTTCTCAAACTCTTCTATCTTGAGCGTCACTTGTTCTCCATAGATACATTATTTTGTAATCAGGATTATCACGTGATTGGAATTCTGCCCATCATCAGCTGCTTCAACTTTTATCATTGAGAATTATATCTGAATGAGCAAGAAATAGTTAAAATTTCAAACTAGAAAATAGCTGAGAAAATTAATGATTTTCAATCTTTTCCATTTATAATGTTTACATTAATATAAAAAAAATTGTGAATTTAAACATTTTTGCTGTAAATTCAGTTTAATTTCCCCAAACTTTGAATTCAGGAACTCAATTTTATTTCTTCAGAATGCCGATGATTCCTTGTTAAGTTTTCGTGACGTGAGGTTTAAAGTTTCACAATGTTTATGATTTGAATAACTTAAAATCAATTGAAATCAATCGGAATTTAAGGTTTGAATAACTCAATTTTCTGTTTAAATCAAATCTTCACTCCCAATAAACATCTTGGTCCCACTCAGACTTTTGTCCAAATCAGTATTTTGACCCGAATTTGATTTATAGGCTGAATCAGAGTTCAAGTGAGGTTTTGAATTGCCATGGAATGAATTGAGTAAATCAAAGTTATTTATTCAAAATTATCAGTGATCTTTTCTCAGGTAGACAAGTGATCCCTTTATTTTTTATTATGTAACCCTTAGTTAACTAAAAAGATCTGTATGTCATACTTCTTTTAAGCTAGTATAGAATAAATTATTTTTTTTTTACTGGTACATACAAAACGAGAAAATAACTAGAATTTGAAAATTATTTCTGTAACGATACCTTTGTCGAAGTGCAAATATATGTTCGATAAAAACTAATAACAAAAGACAACTTCGAATCTCGGGCAGAAAAAAAAAAAAATTCAATATTTATTGCGAAGGAATATTTTCTGTAAAATTGATTTTTTGCGAAGTGCCCAAATATTTTCTTGACTGAAATCAAATATTATAACTTGGCACCGAACAATTTGCTAGAGTATATTTTTTCTCTATAGAAGGTATTGTTGAATAAAAGTAAAACTTAAGTATAAATGTTTTCTATAAAATGTATTGTTAAATAAAAGTTGAACATATGTAAATTGTTCTCTTATATCTTTCATTTTCGGTCACAATACACGAATTATGTAATTTCATAAAGTTTACATTTAAAAACGAATGATAAATCAAAATTAAAGATGTTAAAGTCTCTAACAGTGTAAAATCTCGGGTGTGAAGAAAATTTAAACGTTCCTTCCAAAATTTCAAAAGAATCTACCAATAGAAAATACTGCTTCTGATTTCTCTACAGAGGCTAGTGTACTGATCATAAAAGACTTGGCTTGATGTTATCTATATTCAAATTTGGAATAAAATTCAAGGACAAAATAATAAGCATTATTTATCAAGTTTTCTAACACATAGAACTCAAAACAGAAAATATAATTTGGATTGTTATTTGAATTGTAGTAGTGGTAGCACGTAGTTTGAATACATCATAAAAATTCTGAATATGGAATAAACACTATACATTTCAAATAACTTTGATTTGATTGTCAATTATAATACATTTGTAATAATAATAATAATAATAATAATAATGCTCATTCGTATCTGAGGAGAGCTGTATACTAAGTAGGCAAGTCAATCACTGTTACAGACGCCTGTTCAGGCGTATTTCTGTTTGTTCAACACTACAAAGTGATTAATAATACGACTATGCCTAGCAGAAGATACAGCGTTTGAGAGAAAGGGCATTATGTAGCGTTTTCAAGCCTTTGAACATCGTTAGTACGCTCAAACTCTCGCTCACAATAAGTTGCAACTTCATGCTATCAAAACCATCGACGGCTGCCAATCAGTTATGTCTACCTAATTTCATTCAGAGAACTTAGCCAATCTGTGGTATAGTTTTCGGGCACTTTCCAAAAGGGCCGCACGCTAGGATCTACTCCTTCAGACCGATAACACCAAGTAATCACCTTCCTGACAAAACGGTTATAAAATGATATAATTATATATGTAATTCGATGCTGGGTCTTATGTTCTGAAAACGAACGTTTACCCATTTCGTACAGGATAAAAGAAAAAAGAAAACAGGATGGATTACACTAAGGTTATTCGTTCAGCAATGTACGATTCTATATAGCCAATAACCTTAACCTACGAACTCAAATCATATTCGTAAATAGCCTCGTCAGATCAATACGTACATATTGATTTCATACATTCTTGTCAATCTCATCAAGATATGTCGAAATTATCAGCGTCATACAAGCAAATTGTCGGTTCGATGATTCAATAATGTATTAACGAATTAATATTTTAGGTTTCCACGTAAAACAATTTACCTTGGATTTGAAGTTATAATATCGCGTAATTACAATGAATGAAATTTACCAAATGAAAGAAATAAGATCAGTTGAAGACTTCTGAAGTTAACGACAAATGATAACAATTATGACTATATATAAATCTATTCTATCTTAAAGCATATTTCAGGAAATAATCTCTCACCAATACCAGAAAGAGCGATAACATTTTTTGATCTTGAGAAAATTGTTCAAAGAGTAATATTTCACGAAGTTCAACTGGGAGTAACTGTAACTATTTTCATTGATTGAGGCGTATTACGTGTCATGGAACGATCAAACATATCATTACCATTCTATCTTAATAAGAGATAAAGTTTGTTTAGATATTAGATTAGTTTGAATATCTTCAATAATTTATCTAAGTTTTCCACTATGTCAGCCATACTGACTTAGATTTACAGGTTAAATAATAGTAGCTATAAACAACCATCACTTTGGATGAGTCCTCTAAAAGTAGATATTAGTATTTTCGTGGTACGTTCGAGTTAAATTTCGGGTGCGAAGTTCACGCAAGACGAAGGAATGGTTCCTTTTTTCTTGGACATATGAGTAAGACACCATCAGCCAATCATCACAACTACATGAAGTTTAAATACAAAGGAAGACAAGAATAGAAAATGACTGGTGCTGTCCATATTTAAACTGACAGCTGACATCTCAAGCTCTATAAAAATGCGATCAATAGTCATTCCTATGGCGTTCAAGGCAAAGATAAATACGGTTATGTGTTTGTGTTTCGACCACATTGTTTGTTCTGCCGATAAATTTAGGAATGTCTCTACAGTTAAAGCCAAATCGATGACATAATATTGAATCATAAACGTAACTCTCTACATTCATTCTTTAGGTTATGGAAGGCAATGCAACAGAACAAAAATATTCACCAAACTTTACTGAAGGCAAATGCAAAGACAGTGATAATATGAAATAATACATTATAAAATTAGGATCAAATATGAAAATGTATTATCATATGTTGATATGAAAGCGGAATAATTAAGGATTAGAATAAAGTATATAACGAAAAATGTAACATGTTGAAATATAATATATTTCTTTCGCAAATCCCGTAGAATGGAAAGAATCAGGATGTTTCGATGACATTTCACTGGACTTTGAATTGACGAATCCTTGCTTTGCAAGAATGCGATAATTCCTGGTAAAATTATATTCCTTCCAAAATTCTTCATCGGGATGTTTTACTTGTTAGATAGAAGATGTTCTTGATAGAAGTCGGTCGTTATCGCAACCACTGTACCCTCTTCATCACGGACACCATTTCTGTAGCCGACAACATTTCTCTGCTGGGAAAACGAAAATTGGCCATTACAGGCCCCACTGCGTTTCCCTACATATTATTACAAGAAAATCTTCCTTCTGGTGAAAAAAACAAACAGTTTTTGACATTCAGTGAAAGGATCGTGGGAATTGAGGGTAGTGGCAAGAAATCATCCGATAAAACCCACTAAGTAAAATCGTATGTAGTTCGCCAAACATCACTTCAAGAAACATATATTGACGTGATAACTGCACTGAATCAACCGATATTATATTTTAAGTGAAATATTTAACATTTATATTTAATTTTATGCGCTCTACGATATATCTGCTCAGACATAAGGATATTTATCATGTCTTCACTTGCCCGTAAGTTTCTGTCTATTGATTTAAATATACAAGTTAAAAGACATAGCAAATTCGTTCTTGAATATATGGATTAATCCGTCATAAATACAAGAGAAGAGTGCGATTTCAGGAAACACAAGACACAGTATCTGTCTATATTTCTGAGATGAGGTATTATGTACACTATTTACATTGTTCGGATAATCATACTCAAGGACACGTGGCACAGTGAATAAAGACGTTATTTACGTTCAGTGACAGCAAACAATGAGTGTGAGTTCAATACCTGGTTAAGGCGCTGGAGAACTTGGAGAGCGGAATTAACAGGAGATAACTCATAACTGACATCCATTAAAATGGCACGTGGAACTAGAACGGTCTACCCCAGTGTGCGAAATTAAGGGTTCAGTTCGACATTCCAACTACCTGAAAAAAGCCGGAGCGTACAACGGCCGAATCATTGTGATAAACATTACAAAAAAGATGTGGATGATAGGCCGAAAAATGTAAATAGTGTACAAGAAAAACTGCTTAACAGTATTTCGGCAACATGTTTCTCTTCTTCAGATTATATTTAAAAATACTATTGACGTATAAAAGTAAAATAAAAAATTACAATTCTTTGCATAATTAGAAAATGAGAGATATACTGTCCCAATATTGTTAAACATTGTATTATACTTTTCTGATCTGAAATCGCGTTCTTTTCTAAATGTCGCAAAATATTGGAAGAAATGCGTCAATACTTTTATTATTATTATTATTATTATTATTATTATTATTATTATTATTATTATTATTATTATTATTATTATTTCCTTTGATTTCAGTCGTTTACACATTTCTTTCCGGGTTCCGCCCAAAGACCTAAGATTAGAAATGATATCATGACAGTTTCCACTGACTATATATATATATATATATATATATATATATATATATATATATATGGTAAACCTAGAGAGCCAGACAAACCTACCAAAGTTTCACTTAAGCGGATCGTCAGGGAAGAGGGCCTCTAGGTTTAACTAGGTCTGCTCTACTCATTGTATTAAGCACTTCATTTAGTTGTTTTGGGTACTCGCATCGGGTCTTTTTACTTTGGGCCTTGAACTCGTATGCTGGACGATTATTTGCGGTCAACGTTCTTGTTCTTGGTTCTGTATATTTTATACTTTTTTTCTCAACATTGGCTTGTTTATTTGCAAATCAACACACCGAACGTTTTCCAAAGCGAGTATAGTTTCTTATACTTATAAGATTTCTATTAATAATATATATATATATATATATATATATATATATATATATATATATTCCATTCGCAAAGTGCCGGCTTTACTTGTGAGAACAAAGGGGCTACAATGAATCCGTTAAATTAGTCTACTGGAATATTTTCTAATCAATCCTAGGGCTCCAGCAATAATAGGGATTGTTGATGTTCCCATGTTCTACATTTTTGCGATTTCGATTTCAAGATCCTTGTATTTCACAGATTTTTTAAAGATATATTGCAGTCTGCATGGACTGCCATATCAATAAGGAGACACTTTTTTTGTTTGTGGTCTTTAATAACAATATCTGGACGGTTGGTTTTGATTGTTCTGTTAGTGTGTATTGTGTAGTCCCATAGAATTGTAATAGATCCTATCTCTGTAACCGGGTCTGGGTGGTGTTCATACCAGTTTCTTTCAGGTTTCTTCCCGTAGAAGATGCAAATTTCCCAGTGTAGTTATAGGCCCACTCTGTCATGCCGGGTTTTATACTCAGTGTGTGCCACTATCGTGCAGCCTGATACAAGTTGATCAATTGTTTCTGGATATTTCAAAGAATCTGCATTTTGGCCTAACACAATATTGTAGTATATGTGCCTGATAATTTCTAGTTAACAAGCATTGGTCCTGTGCAGCAAGAATGAAAGCTTCAGTTTCAGCTTTCAACCCTGCACTACGTAGACACCGACGATAATGGGTTTTGTCTACGTCAGATTCTTTGGTATGGGCAAAGTATTGGCCATGAAGCAGTATATACTGCCATTCTTTCTGTATCTGGTCGGTCGCATTTATCTTTGCACTCTTTTTTAAGTATTTTTCAGCATCAGTCGGTGTATTGTGTTTTACTTGTATTTCTGCTCCCGTTTAAAACTTCATTTTGAACGTGTTGACTTCCTTTATTACGAAGTAAAGGCGCTTAACACTTTCATGTTTTTTGACACATACCATCAACCAGTCTTCTGTAGTTTCCAAGTATCTTTGGAGGCCAATTATTGTAGATTTGTAGGACAGTTCTAGTTGAACTAATCCTCTGTCTCCTCCGGATCTGGGCACATACTGACGATCAACATCAGCTTTGGGATAAAGCAAATGGGAAACTTTCTCGTTTGCGCTTCGATTAGCTTAATTTAAGCTATGGTCCAGTTAAAGACATTAAAGCTCTATTGCACCGCAAGGACAGCGAAGGTGTTTATGGTTGATATTCTATTTTTTGAGATTCTCTCGGTATTTAGTACCAGACGTACACGCCTGTAGTACTCCTTTCTTACATTCTCCTTCATTTGGGGATGTTTATACCATCTCCTTCGCTAATTCTTAGTTACTTATATATTACTATAGGCTTCATTATGTCCTAGTTCCCTAATCTTTTTGATAAAATCTAAATCTATTAAGGGTGTTTCTGTAATTCTACCTTTCTTGAATGTTTCTTTTGCACATTTTCTAATTCGAAGTCGATAGCTGTGTCGGCACTGAAGCATTTTACAATGTTGAGGAGGCCCTTCAACTCATTGCCGTCTTTAACAAAGAGTTTGAGATCATCAATGTAGAGTAGTTCATTGAATATTTTCTTATTTATTTTTTAATCATAGCTACTGTTGTTCAGTTCATGTGTAAGGAGGATTAAGGACGAACAAAACAGAAGAGATTACAAGGAGTCTCCTTGAAAGATTCCACGTCGGATATTCAGACGGTTGTATATGGCAGTGCCTCTGGTGTGACTAAGGTATAGTTTGGTGTTCCACATTTCCATGGTGTGTTTAAGGAAATTTAATACCACTGGGGAGACTTTGTACATTTCCAAATCTTTAGGATCTAAGAATTTGGAACAGTATCAAAGGCTTTACGATAATCAATCCACGCTGTGCAAAGATGTCTTCGTCGTTTCCTGAAACATTCCAGGTTCAATTAATTTATCATTAGTTGATCTTTGCAGCCATATGAATCTCTCTTGCATCCATTCTGGTCCAGAGAAAGAATGTTCTTACTTTTGAAAGAGGAATAATTACGGTACGTCAGGACAGATGTGATCAAATTATCCACGGTGGAAGACATGTTATCGGCATATAATATTTCGATGTCATCTGTTTCACTTGTTTTAAGCATGAGGTACGTAATACATGCCGCGATTTTATTCGGATAATTTACATATTATTATTATTATTATTATTATTATTATTATTATTATTATTTCTTATTTATTTCTTATTTATTTCTTATTTATTTCTTATAATAATTGCACTGGAAGATATGCAGATTTTATGGGAAGGAAACTGCAATAAACTGGTATGAACACCAACAAACTCTGGTTAGACACATAGGGTCTGTAACAATGCTCTGGGTTTTTACAATACACACAGGCAGGACAAGCAAAGCCAATCACCAAATCATCGTAATCAAAGACAAAAAAACAGTATGTGCTTTCTCATTGACATGGCGGTTCCTGCAGATTGTAATGTGTATTTGAAGATTTAAAGAAACAATATCGAAATACAAGGATCTTTCAAAGAAATTCTAAAAGAACTCTGGCATAGCAGTACAGAAATAATTCCAGTTGTAGTTGAAATATACGCTCAAGTTTTGCTCACATTTTACAAAGGAGTTTAGCTATGTAAAATATGTGTGATCTTATGTTTGATAATTTAAAAAAAAATACACAGTGCAAAATATCAATATGCCATTTCTGACATTAGGTCTCTCATCGGCACCCATAAAGAAATGATTATACACTAGAAATAGAAATAAATTATAATAATAATAATAATAATAATAATAATAATAATAATAATAATAATAATAATAATAATAATAATGACGAAATCTCAAAAATGTGGCACATGGGAACATCAACAATCTCTCTTATAGTTTGAGCACTTGGATTGGTTGGAAATGATCCCAGTAGACACATTGAAGTGATTCCTGGAAACTCATGCCTTAAAGAAATACAAAAGATGTTCTCAGGAGTACACCCCACACCTTACAAAGAGATTTATGTATGTAAAATGTTTGTGTGGTTGTGTGTGTCTTTGCATATTTTATTTTTATTTAATTGGTCGGTTGGAAATGTCATGATGCCATTTCTGACCTTAGACCTGGAAAGAAATGTGTACACACCATAAATGAAAGGAAATAATAATAATAATAATAATAATAATAATAATAATACCGCCTAAAAATACTCGTAAAATGACGAGATTGTGCATTTACAGACGAGTAAATTTTTGTAAATAAATTACCCAATAAGAAAAATGGAGCAGAAATATTCAAGAGATGAAGAAAATTTAAAATAATCATCTAGGAAAATATTAATCGTTCACAAGATAAGTTTTATGAACATTTCTACTCGTACACATGTTTACAGTAGATATTAATTTTAAATATATCTAAACGGAGTTCATCATTTAATATCATTTAGACTCGTTTTTTTTTGCACTCTTGATTTTAAAATCATCGCCTACATTTGAGTCTCTAAAAGATGGCTCGAGACGATTATAATTTGGAAAATAAAATCCATATTTTCTCTTATTCGAGACAGTTCTTCTAATAATTGTTTTATTACTGTCAAATATAAAATAATTACATATAAAATAATCCATGCAGCACTTTTATTCAAACCACCTCTATGTGCTTGGCACTTTTATAATATCTTCATCTCGTAAAGAGAATAAAATATGATGAATATTATCAGAAACACAATTTTTTCAATGGGAAAATAGAATGAAAAACGTTTGAATGCACCCTGGTTGTGAATCCATATTGACATCGGCAGATCGAAGAAAAAAGATGTTCACTATATTACCGCAAGTTGCCATACAACATCTTGCTTTTTGTAAACTCATGTTCTGTTCCAACTCAAAGCTCTACAGGAACATAACGGCCAGAAATATTCTCAGATTTTGCTACAGCCAGTGCCTGAATACTACAGCAGAATTCGAAGTGAAATTGAATTCAAACCAAAAGCTGTCATCTGTCGAAACACACTTTCTTTGAAGTTCGATGGAACATTAACAGAATATGTAAGAAATGTCTTTGGGAGGCTAAACTTAAGACATGCACTTACTCACGCGAAAGTGCAGTAAGATCTACCTATTCGTGGACCCCACGATGGCCACCTTTGGGGTTGCAGGAGAAATGTTTAAAACAAAATTCCATATTTCTTTACGATGCGAAACAACAACACTATATATATATATAAGTGTGTATATATATATATATATATATATATATATGAGTGTTTGTATATATATATATATATACACGCACACACACACACACACATATATATATATATATATATATATATATATATATATATATATATATATATATATATATATACACATATATATACATATATATATATATATATATATTAGTGAAAACCAGGACTCCCTGGAGAATTTAAATCGTGAATTTGTTTTTGTCAAACAGAGACAGCATTTGTCAAAAATCTGCTCTGAATCCTAAAATAAAAATGTATCAAATCTGTCATTTAATTACAAAAAAACAATGTTTTAAGAAAAATTTCGAAGAATAATGTATTTTCCATTAAAAAAAAAAGAAAAAAAGAAATAATTATAAATTTCAATTCTTTTGAAATTCTGTATTAATTTTAGCATCTAAGATAATGTAATTATTAAATTAAAACTATAATTACTAATCATAAATGAAAAATTAATACAACTCTACAAACACTGATATTTTTTTAAAGAATTTTGAATTTTTTTCTATGTATATAAGTGCCGACTTTTTAAATTGGGACGACTATACACGACATCATCAGAAAATAAATGCGATAAATATAGTATTTTTATAGTGAACATTTCTAAAATACAATAAAAAATTGCTGAGAATATTCTCCTAAATTTTTAAGTGAGTACTTCAAAATTATATGTAAAATGGGCTCACCACATCTTATTAAATTACATTTTATAGATAAAGTGACCGTAGAACAACAATTTGTCATTTGGTTGCAGACACAACAAAACAACTTCTGTCGGGCTTGAAACACAGTTCTTGTATTAAAAAGTGCATTTCGGCGATATTTTAAATTTAACGTAAATAATATTTGTTTCAAATCTGATTTATTATACTTTAAATCAGGTAATATTTCATAAATAAAATTCTATTATTGGAAGATTTTCTAATAAAGTTGACTAAAATGGTTGTTACGCAGCGATTTTCGCAAAAAATGCTCATTCCAGTCAATTTAAATTATATTTTTAATGCAGCAAATAATATCCAATATTGAAAGTATTAAATTTAACCTATTAGGTTGAAATTAAAACTAAAATAAATGCTTCAATAATCATTCCACATTAATATAGTGTAAATTTGCTATATTGATATAGAGCAGTTCCAAAGAAAATAGTGTAGACAAAGAACTGTCGATTGTATTGATATCTCTGTTCTAATTTCCTCCTCGTATTCTCTCTCTTCCTCTCTCCCTGTATGTGTGTTTGTGTGTGTGTTTGTGTGTGTGTATGTGTTTGTATGTGTGTATGTTTGTGTAAGAATCCTCGCAATGATTATAACGTATGAAGGACTAGTACTTCGATTCGCAGAAGTGGACCGCAAGTGTACATACTTATAATAGTCGATTATGCCGATGAAGAAGTAAGATTCACACTGTGCACCAGAGAACTCGAAAAGAATTTGAACTTAAATCAGCGATTTTTCATTTCTACTCGCAAACTGTTAGACCACCTTGAAAATCCAATAAATATATGTTGTTGGGGAACAATCAAGAACATTAGCCGGATATCTTAAGAAAAAAAATTAACGTTAACAGAAACCCTATA
>OZ010594.1:95948674-96093674 GCA_963932145.1 Acanthosepion lycidas | reverse complement strand
CTGTAATTTTGAACATTTTTCATTTGGACATTTGCTATTGAATGTTAGAAAGTTGTGTCCCTTTAATTGTTTTCATCAGTAGAGGACAAGTTTGGGTAATTTGAAAACAATCACAGCAAAGAAAATTTGGAATTCCTAAATTTCAGGATTGCTGGCGTTGATCAGGTCCGGAATGTTTTTATTTTGCTAACGGAGTCGAAAATTGTATGGTATTTTCGGGCTACATCATCACGGAGTAAACCTGAAAAAGTGTGACACAGGAAAACACTGACAGTCGCGATTTTTATATAGACTTGTATCCCTTTAAATATTATTATTAGTGGATAGTTGCATTTGATTAGGCGCCATATTTATTTAATAAACAGTGTATTCATTTATTTTCAACAGCTGAAATCGAGAAATCTCATTCCATCCTTCGTCAGAAATAGAACTAGCGTCCCCCATGGAATATCAGTCAGCGTTTATCCTGCAAAGCCTTACTGATATTAGCTGGGCTAAACGGTGTATCCATCATCCCTGATGGACGCAGGTAAAATTTAATAATGGTTCTTCACTAACATTTAATAGGATTTAATAAAATGTATCTAACATTCAGGCCGGTAGGTTAAAATTAATAAGTATACTCGTTAATAAATAAACGGAGCGCCTAATCAAAGGCGTGTGCCCACCACAAATAGTTCACTTATGTGCCATACGCGTTACATGCCTAGGCAAACATGTATCTTTCGATACGTGAGTGACGAGGCAGATTTTTTCCGGCAGTAGTTTGCCATTTCTTTCTGTGGTAGACCAGTTGCCATCCAAGGTTATAGAACCCGGACTGGTTTGTTATTTAGCCATAGCTGGAGTGAGAAGAAGAGGATTCATAACTTTCCCAAGTGAATGTAACAGATTCGGCTTGAATTCGAACTCGGCTCCCCGATTCCTTTAATCGAGATGCGATCCATTACTCCATAGCCATCCTTTAAAATAGTTTCACTAGTTTATATATAAACTATATAAAATATAATTAACATTATCAATTGAACATGACATGGTCTTTGTCATGTTGAATTGATAATATTAATTATATTTTATGAATATGTCCTGAAGATGGTTTATTAGACCGAAACGTCCGACGTTGACATTACATTAACATTAAAACAGCATAATTGCATATAAGGATTTTTGTTTGTTTTTTCCGTATATTTTTCTTCATACTGTCGGATCTATATCCATATATTTCCTTACATATATATATATATATATATATATATATACTTTTACTTTTGTCATGATTTGAAAGACAGTTTGTCACATTTCTTCGACGGAAATAATCATTCTTCATGCATTAAACCAGAAAAATTAGCTTATTTTAAAAAAGTCAGCTCGCAACTGAAGAAAAGATAGTCATCTACTGTGCATCCATAAATAAAGTTAAACGTTTACGTATATATATATATATATATATATATATATATATATATATATATATATATATATGTGTGTGTGTGTGTTTAAAGCAATTCATCCCAAGCAAGGTGGGCGTGACAATAGCACGCAAGGGGTTACAGAGGATTGAGAACAAAAGTAAAGAGGCATCTTTGAGGAAAGGATATAGAAAACGGGGAACAAGATCAAAGTATCAGATGGCGATTGGAATTACACTTGAATATTTGAAGATTATAGTTATCAAGGAAGTGAGCAAGGGGAAGGGAGGTACACAGACGAGAAGTGCGAGAGAAGAAGTTGTTTGAGTACATGAGCCGGTTGCATTTAACCGTTTCGACAGTGAAATGTTGGGACCGAAATACCAGCCTATTAGCTCGCTTAAAGTCATGCAGTCTGAGAACCAGCGAAC
Organism: Acanthosepion lycidas; assembly: GCA_963932145.1. Lineage (NCBI taxonomy): Eukaryota > Metazoa > Mollusca > Cephalopoda > Sepiida > Sepiidae > Acanthosepion > Acanthosepion lycidas. The sequence continues at coordinate 96,091,834 of OZ010594.1, read as the reverse complement.
GTTGCTTGTCGGAACAGTTGCCGTGAAAATACTTGTAGAAGAGACAGTGGGAAGCCCCAGTACGTCTGTGAGAAAGCGATTGTAGAAAAGATGTCAGATCAGAACCTATCACATTGTATATTCTTCTCAACAGCGTGAGACATTAGTATGTTTCATGCTTGAACCTAATATTCAATCCATAGTTATATTATATTATTTGTTGCTTCTATGTGCCATACGATCTACAAAGATGTACATGCAACTACATCACATCTGTGTTGCTGCTAAACGCTGATCACAACGTCAAATCATTTCTTTTGCACTCTAAAATCCCCTTCCGTCTTAGTGGCTTTATCACCATGTTTGAAATGAAATGATGAGAAAAGAGAATTAATGAATGTGTGAAAAATTGTGAATAAGTTTTAATTCGCTTACGGAAGTGATAGATTTGAGCTATGATATAATAGCAGAAGTGATTTTCTTGATAGTATATATTCATCTATGGAAGAAATTAGGTTTATAAGAGGAAATCCTGAAACCGTATTTTAAATTTTGACTGAGGCTTTATTTTTTCATTTGAAAATTATACTAAGGTAATAGGTATGAATCAGATATGTTGAAATAATGTAACGTCACTGCTATGATTGAATAGTTCACCGACAACAGAGTGACAGAGTGCATCCTTAACTGCGCATATGTAATCATTGAAAATAAAGAAATATGACGCCGGACATATTTATGTGTTTGAGAATAATGTAGTGTACGTTTCTGTTTTCATATATTCATTATATATATATATATATATATAGAGAGAGAGAGAGAGACAGACAGACAGACAGACAGACAGAAAAAGAGGGAAATAATAAAATGTTGTGTTTGAGGAAAAGATAAAGAGAAGGAATGGAATCATGATCAATGCATGAGAAAATATCGATTGACCTTACATTTGAATATTTAAAGATTATACCTATCAGGTATATGCAGTATTATCAAAATATTCATGTTCCTTCTGTTATATTTGACATATGACAATAGTTTCTAATACACTGAAATTAAACGAGAGATAGTGATAAATTAAAAAAAATGTAAAGTTGACCATATCGATAGAGAGGAAAACAGACATATGAAGTTGAAACGCTTTAATACTGATAATTTTATGCATGTACCAATTTATATATAGATTCTGTTTGGGTGGTGATATGTATACCATTTCAGATATTCGATAAATCAGCTATGGGAATAGAACGGATAAAAATGTGGAAATTGATTTGTTAAATACGGACTAAGTAATAAGAAGAGCGAAGGAGTTAAACTTCTCTATAAAGTTTTCCAAGTCTATACAGTCATAGTCATAGATTATTCTTGTATTCAGAATAACATATCAAGCATTGCTATTTCTGTTACAGTTCAGTTTGAATCGACGAAGTAATAATTAGTCTTCAAAGGCTTCCACAATGATATGCTCTATCGGCAGCAGAGACATTGTCGAGAATATTTTCCTTAATTAGCAATCACTTTGAAATGAAATGACCCAACATGTGATAGCAAGACGAGAAATAGGAGCAATTTATAGCTTTCATTGCACAGATTGTCAGCGCTCGTCTCCAGGGAAGAAATCTACTGAATTATGAAAGAATGTATAAATGTATTACTTATGAATAGCAAGTGAAATTTAATTTTCATACGAAATAACGAATCCTATATATATATATATATATATATATATATATATATATATTCCAATTTCTCAGAGTTAACCTGTAGAAAAGACAATATTTATAAATATAAATGATAATAGAAAAACTGTTGTAGTTCCCGACGCGTTTCGTCAAAGGTGGACTTTCTCAAGCAAAAGACGAAATGAATTTATTTAAACAAAGTAACTAATAATAACAAAAAAACAAAATCTCCTTAGTAACTGTAAGAACGCTCTTTTCTTGTTAACTGAAAATTCCGCCAGTTACTGTCACGTGTGGAGATAATGTTATTATTGCAGTGTTGACGGATTCAAACATTTTCTTTTGATTTCAAGATATTGTTGTGTACGATTGTTTTGGAGAGTAGCAATTCTCTTAATAAAGTTGAAATAGTGAAAACCCTGGGCGTAGATTAATATATGGATGATATTCAATGGCGGCACACTCTAGGATTTTTCTTCTCAGTGAATTATTTTCTTTTTTTATGAGTGTAGCATTTTTTTAAATCAAAATCGTGGTTGAATTTATTTCTATGTATGACTAGTACATTAGCTAAGTTGTTTTTTGTGAGGTCTCTTTTGTTCTCATAAATGTTTTTTTTTTTCTTTTGGTTCTCTAATATTTGAGGAACAGGTTGGGCAATTTATTTTATAAATGCCTGCTTTACAAATATATATATATATATATATATATATATATATAATAACGTCTAGCATGTGACAACTAAATTTAGAAAATAAAATTCCAATGAAATAGTTTTGAACATGCTAACATCAGCACTCTCAGAAAGTATAATTAACGTCCGTTCTTCATAGCTGCAGTAAAATATGCGGATGTGGTCTTGAAAAGAGACAAATGTACCTAACCATGCATTTGCCACAATATCACATCTAGAAGACAGATGAGTTTGAATTTGAATATACGGACATTAATATATACATTGATGCAACTGTACAGGCGTATGAAGGAGTAGGGAAGCTAAAAATTTAAGAATTAAAAAAAAAATTATATACATTTTCCGGCGTCTAATCTAGCTGAGATCATTTCGTTTTAATATTATGTTTCTCTGACATTTGTTATTAAATTTACCACATTGTGAAAATAGAATATATGGCAAGAATGGGGAAATATCGTAAGAGACTGTAAGCAAATTTACTGTGGATGATCTGGCGAGGAAAACACTTTCTAAACATTTTCTTGATACATGAATTGTATTATATTTATTAATCTCCTCTACTAATAGCAAAATAAATAAATAAATAAATAATAATAATAAAAATATAACGTCTCTTAACGAAACTGCTATGTCACATATAATAATAATTTTTCTAAATAAAATTGATTACCAATGTAATCGCCTCTAAGAGATGGCATGTAATTTCTTTGTATTTATTGAATCTGGCCCTTTCAAAAATATTTCACAATAAACCTACTTCCGATATAATAATGACGCTTTATTAATATACTCCCGTAGAAATGATGTAACTGACTTTGAAGATATATTTAACAAACGCAACAAATCAAAATATATTTTTCTACCCACCAACTCTTCCACAAGTACAATTGAAAATTTAAACTCAACATGTGACACAGTTATGACTAACTCAATATAATACTTAGTTAATATAAATTAAGTAAGGAATTCAAGTTAAGGGTATATGCGCACAAAAGCGTTCTTTTAGAAAACAAGACACAAATTACTTACCGGAATGAAGCTGACTACAATTTCGTTTGAAAAAATGCTATTCTAATTCAAAGAGTAAACAATTTATGAAGTCGAAAATATTGAGAAAGGTCAATAATTGCTACATCAGTATGACTATGTTTAGGTGTAACTATGTATATCATTAGAAAATACTTTATATATGAATACATATATTCAGTTTGTATTTCTAGAGAGGAAAACAGAATTACTAATTCAAAAGATTTTATGTTCTGAAATCTGAATGAATATTTAACCAGGGAGCGGAAGATTTTCTCATTTCATACATGGGTATTAATTGGTTTTCATGTATGATATATAAATCCGTGATTTGTCTTGATGATAACGAATGTGCACGCGCACATACACACAGAGACTCTTTATATCTATATAATGTCCTTTAATATATATATATATGTACTGCTTCACTGTATCACAACTATTCAGTGCGACTAGACATCTGAATGCTTCAAGCCAGAATTGAAACTCAACCGATTTCGTGTCAGTCAGAGTTTCTACCACTGAGCTATCTTCATTCGATAGAAAAAGGGAGCTAAATCTGGCACATTGTTTTTACAAATGTTAACAAATGTCAATCAGCTGGAGTGTTCGATTCCTTTTACTGAAGAAATTCGATTTAACGCAGGTGGATGTTTTTGGTAGAATTAGCTTGTCATTCAATAGTGCTCAAATGAAATATATTTTCAAGAGCTAGATTATGTCATTCGCAGACTGTACTGTTTCGTTGTATCACAGCACTTCATTGCGTTAGCGCAGTATAATTGCAAAAGATATAGCATAGAGAAACAACAGTTTGACTTGATCAGAATTGACAGTTAGAGCAATCGAAATGGAGTGCACATGTAGCTGGAAGAGAAAATAATATTGTAATCAAATTGTTATCTTTACACATTAACAGAAGCAAGAATTGAGAATTATAATGAGGACATGCACTCCGACCAACTTATGTCACCTCAACTTCTCCTAAGGGTTATTTTGGTCTTAATATATGCTGGCGTTTGTCACCGTAATTGAGGTCTCAGTTCTGTACGATGTTTTTGAGAAATACTTTCAACGATAATGCGATTAAGATTATCAGACAATATGAAAAAAACTTACTTAAAATAAGTAGACAAAACTTGTCTATATCATTTAATGGAACATGCACACACACACACACACACATACATACATACATATATATATATATATATATATATATATATATATATATATGAAATATTTAAAAAATAATAACTGAGATCTGAAGTTGTTAAATCTACAAGTTTACTAATTATTTACGTAGTTACCTTTACAATTATTGTATTCTTATATGATTGGGAATATTTATTAAGTGGGGCTAAGTGTGCCAAAATAACACGCATTTTTTGCAGAATACACGTGCAATATGATTTTGAGATATCCTAATTCATAATTCCGATACCCACATAGTTATGCGCAACATTTATTCAGATATCATAATTATGTCCATAGACTTGAAGCCTTTCCCATTACACTTAACTAACTTGGCATGCCTTCAGATAGCCAAAAGCATAGGAAAGCTAGAGAAAAACATATGTAAATTTATTCCATATTAATATATGTTATTGCTCTCTTCCTCTGAGCATGCGTATGAAACATATAAAAGGATGCGTTTGTGCCTGTTGCATATTTCTTTTTGTGTTAGCGCGCTCGCAGATGAGGGAATTTGATTATGCTATTTATGTAGAGTGAGAAGGAAAGAGAAACAAACACATGAGATTACAGGAGGTTGTACGTGCGTGCGTTTACCAGTTGATGTAATAGACTTGTTTCATTCTGAATCCTCCATTGCTTCCACACAAGCAATTTAACTAAGTGGTCGGCATCAAAAAGCCCAAACTCACTTGTGATAAAAATGCATGAGAACGTATCCACTGAGATTCAATAAATAGCCGGAAAGACTGCGCATCTGAATGTAAGGGAAATGCCTCTGGCACGAACTAGGAATTTGAAAGAAAATAGCCCGCAGGAACTAGCGATCTCCACGCGCAGCAGTTCGATAAATTAAACGATTTCAACCTGCTTAACCTTCAAACGTTCACGCTACCAATTATTAAAACATACTTGTCGTTAAAGATAAAATACTTTGATATACAGTGTGGGATATAAAATAATTTTTTGGCATAAGCATCACTGGATATGTATAATTGGTTCTTTTCGTATTATATTTTTAAAGGAAATAATCTATTTTCATGTATTAAACAACAGTAATTTTTGTGTTGTTTTTTTTTTTAATAAAAGAAACTCATGACGTGATAAATTATACAAAGTCTACCGGATATGTTAAAATATTTACTACTTATTGAAACATAGTCTGTCAGTTATGTGCCATGCGTGATACACATTTAGGCGATCATGTATCTTTCGATACATGACTGATGAGGCAGATTTTCTTTTACCGCAACAGGTTACCATTTCTTTCTACGGTAGACCATTTCCCATCCAAGGCTACAGAACCCAGTCCTTTCTGCTATTCAACCCATAGATGGTGGGAGAAAATGAGGATTCATAACTTTCCCAAGATTATTAACACTTAAATGAATGTAATAGATTCGACTGCAATTCTAACTCGACTCTCCGATTCCTCAATCCGAGCCGCTGTTCATTAGTCCATAGCTATCATTTAAAATAGTTAATGTATTGTACCAGGCTTCCTAATTTTTTTTGTATTAATGTGTGCAATGTAATTAAGTAAGGCGGATAAAAGATGAAAGACTTTTGCATAAACATCATTGAATATATATGCTTTGTTTTTTTCAGGATTTGAAATGCAGCTTATCATATTGGTTCGACGGAAATAATCATTCTTCATGCCTTAAATCTGATAAATGAGCTTATTTCAAATATGTCAGCACGGAATTAAAGAAAGGATAGACATCTACCGGGTACGTGATAAATAGTTACCATTTATTTACACAATAAAAATACCCAATACTTAAATATAAACTGAAATATTCAGTTTCAGATTGTGTATAATAATTTTGTTTTATTCTTTATAATTTATTTAAATATGGTAGCTCGAAAAAAACGTGATTACTTTGCAGCATTTAAAAATTAATGTTTGCGGACAAAATATTTTAATGCGTGAAAAAAATGTTTCAAAAGGATGAAACAACTTCACTGTTTCCAAGAAGAACCCGTTCAGTTCGAACCAAAAGGAAACGTTAAGATGTACTTACAGAGAAATCCGCCAGGTCGCATAAGGAATATGGCAAATGAGCTAGATATTTTGGATGTGTAGATAAGTAGAATAGTGAATGGGGATTTAGGGATACCATTCAAGATTCAATGAGGACTGCTTCCCTCAAAACAGAAATAATAAGGCACAGAGGATAAAATGTCGAAACCGATAAAGCCTGCTACAGACTGTATTCAAAATGTCGGGCGAACATTTACACACTGTGGAGTCTGTGGCCAACTACCAAAACAATAGGTTTTATAAAACATTATCAGAAACATTTCCAAATTTGTCAGAATATATTTGAAGGTACAGAAGCCAACCGATATCTTGCTTTGCATTGCTATTGCTTCTGATGTTTTTAAATCACACTTTGTGTTCATTAAAAGAGTGAAAGTGAATAGCAATGTTTACCAGTTCATTTTAGATGGATATATGTATGCCCGGTTGACAGCCTTATTTAGATGTAATTATAAATTCATTCAAGACAAAGTTAACTCAATTTGATTCGGAACTTGTGCAAACGACATTTCTGTAGATTTTTTGACAAGTTAATTAGCACGTCATCAACCGTTGATATTAATTATATGAAATTTGCCGTGATTTGACCCCTACTATAGATCGATGCTTCATGTATCTAGTACACAACATTGTCAGACCTGAAAAAATGTCGTATGGGTTCGTGTTAGAATTTGATAGAAGAGGTGTGAAGAAGTCAAGCACTTCAATTGAACGACATCTTATCAATTTACAGTTAAGCAAGTTAGATGTATCCGTAACGTTAATGCCCACATTTTCTCATCTCGCGCTTCTTGCTTGTGGAAATCCCTCTCGGCTTCATACTTTCTAACCAATATTAAATTTAAATGCAATGTCAGTTGTTAACTTCTGTCCTTCTTGCTCTTGTCGAACACTCTGCCTCCGGGTTGAGAGGAACCCAGACGAGGCTCTGCCAAATGGCAATCTCGGTTGGGGAGCTAGACAAATGCAACCCTGTGTATACGGGATCTACAAGCAATTTTTGCCTGAAACTATTGGCTCGGAACGCCCCACGTAAACAATTGGCCTTGTCCGACATCTTGCCTTGTCAGGAGGTTGATAAATAGAGAAGATATTAAGGTCTATGGTGAAAGTATAATTCGACCATTCTGAATTGTAAATATTACGAAATATGTGTAGCAATCAAAGAGCAAAATATCGTTAACAACAACCTATATTTTTTTTCTTTCATTTTAGGATAAAATCAATAATGTTTAAATGCTTATTCTGCACGCTGTTTTAAGGAATTATTGCTGCGTAATATAATATGCATGGATATATAACTTCATATATTTCTCGGATATTTAGTTATGTGTGAAGACAGTTAAATATGAATTAAGGAATGCCTTTAGATTATGTAAAAGTTAACCTAATTAAAGTAGATATACTTATAAGGGATCAAGATGTAATACTATGCCTAGAATATGTTATGCTATTCTGCGTGTGAATTTAAATTTTTGATATTCTTAAATTATTTCGCCTCAAGCAAGTAGAAAAAAGCAAGATACAAGAGATTACTGAGCGAGAAGGAAACTATGAAGACGTCATTGAAAAGAAAGGACAATACAATTTTTTTTTTTTAAATGACTTTCCAGGAAACGGAAGATGGCAGTTGAGGTTGTATTTAAAATTTTGAAATCGGAGTTGACAGGAAAACAAGAAGCGGGAAGAGAATTTTACAAATAGCAAAGACGAAAAAAAAAAAAGAAGAAAATATCAGAATCAAAATTACATTTACATCTTGCAATTTTTACAGTTAATTTATGAGAGCTATTTGTCAATATCATACTCTACCCTTAAATACATTAAGTTGAGAAGCAAAGAGGAAAGTTAATCTGAAATATTTCTCTGAAAATATTTATGAACAAGGGAGAGAAAAGTGATGTTGAGGCGGTGTGAATGTAACTGAAGGTGAGATGCCAGGTCAGGACCGATGACATTGAAGATTCTTTGTTGGATATTGTCACGAATCGCTAAATATATTAAAAACAGAAAACCAGATTTAACAGCAATATTCATAGACAGGCGAGTGACAGACAAATAAGACATAAATCCCAAATTTTAGTAGTACGTATTATACATGCGTCTATTATAGACGAATATTTATTTTACTAAAGACCATATTGAACAATAAATTGTTCGAAGTCATCTCGAATATAATTTTTGATTTGCTATATGTATCTATTTGGATGTATTGTACTGAATAAAATTTCGATAAATTGCCATAGATGGGAAGTTAAATATCTTCAGTGAAGTTCCCTTTTGAAAAATTGCATAATTAAAAAAATATAAAGGAAACTTTTAGTTAGATCCAGTGACAGGACCAAAAAAAGTTTGAGTTTAATATCTGGTTAAGGCGCTGGAGAACTTGGAGACGGGAATTAACAGGAGATAACTGATAACCGAAATCCATTAGACATGGCTCGTGGAATTAGAAAAGTCTACTCCAGTGAGCGAAATAAAGGGTTCAGTTCGACATTCCAACCACCTGAAGAAGGCCGGAGGGTACAACGGCCGAAACCTTGAAACAAAGGCGAGGACAATAGTCTGAATAATGTAAATAGAGTAAAACGCTACAGTTTCTTAAATTTATTTTTGCTTATAGGACTTTAAATTATTTATTTTTGCTTATAGGACTTTAAATTATTCACATCGTGTTCTAATATGAAATTTTCTTCTAAAAAAAATTAAAACATTAGAAATCTAAACGTAAGTCAGTAATTTCTCAACAACAGTTCCATTGCATTAACGACATGTCAGGATCGAGAGTGTAATCTCCTGTGAAAAAAGCGCCATTGAAATCTTTTAACTTGGAGCGTTATAATAAAGAGAACATGGAAATAATTCATTTGAACTGGAATTGTTTCACTCACTAGTTTTCATGTACATTTTCCTTTTCTGTTGTCAATTCTGTTAGCTTTCATTCATTTTAGAATGCGCCTTTCTTTCGAAGATGAGGATGTTGCTATCTCAATTTCAATTATATTATTAGAAAAAAATGTATTGCATGCTCTCTCTCTCTCTCTCTCACTCACTCACTCACTCACTCACACACACACACACACACACACACACACACACACACACAGGTGCCTGTGTTTGTGAGATTTAGAGATATGTTTTTCTTTTAGCTTTTTAAAACGGAATCATTATGAATACACTAAAATCAGTAGATCAAATTTTATACATACATACATACATACATACATACATACATACATATATATATATCCATATATACAACTGGAAACACGCATACACGTTCATCTTTCCTTTTCTCTTTCTGTCTCTCAATCTCTCTCTCTTTCCCTAACTTTCTTTTCTGTATATATATATATATATATATAAAGAAAACATTTAACTTCCATCTTTGAAACATGGTTATTACTGTGTAGCGAAAAACATGTTTTAAATCAGTTAATTTCTAATATGTGTGTGTGCGAGCGCGCGCGTGTGTATGTGTTGTAAGACTTACAGATATTGTATATCTTTCAAAGGTTAAAATGAATAAAGACAGAAGAAAAACTTATTATAGCTGACGCTTTTCGTCCTATTAATTAAACGTTATTTTTTAGGGAAACACGTGTTTAAATTGCTATCTCTCTTTTTTATTTTCTTAAATGGTGGACTTAATAGCAACCGGTGTAGATTGGAAAGTCCCGGGATAGAAAATTGCTCCTCTGACCAGAATCCAATGTGTATCCCATTTTCCATCAGGCAAACTAAATTTTTGACAAACAGTGCGGCTATAAATATGACCAGGCAGACCAGTCCGATAGAGTAAGTCTTCCTTTTTATTTAATGTGCAACTCACTTTGAGAATCTATATTTGTTATCTTAAAATTTCTTACCCTAATCTTAAACATAGAAATCTTCTGTAAGTATTTTTATCCTTACTATTTTAAAATGTAATTTAGTGGTTGCGCGTGTTTCAGTTGCTAAGAGTCAAATTATTAACAATCGGCCTAAATTGAGAAAACATACTAAAGACAAATTGTGCCTCCATTAGGAGTCGAAAATATACCCGTTTTCCATTAGGAAATCCGCTTTTATGAAAGTAATAACAGTGCCCTTGGTTGAGATATAAAATTTATTGCAAGTAAGTTGAGGGCATTATGAGCGGTGTAGTTCTTACTAGAATCAAAACCTTGCATCAAACTTGTTACCGATGATCATACTATCACACAAGACAGCATTGAACATATATATATGAAATAAAGATGACAGTAGTATAAATAGAGGAGCCGGTTTAAAGACAAACGTTTCCCAACCAGCGGGCGCAAACATAAAGAATCGATTGTTATTGTCCGTAACCTTCTGTATTATTCGAAAAAAGAACGTAAAGGATAAAATGTCAGATCCCACCCCACCCATTTCTTTTAATCATTTCGTAAGATGCAAAGTCATTCCGCTACGTAGAGTCCTCAAAAACATGTAGTGAGTTTCGTCTGAAGGTCATATTGAATCTTGAAACTTACTGTCACCAAACAGCGTTGATTACTCTTTACAGATTATATATGGACATGATAGGATAAGGAACGAATAGGGAACGTTTATAAGTTTAAAAATCTAAAGTTTTTCGCTTCTATTAATGTTTCATCATAAGATGAAATATGAGAAGAAAATTCTGTTTTTATTTTTGTATTTTTTATTTCATTGGTTAACCAGACTTCACATCTATCCATCTTGTCAAGAAGAATTTGTGTGTATAATTCATTTGTTTATATGTATTATAATTCTGACTTGTCTGGTGTGTGTAAGTGAGTGAGGTAGTGTGTGCGTGCAGCCGCACTTTAATCCATGGTTAGTTATTGCCCGCATGTTGTTTTTAGGGATGCTTTGTATGAGGGCGATATAATTAGTGTTACACCGGATGTATATGTACGTAGAAATATATCAAATATAATTTAATCATGGATTTTAGAAAATGTGTTGATATAATAAAATGTGACAAGCGTTTATATATTATACAATATTCATTAGAGCTCCCTCGAAGAATTGCCTGCATAATCAATTACGTTGTTTACTATCGATGTTATGGTTCTTTTTTCTTTTTGGTATCAAGAGCGAGGTTAATACATACATACCCACACATACATATATGCATATAGATAGATATATAGATAGATAGAGGTAAGTGTGAGTGTTTTTTGTGTGTATGTGTATGCGTGTGTGTAATGAATAGATATACTACATTCCCTGAGTGAATCTTTCAAGATTTCTTTTTATATTCTTACTCTGTCAGGAACTTATGCAAATAATTTATAATAATTAAAAAAAATGTAATCCATTGGTTTACTTGCTTATTTCCGTTGTTTATTGCTGACTTATTTCCAATAGACTGATCTAATACACTAGTGCTCGAATTATTCGCCTATCCAACTTTATGTAAATAAAATAACTAGTCTAAAACAAGAACTTTCCAATATATACAACAAAAAATTGAGTCGCACAACTTCTGTCGGAGCGTATTTAATGTTATATCTCAAAGACACTGTGCGCTCGGGCGAAAGTTGCATCTATCTTTCTTGACAATTTTAAAATAAGTCATATGAAAGCAATTTTAAAAACAAATGAAAATTAAACACATGACGGAATCAGTTCATGCTATTGTCTGCCTGATTTACATAAAGACAAACAACATCATGACAGAGACCTAAATTAAACAGTTTTATAGCAAAACAGAACACAATACTCAGCCGTATGTATTTAAATAGTGCAAGAATATCCTATTGACTTATAGTTTATATTAATGTGTATCTTCTTTCTTTTTATGTGCCATGGTTTTTTAGGACGTAGACAATCATGGCTCTCTACCTCCCTCTATCACTTGCAACTCCCCAAAACTTGCTTTCCTGGGCTTCCTCTACCAGACCACCTTCTGTCATCCACTTGCCTGCGATGGGTAAATTATACATTTTAAATTCTACGCATGTGCGTTGTTTATTTTTAATTTTGTCGACAGTCCATTATAGGAAGATCATTTGGGCACTGTCTATGAGAAAAGAGCACCATGACGCAATTCCCACCCACAAAAATGACATGCTTTAATGGTTGGCATTCGAAGCTCCAATACAAACATATTAAAGTGTCTCTTCAATGCAGAGGATTCGAAAGAAGTTGTATTACCTTAAAGGTGATTATGAAAGTGTTTGTAGTGATCACTCATGATAGCGAAGTGATGCCTCCATTTATGTACCTACAATGTCTCAGACACAACATATTGTTACATCAAGTTCTTTAAAGAGGTAGTTCTGCTCTGGGTCAAGAGAAAACACTATTTCCGGTAACACGACACTGCACCATGCCGCGCAAGCTGAAGACTCCAGTCATTGCTTTCAGACAATTTTTAGCGATCTACCTTCCCAGACTGCAACATCGTTGATTATTAGATGTGGGGCGCAATTGAGCGAGAGACCAACAAAACTCCTTGTAACACCAAATATGAACTGAAATCAAGGATTATGTCAGCATTCATCAACTTAAACCAACTTAATCAAAGAGACCTTCAAGAAGATTTGCAGGGATTGCAAAGTCGTCTGGCGACCAGGGTAGAAGATAATTGCTATTTTATAGAATAAATTTTCTCTTTAGTAATTCAAGATATATTTGTGTAATTTTGGTAAGCATATCAGTCATAATGATATAACAGCAGTATATCCATTTATAAAAAAAAATAGATACTGTGGTGCAAAATTCAAATGTGTAATATGAATAAACGACGAAATACGTCGACTAATTTAAGAATCGTTCAGAGAAACTCTTCCCGATTTTAAGCAAACAACTCCATAATTATAACAAATTTTAAACACTAATACTATACACTACCTATATACATACAAATACACGCTCAAATACACGCACGTATACATGTACAAGCAAATACACACACAGACAGACACACAAAACACAAACACACACACACATATATATATATATATATATATATATATATATATATATATATATATTAGGTATGGTGGGTGCGATCCCAGTGTACAGCAACTTTGAAAAGTGACTGAAAACCATATCACGGATTGATCCCATGCCTTATAAGTGAAATTTTTAGACGGGAAACTTGGGGGGGGTGTCAATGTCGGCGCTAGCATTGAATCACAATTAATCGTGACCGGGTGTTTGAGCGTGCAAGCATTGTTCAAATTGTTGATTACGTTTACTTTTCACTTTAATATATAAAATATTTGCAGGATTCTTAAGAATTGTAGTGAAGTAGTTACAAAATTCCTGACCTACCATGTTTTATTCATAACAGTTCTGCTAACTGATTGGCTTTCATACAAGGCTAGAGATTCAAGTCTATCGCGCAAATCAAATAATGCTTGCAGAGGAGAAAATACAATTTCTTTTCTTTTCAAAATGTATTACTGCAAAATCGTACATACAGCGTATACACTAGAAATTGACTTATCACTTATCACTTATTCCTCTCTTTGTAATTATAAGTTTTGCACGAGCCTCATGACTAACAGAGATAACACCTACAGTGGTGTATACTAATATTAGCTTCCATTCTCTACTGATATAAGAATCCCGTATTTATACAAGAACGTTAATGATAAATATTTATATGTTAAAATCATTCTATTTATTCATTTATATTCACGTTCTTATTCGTTTTTTTGTAGATTTTCACCTACGTTTCCAAATGTGGATCATAAAATGAGTCTCAGTGTTCATTTAAGAGTTATCTCCCTTCAGAACGCAACAGAGCTTGACTTTCTACAGCATACTATCATTTCTAGGCTGAAACAATATTTATCTTTTTATTTTTCGTACCAGTCCCTGTTCTAGTATTAATTTGCACACGGATATTTGGTAGTTTAGTCATAGTTTCCATCTGAACCTCTTCTCTTTGAAATAACTGTGAGTGTCAAATTCTCCATACCCTCTTTTCACATTACATATGCATGTATTGCATCAGTTTCACTCGTCTGAGGATACTGCTAATTTTATTCCCATTCTCCTTAAAAGCAGCTCATTGCTCAAATGTTACGACAATATTTATCATCATCCTTTTCTCAAACGACTTCTCTTCTCTCATCTCTTGCCACAAGCCTCTTCTGTATCTGTGAAGAAATAATTCAGAATTTATATAGTACGATTGATACTGCTAAGCAGATCAGTTTTGCTTCTATGAAATATTTCTATTTCTAAATAATTTCATTAACTTTTTAAAGGCATCTGCATAACACAGGTATTAATATTTACAAGATCATTTACTATCTGTTTTTATTTCCCTGCTTAAAACGAGTTTTAATTCGTCCGAGATAAATATTATTACAATTTTTGCAGCCACCGATGATTGCTCCTAAACAAAGCAAATAGGACGACCTTAACAACTATCCTGATATATTTGGATTTAGAAACATACCGGCAAGTATATCGGATATGGGAGTGTTAAGCAACATGCGAACAGCGTTCGGAGTATTTTTATATTTTGCGTTTTCTACTCCCAGTAAACAGGGAGGAACGAACAAATGTTAATAACATAAATTTTTCCCCCTTGTACCGTGAATTACAGGACTATTCAGTACAACCTTCGTATGGTTCCCCAGATTAGAGAAAAAGTTGACAGTGAAGCCGTGAGGATCAATTTGAATCAGTCCAAGGAATTCGAGAGGGTGGATTATCCATTGGCTTTGGGCCGCACTTTTGCTCCTGGATCCGTCTCTTGTACAAGTCCCGGGGGCTCTGGTAGAAGCAAACGTGATTAGGGGCGGAACATTTCACCTTGTCTCGCTAGCATTCTTCAGGTATGTCCACTTTCGCCCATGCTGTAGATTCTTGGTTTGGAATCATTCCTTCGCAAGTTAAAGGCGAATCCGGTCCTTTGTGGAATCTCGTTGGCTGGTGCCACCAACGCTGCCAAATGTTCCGCCTATGCAGACGACGTGTCGGTGTTCGTAATAACCGCCGCCGAACTACATGAAGTCATTAAAGAAATTTGCGGGTATTTGACGGTGGCGGGGCCAAGATCAATCGCGATAAGTCTGTCGGCTTCCGGTTGATTGAAAGTGAGGTTGTTCCTCTGCCCGGGTCCTTCAGCTGGACGGACGGGCCGGTTAACATATTCGGTATCTTGTTTGTGCCCGGCCTTCAGCTGGACACTAACTGGTCGGAGAAAGCAGTGCGTCTGTGAAATCGAAGGAAGCTTTCCTTGGAGGGGAGGGCGGAAGTGTGCATTTCGAGCATCTACCCGATCCTCCTTTACCAACTCTCTGTTCTTCCACTCACGTAGGCCGAACAAGATTATTTCGTTGGAAACATTTTCGATTTCTTCTTGCTATCTCCATCCTGCAGAAGACGGTGTAGGAATGCCCAGCGTTGAAACTCGTCCACATAAGCTGCGTCAGAATTTCCGGCAACGGATTTGTACCGAAAACGGGAGGAGGAGGAGAAGGAGGAGAAAGGGGAGGCACGAAGGCAAATAATGGAAGGAAGACGGTGGCCGATCTTTCCCATCTATGGGAAGTGTGCATACGGGAAAGGTGAAGGCAAACCGAACGCCTCATGAGGAATGCCACTTCTATGAGTAATGTCAAAATGCGCTCTGCTGCAACTTACAGGCGAAGGATCGCATCTCTAACACCAAGCCGTTGTCTTAGAAGGAAATATATTGAGGGTTAGTGATGGTGGAATTCAAGGACAAACTCCGGGACGAGCTCGGTCTTACGAATGAGGACTTTTGCTCCGTCCTGCCTCGGGCGCCTGGATTGAAATGTCTCAACAACATTGAGACATTACTCAAATGGCTCGTGTTGTGAGGGGCTCTCTGTGACGGCAAGAGGCTTTACGCCTTGGGGCTGGCCGTTTCACCGGAGTGCATGCGCTGCGGTTACTGGGAAGTGTCCATTGTGTACGCCTTCCTTCACTTCAGTATCGTACACCAATTGCACAGGCTGATTGAAGTCTACATGTCTCGCAAATTCAGCGCAAAATGTTTCATCTTTGAAGCCAGTTCCGTTTGTGCCAATGTGGACCGCCAATGTCAAGGGACCAGCAGTACGTTCTCTTGTATCTGCTCGGCATTATGCGAATGGTTGTATGGACGACGAGACAGAAGGAAGTTCATGGAGGCAAGAAGTTCTCCTCTTCTCAACTGGTCTCTTTCTCTAAGGATCAGCTTAAAGTTAACATCAGGGCGGAAAAGGTGCTTCTCTCTTCGTCGAAATTTGGAAAATGTTGGGTGAGATTTTCGCGCTTGGTGCGTGTGACAGATGCTGATTTGGAGTGGAGTGGACGCTACTTAGGTCAAAAGATTTGGGGTCGCTCACCGAATCATCAGTCGTCCCAGACCCGGTTTAAATTAAGGTAGAATTTTCGTGTTTCAGTATTTTGACCCACTTTGTCAAAACTAGCGATGGTATGCAATTTTATAGGTTTCTCCTTTTTTTTGTCCCACATTTATTTTCTACTCCCTCCCCTCTTTTTTCGGGTGACAGATGACTTTGTTCTCTGGCGATCCCAGATACTTCCAATATCTAACAATTTCACCAAATTAACCAAGATTTTCTTCCAGGATTTTCCGCCCATTCCAATACTAACACATTTATTTATATTACTGTATACAGATTTCACTAAAATAAAAAAATCGTGTCAGCCAGCTATAAACTGTCAATCTGGCCAGTAGAAAGTGTCCGGAAACTACATGAAAATATGCCGTAGAAGCATGAAAAAATTGATTATTTCCACTATCCATGGGAGTTTGGAAATGCAAAGTCGCTCTTGGACTTTCCACTAAATTGTAGCATGTGTATGTAAATTTTGATGCAAATCCGTCGAAAATTGCGGCCGTGCATTCGTTACATACACACACATCCTGCCTTTTATCGATAGAGATTTAGAGATAGCGACTCCTAGGAACAATTTGGACAATTAGGAAATTAAACAATCAAGAAATTAAGTAGGAGTTAACTCCAACAAGTAGCAAAGAGCGGGCAAGAGAGAGAAAGAGAAAGCAGAAAGAAAGAAAAAAAAGAAAGGGTAAGATAAAAGGTGACGAAAAGATCAAGCAGCAGCTGCGACAGGCAATATCATAATTAGACTTAAGTATTTAAGGATTCTAATACGATGCAACAACGTAAAGTCTAAACGTATTTTTCGTCAATTTTGTAGCAAAGGGATTCTGAATTCAAACACGTCTGCTCATTACAGAATCATAGCCAGATGAAACAGGGCTAAATATATTTATCAGAATAAGAACATTATATCCTATTTGATAAAAATAAAGGTTTGAGTTCGAAATTCCATGTATATTACCCAGATTGAGAGATACGTCAGTAAGATCCTTAACACAACAGACGAAATGCTAACAACAAAGGCGTTGACAATATTCCAACAGAAAATAAATAAAAAAACAAACAAACAAGGTTCAATTAAACAGTTTATAGGTTGAACAAATATAAATGTAGAGTCAACAATTTGTCGGTCAGCTGTTGCACTCTTGCATAACTTTTGGTGTATATATTTAAATTTATATCCTGTTCAGCCAATGAGCATTTCAGGCGTATATTAAGCTTCATAATCATATACTTAAGCTTGTACTGACTACATTTTATTCGTCACACAATGCAAGTTTTATTTTACGAAATGCATGCTACATATACTAATAGTTACTTTAAAACTTCAGAGTCTCTCTATATTTCTGAGTTGAGTTATTATGTACAGTATTTACATTAGTCGGACTATTGTCCTCATCTTTGTCGTCATATTTGTCACAACGTTTCGGCCGTTGTACGCTCCGGCCTTCTCAAGGACACATGGCACAGTGGATAAAGGCGTTGGTTAGTGACAGACCCAAATAGTGTGAGTTCAATACCCGGTTAAGTCAGTGGAGAACTTTCAGAGGGAAAATTAGCAGGAGATAACTGATAACTGACATCCATCAAACATGGCACGTGGAACTAGAAAAGTCTACCCCAGTGATCGAAATAAAGGGTTTAGTTCGAAATTCCAACCACCTGAAGAAGGCCGAAGCGTACAACGGCCGAAACGTTGTGACAAATATGGCGACAAAGATGAGGACAATAGTCCGACTAATGTACATACTGTACTTTAAAACTTGTAGTTAAATTTTAGTTATGTATTATTTAATGAAAGAACTAAATTATTTCCCTAATATATTTCAAGTAAATAACAGTATTTTTATTGGAAATCATTTCTTATTTAAAATTAATGCATTTTACATACTACTATATCGTGTAATTTTTGATTAGGCTAAATTTATATTCACCATTCACTGCGCTTCATTTCTGTACGTAAGTATTGTGAAGCAGAAACGGAAAAATATGTATTTAAAATGATTCGACATAATGAATCTCCTCGCTGGTTAAATTGTCAGCAGACACAAGGGTTATTTTTGAACCGGCATGAAATGAGCGAAGTAATTTCCAGGATATATTCTCTAACAATGGTTTAAATTGTCTTTGCTCTATATTACTTTTGTGGCAATTTTATTTAACTTTAAGTTTGATGTAAAATATTGCTCTGGAAAATGTTTCTTTTCATTAAGATTATTTTGCGAGGGAGCATACAATTTTTTTTTTTTTTTCGGAAACAAAGAACTACTTAAAAATAACTACTGGCTTATTTTTTTTAAAAGAAAATAGACTATTATAACAATAATTTTATTATGGAATTCTGCCTAACAAAATTTTTTGATCACTCTAATGACAAAAGTACGCAAGTTCAGTCTTTAAAAAGCTTTATTCAACTGAGAATACAAAGTTCACTTTTAGTGTCCTTTTGCTCAGTAAACAGACATAGCTCTCCCAAAGAGATAAGTAACAAAACAAGAGGAGACTACTTGTGATTATTCACAACAATCATTATGCCTTAATTAGTTTAAACAGATGGTTTGTAAAAAGAAAATATTTCTTCGAACTTTTTTTGAATGTGAACTGGATAAAGATTTAAAATACTTCTTTTAGATATATATATTCATGGATCATACGAGATAAAATACGGCCGACTCTGTAGTGAGACTAACTTATAAATTCCCAATTTACAATTCGCTGCAATATTATTTATCAAAATTGGAAGATGTTTTTACATAAGTCCTCTTTGATGTTTTATCGACACATTTCGTCTTATACACGAGTCAATTTACTTCAAACTTAAAATCTACTAAGAGAAAGACTGCATTTTCAGAAAATGGTGGAGTGTTCTACATCCAACAGAGAAAACCGTCTACCAAACTTTATTATATAAACAATCATCTTGTAAGAATTGCGAAATACTGTGGTCATGAGAGCAACTTTGAAAGAATTCTTCCAGAAATTCCTCAAAGACATTTAAGACCTATCTTTCAGATCGTATCCGACTCCTCCTTTATTAAATCAATAATGTCTGGCGTTGGAGCTGCTCAATCCTCACATTCCAGTCTTGATATAGAGAGCAAACCCTTTAAAATGCTTATTCAAAAAGAGAAAAAGAAAAAAAAAATAAGGAGCAGAGATACAAGATTTTCATTTTCCAGTAATGATCTGAAGAAGAAAAAGAAGAATTATTATTTCCATGTATTAATATTATTGTGTTATATCCTTAATGTTAATACTACACATTTTTAATAACTCCTTAAATACAATATATTTCTGATAGAATACGTTGAAACACGTTTTATAGAAAGACGTAATACACCTAAGGGTGCAAAACAATGAAAACACATTGAGAGAAACACTTCTCAATAAAATACGCTTCTATGAATGCCTAAATGCGATGATCATAGCACCAAAAATAAATCTACTAATTCGCAAAATTCAAATAATAAAAATAATATTTAGCTTCTTAATGTAGGTTTAATTTTATGCTTATAAATTTGTCTTTTTCATCATTTATTAATTGATTTACTTATTTAATTTCACTGGTTAATCATTTTGATCGTTTTAATGGAAGACTCTCAAAAACACCAGAGCTTTCATATTATTATAATAGCAATGGCGAGGATTGTGACGATATTAACGACGAGTAATAACAGTATCACGGTTAAAATATCGTAAATCACTTTGTACAATGAAATATAGGTGGCACTCTGCGTATTTATCTGCATATATGCAATTACAATAGCAATTCTTTTCGCTGGGAAACTACTTTCATCTTTCATTCCTGCAATAAATATAATTCCTAACAATCTATCGCTGTGCCTGCCTTTTCTAGTCCAGACAATAAAGAACATAACACATTCGCAGCATTCTCAATATAAAATTGTCTTGTACGGAGAAATGTCGTATTAACTTATATTAACTACTTTCCTTTTCTGAATGACAAAAGCAAAAGAGGCTTTTGTATGTTTTCAAATCAGTTCTGCTACACAAATTCAAGAAAAGCATATCTCGTCTGGATATTCTATTTTGAATGAATACTTTGTGCAGCCGAGCATGTGAAGGTGCATTCCATATTCTGGCTCACCTAATGTGTCTTACATTAAACATTAAAACGTAATTTATCTTCTATGTATCACTTCAGACAGTATCTCATGTGCAGAACTGATTGTAACTTCTCGATTTTTCTACATTAAGATTCAAACGATTTGTATAGCGGCCAGAATAAAAATGTATAATAATATGATTCCTTTCTGGAAGCTCAAGCACTGATAAGAGCTATACATTTCGTACGGACATACAAATACGACTACAATATCAACAACAACAAAACTTTTAACAACAACAATAATAACAGACACAACATCAACAACAATAATAATAATACTCATAAGTTCTACACATATCTTTCGTTAGACTTTCTCCATGCACGTAACAAAGTCATATTTTCTCTCTGACTGCATGGGAAGAGTTAATTTTTCATAATTTGATAGAAATATAACTTATTTTCTCTTGATATCTCAATTATGCAGAGTAACAGTAAAAAGAAATAATAATAATAATAATAATAATAATAATAATAATAATGATAATAATAATAATTTCAGGAATCTGCCATTATTTAATTCTATGAAAGGTTTTTCCGTTGTGTGGGGTCACATTGGCGACAGGCATCAACAATAGAATTTCTACAAAACACATCAATGTGTGACGCAATAATAATAATAATAATAATTATAATAAAGCCTAATATCATGTACCCGTCGTTGATCAGATCTTCAAATATTCTGAGAATGGTGCTATCTGTTTGAGGTCGTAGGACTTGAAGGAATTCGCCCATAATTGAAGATCTCTTATTATTATTATTATTATTATTATTATTATTATTATTATTATTATTATTATTAAAGGAGCAAAGAGTATTACAAAAAATATTCCCAGACAGCTACTGTCTAAAACTGATGTTTGGTGTTGTCCTAATAAAAAAATGTTTGGGCAATTCTTGACTGTTTTTATCGATTAGTAACATTTAATCGATTCAACTACGAACTAATATTTCCTGAATTCAACATCTGATTTACAGAAGGAGATTTTAATATTTTTAATATAAAATACCCTTCTAATTGCACCAAATAGACATAACTTTGGATTCAGACCGACATTTTGTTTTCCCCAGGTTAATTTTTCGATTCACATTTCTCATCCCATAGGATTTGTTTTTAGTAATTTTTTCTCCTATTTGACTAGAGAGCCACGAATAGATGGTAGTTCACTAACTTTTATCCATTTATTCATGAAGTAATTCAAATGTTTAAATGTTTACAATCACTCAGATGTGTTATGTTGGTTAACTCTGCTTATATTTCGTTTCTTGTGACCGAGAATATTTTTATCAGTAATTCGGTCTGGTCAACAAGCAATATGCAATCTGGCTATCAGGTTCTCTCTGATATCTCAACTCTGTACTTCTGAAGTTTGAGAAAAAATTATTAAATTTATTCCGATCTACAGCACTATACCCATATATGCCACATATGTTTTGCATTCTATTATATTTTTTTTATTATTTACCTCTCCAAAAATGGCTAGAAGAAATAAGGAAAAAAATTACTTAATATTCACCCATTTTCACGATCTCTACCTGTATAGTATTGAAAGACGCGTTCAATATCACTTTTGAGTATATATATATATATATATATGTATAGAGATATTTATATATATATATAGATATTTATATATATATATAGATATTTATATATATATATAGATATTTATATATATATATAGATATTTATATATATATATATAGATATTTATATATATATATATATAGATATTTATATATATATATATATATATATAGATATTTATATATATATATATATATAGATATTTATATATATATATATATATATAGATATTTATATATATATATATATATATATATATAGATATTTATATATATATATATATATATATATATAGATATTTATATATATATATATATATATATAGATATTTATATATATATATATATATATATAGATATTTATATATATATATATATATTTATATATATATTTATATATATATATATATATTTATATATATATATATATATATATATAGATATTTATATATATATATATATATATAGATATTTATATATATATATATATATATAGATATTTATTTATATATATATATATATATAGATATTTATATATATATATATATATAGATAGATATTTATATATATATATATATATATATATATATATATATATTTATATATATATATATAGAGAGAGAGATAGATAGATATGGCATTTCAATCACGAGAGATATAAAATTAAATAATCAAAGGACACTTATTGAAAACGTCAAGAACTGCTTTTTTTTAATACTACTACTACTACTAATAATAATTTTCTTTTTTTTAGCGTGAATAGCCTTCACGTTGGAAAAGTGAGATTTAAAAAATAAACTAAAGCTTAGAATGAAAATATTCAGATTTCATTTAAGCCTTTAAGTATTGTGAAAACAAATGAAAAAAAAAATTTCTGACTTTAAGATTCAGATGTTTGCTATTTTGTTTATAAAAGAAAATGCTAAGATAGAAAATTATAAAAATATAAAAGTATGTATGGTCACCAGCAAAACATATTTTGCCATGAAATATTAAATGGACATCTTAAAATTAATAAGGGAAGTACGGAAAACCTGATCCCACATCGGCTGTAATTCGGTTTACCAAGGGTCGCGATTCCAAAGACGTAAATAAACTAATAATAAGTCTGAAATTACGAGAATAAAAAAATGTAAGACTTCCAGTGTTACCGATTAAATACATATTATATGGAAATGTATATTCGAAAACATAAGAAAAATATGAATGGTAATAAGTTAACTAAGGTGATAATGAATAAAAGCAAGTTCGAAGACAGTTCTAACATGTAAATGAATAAGCGTTTATAATTAAGGAATATTAGAAGTTATTATACAACCGTGTGTAGAAAAGCTGAACATCTCCACAAGATGGACTCATCTAAGTCTATTTAAACAGCATTCTCTCTAGCATTTGCTAGGATCAAAGTGTAGTACGCTGCCTTTGTGAGCTTCCGAGTCGGCGTTCTGTCGAACTCTCTGCATTAGCAGAGAGGAACCCGGACGAAGCCTTGCCGAAGAGCAAGGTTTCGTTCGGGGAGGTAGACAGGGCTTGAACCCGTCTAGGCGGGTTCAAAGGCTATATTTTTGGCCGAGTCTACGGGCTCGGAAATACCCACATTAAACCGGCCTTGTGCCACATTCGGTCCTCGTGGGTGGATTGATAAATACCGAGCAGTTAACAAATACAGTTAACTCTGCTTGTCGACTCTCTGCCTCCGAGCGGAGAGGAACCCAGACGAGTCTATGTGGTAGAGCAGTTTCTCATCTAGATGGGTAGACAATCCGGATCCCGTGTATTCGGGGTCCACAGGGCATTTTTGCCCGAGCCTACGGACTCTGATTTACCCCACGTAAATTTGCTGGTCTTAATATATTGGTCCTCTGACGGCATAGTAAGGAATCATCCATACATCAATGCTCAAATTAAAGTCCGAGATTAGAAAATGTTGAAGATTTAAATTATTAGACAATGATCCAACTTTGAATCATGGGTGGCTCGTGTCACGTTGCTGTCAGCAATCTGCAATAACAATTCTAGCTCAAAACGTTTACCATTTAAATGTCCATAGAAATGTACACCCAAATAAGTCTGTACTGATCAATTTGTGTTTCTAGTGAGACTAACTTATAAATTCTCAATTTACAATTCACTGCAATGTTATTTATAAAAATTGGAAGATGTTTTTTCACAAGTTTTATCTGATGTTTTATCGACAAATTTCATCTTATACCCGAGTCAATTTACTTCAAACTTAAAATCTACAAAGAGAAAGACCGCATTTTCAGAAAATGGTGGAGTCTTTTACATCCAACAGAGAAAACCGTCTACCAAACTTTGTTATATAAACAATCATCTTGTAAGAATTGCGAAATACTGTGGTCATGAGAGCAACTTTGAAAGAATTCTTCCAGAAATTCCTCAAAGACATTTAAGACCTATCTTACAGATCGTATCCGACTCCTCCTGTATTAAATCAATACTGGGATATTACTG
Source organism: Acanthosepion lycidas (assembly GCA_963932145.1). NCBI lineage: Eukaryota > Metazoa > Mollusca > Cephalopoda > Sepiida > Sepiidae > Acanthosepion > Acanthosepion lycidas. The sequence goes on along the minus strand of OZ010594.1, from coordinate 96,066,690 downwards.
TCTGGCGTTGGAGTTGCTCAATTCTCACTTTTCACTCTTGACATAGAGAGCAAACCCATTAAAATGCTTATTCAAAAGAAAGAGAAAAAGTAAAAAAATAAAGTAGCAGAGATACAAGATTTTCATTTTCCTGTAATGATCTGAAGAAGAAGAAAAAAAAGAAGAAAAAGAATTATTTCTATGTATTAATATTATTGTGTTATATCCTTAATGTTATTACTACAAAGTTTTAAGAACTCATTGAATAAAATATATTTCTCATATATATAGTCTAAAATACATTGAAACACGTTTTACAGAAAGACTAAGTACACTTGAGGGTGTAAAACAATGAAAACCTTAACGCTTAACATTTAAATGTTCATAGAAATGTACAACCAAATATGTCTGTACTGATTAATTTGTGTCTCCCAAGAGGAACACAATGATAACTATGGAGCATAATAATGACATTAAAAAACAATTTCTTCGTCGAGCGACTTGAAATTGTCAATTATTTGTTTCATTTTAATTTTAGATATCTAATGATCAGACCCTCTTGGGTAAAAGTCATCTTCCGTAATCTGTATGGTACCATATTCTCCATTTCACTGTATTCATGTGTATGATGCAGAACAACAAATGGCCACAGTTTTACAATTCATATGCATCCCACTGAAGGTTTTTTTTCTAACCGTTACATAAAAATGTCCCACAGATTTCAGAAAAGTACCAGATCGATTTGTTATTATCTTCTTCGTCTGTGCAAATATAAAAACCTCTTGCCGCTAGAGAAAGGAAAAAATGCCATTAGTCCAGTTGTTAAGCTGTTTCAATGGCTTTACCCAAAGTCTACTTACGTAATTACTGGTTTCTTGCCGCAATATATATACTCACATCTATTTTGTTATCTGAATATAATGTAATTACCAGTGCATAGAAAACGCAACAGCAAGCATAGATCATGTTATCTGGTACAACATATATCAGATCATCTAAATGATTACATGCAGATGACGAGCGAGCAAACATTCCAGGCAAATTTACTATTTAAAATATAAACTTTAATAAATATTCAAATGAAACTTAACAAAAGAGACCATTTTCTTCAAGCTATCGTTTTCACGTGTCATATGTCAATTGATCAAATTAATATATGCAGCCATGACCGGAATACTGAAAGGTCAATCTTGCCATTGCCTTTTAGTTTTTTTTTATCACATTTAAAAATGCTACTGTTTATAACTATGAATTAATGAACAGGGGTTCTGATTGAGGAATTTTAGATCCCAAGTTCGAAATGCAATCGAATCTATTACATTCACCTACGTGCTAATAACCTTGAGAAAGTTATGAATCCTCTTCTTCTCCCCATGCCAGCTGTTGGTAAATAGCAAGACAGTCTGGGTTCCAGAGAAAGAAAAAAACAACCTACTGCGGGGAAAAAAATAATCTGCCTCGTCAGTCATATATTGAAATATACATGGTCGCTTATGCGTTTATCACGCATGTCAGATAACTGACCGACTGTTTATAAAATGTATACATTTTCATTAGAGTTACTCTCACTTTGACCTTTTAACTGAATATATTTTTGTAATATTTTTTTTTATAATTTTATGCAATTTTATACAGTCCCGTTTCATTTAAACGTATCTCATGATGGGTGCAGGACAACTCAACATAGCCAACACAACCCCGCCGACTGAGCATTGGGACAATTCAGAACTGAGACAATTCGGGGCAGAAAAAAATGAGCACTAGAAAAACCTTTTTTGTCACCAAATAAAACTAATTTATTAAGGATGTAAACTTTAATTGGTGAATATTTTTCTTCGAAAAAGGTATTTACCAACCTCTCCATAAGGCAGGGTACTGCATAAAGTATCATACCAGGAATTAAGAAATGATTCCACGCTCCTCGAAACCTCCTGATCAGAGGTCTTGCTGTTGAATGTAGTTTATCGTCATACCCAGGACGCGTTAGGGCTAGAGTCCTTGAAGTGAATGAGCAAACATCAAAAGTTTTCACAATTTGGTTTTACATTAGTTCTCTTCTCGCTCCAAATAATTTTCTGAACTACGAGATAAATGAGTTAAAGTAACAAGTAACATTCGTCCAAACCGAACAGCTGATGATTAAATGGAGTTAAATGATGAAGCATAAAAAGGCATTGCTATTTCCAGTGACTTAATTTGCCTGTAAAACTACAATTCATTAGTAAACATTATCAGAAATATTCTGTCACCAACCGATAAATTGATCTTTCGACTCATGAAAAAAAGAAGGTACAACAAGCAAAATATCGAGAATGAAGGTGTCTAAATTGTGATTTTTATTTTCATTAATAAAACGAATGTTTCGGTTCTTGGTTTATGCTAACTTTTTTCGGCTTTGAGCCATTTAGGTTCAGAGGATTATAAATCACATTTGCAGCACTTCTGATGAAAAACATTTACAATGTAGGAACCATGAAGATGGAAACTTACTAACAGAATATTATTAGAATTAAACATGTAAACCTTCAAGGCTATATCACATACGACAACGTGTAGAAATGGAAGATTTACACGATAGAAAACAAATTCCACGAGAGAAATCACAACTTCCACGAGAGAAATCACAAATTACACGAGAGAAATCACATTTCCACGAGAGAAATTACAAATTACACGAGAGAAATCACAACATTCAGCGCGATGTTATATATTCATGATGAAAATAAAAATAAAATACGCCAAATGCAATGGTTCTCTACATCTTGACCGTAGCGTGACTTGTTTTGCTGAATATCAATATTTGAAGTTTTGGCTTCATACAGAAATAAAATGGATTATTACGTGGTATCCTTGTTTCCCCGGAAAAAATAGTTTATCACACATACATTATTTACATTATTCAGACTATTGTCCGCATCTTTGTCGCAATATTTATTACATTTCGGCCGTTGTTCGCTCCGGCCTTCTACAGGTGGTTGGAATGTCGAATTTAACCCCTTATTTTATCCACTAGTTCCACGTGCAATGTTTAATGGATGTCGATTATCAGTTATCTCCTGTCAATTTCCCTCTGAAAGTTCTCCACTGCCTTAACCGGGTATTGATCTCTTTGGGTACTGTCACTGGATCAAACCAAGGCCTTTTTCCACTGTGCCATAAGGACATCTATGTTTGAAATTCTGGGTATTATAAACCTAGTGCATTCAGCAACCATTTTTACCAGTGCTCATATTGCATTTTTTTTTTTTTTTGCTATTATCATTGCATTTTTACCAGAGCTCATATTGCAACTTTTTGTTGTTATCGCTTTTCTCTGACACTACTTATTACTGGCTCCCATATTGTATTCATTTCTATGCTTGGTCGGCTCAGAAGATTTTTGTGGCCTAGCATATGTGCTGATTCCTTAAGTTTATGAATTTTCTAATAGTCCGAATGATGTAAATATTGTACATAATACATCATCTCAGAAATATAGACAAATATTACACATACCTTACGAAAATTATGCATTTATGTCACATAGTTTGGTTGAAATGAAGATATCATCATGTTTTGATCTTCTGTTGTTCTACTATACAAGTTCACATTAATAGAATCATTGAGTGATTGGTTTTCCTACGGCTTGTAAATCTTTTGTAGGCTATTTAAACCAGTTTTTTTTGTTTTTTTTTATTTTAATATTTTTGGAAATAATAATGATTTACTGATACAAGTCCTACTAATTAACACATATCTGTAGGGAATATAGTTATACTTATATTTCCTAATGTTATATTCTGTGTAAGTAAATATAACGAAACCCACTGGAAATGGAACTCTGCTCCCTGATTTCTAATTGCGGGTCGTTATCTATTACACAACACGCACATTCAAGCTTACAGCACATTGCATTCCCAAGCCGCCATCCATCTAGATACTTGCCAGGATTGAGTTTTCTTAACTTTGCTCATCGAGCTAGACCCAATCTTTCACGGGGTTATGGCCGTAAGCAAATAAAGTTACATAGACAATAGTAAAATAACCGTTTCTCATTTCTTGCATAAAACTTTTAACGTATATATTATTTTACCTTTGGAACCTGCAAGACATCGGATTATTTTTTTTTTAATTATGTAATGCAATATGCTAATACATTAACCGCTGAGTTGTGCTATATTGAAATTGGGTTGACTACAGAAGCGTATTCATATGACATCTGGCTTTAGTATGTATAAAACATATTTTTAAATTATTCCATCTCAATCAAGGCAGTAACACTACTAAGACGTAAAGGGCTACGGACTGTTAAAGGATATGAGAAAATTAAAATCATTTTTAAGTAGAGAGAACAATAATATAAGATGAATTAACGAGACGGAATATAACGATTGAATTGCTTTTAAACTTTTGAAGATCAAATTTGACTGGAAAGGAAGGAATCGGAAGATGGTTCTTCAAGCTGTGAGTTCTTTGAAAACAGAATGGTAACATGTGACGGCTACATCTATGCATTTCTACATTTAAGATAATGTGACCTGGTTGCCAGTCTATTATGACACTTAAATTCGCATAGTCGAGGCACGAATGATGAAAACACATCGAAAGGATTAACACGAGCATATTTATTGAAAAGGAAAGATTGAAGAGACGTTAGTGAAATGAGAAAGAGCCTAGAGTCTAGATGCATGGTTAGAAGCGATAACATTGCAAATTCTAATTTGCAATTTAGCAAGCATCTCTAAGGCATAGCAGATTCCCCACAATGTGTATCATTTTTACGGTCCAACGCATGGACGAATGGCAGACTTAAACCCATTTGCAAATCATTTGTAAGTTATTTAAAGCCTATATATATTTAAGATTTTATGATGTCGCTTAAAATACCTGCTGTGTCCAAGCAGTTTCACGTCTAAGTAATAACCGGTTACCTTCGGTGATTAAACGAAAAACGTTTTTTTTTTATTGGTATCATAATAGTTATGCAGGAAGAAATATCGTATAGTAACCGTATGCTTCCCCTACTATATATGTATATTATCTGAAAAATTCAGACAGGTGCCGATAGTTGTACTAAAGGTACTCAAAAAAGTAAATTATTATTGGTCATTGAAAACATGATAAAGACAAATACATTTTCATTATTTCTACATATGTTTTATTTTCTTCAAAGACAGTTCTGATGACATCACTTATCATCTCGCTCTCTCTGCTGATAACACGATTATTTAATCCTGTCTTTATGGCAATATCTGATTGGGTCGACAAGTTCAAATTGGCAGCTGATCTCAAAAATAACCTGCAAATTGGGGTAAAATGTGGAAAGAAATAGCCTCAAAAACGCAACTGTTTTCTGTCTGTGGGAAAATTTGTGTCTTCCATCAGCCAGACTGGTGTTAACCTCCGGAAGTTTGATTCCTTTGCGCCATGTCGGGTTAATAATCTCCGCTGAAATGAAGTACAAGATTATATTGAATGAATTGCTAGGTCTGCTACGAGAAAAATTTAGCTCAAAATGACGTTTCTGATATTTTTCCAGTCAGAAACTATCTTATACATGCACCCTTGGTGCAAATTTAGTTTCCTTTGTTTCACCTACGGTCAGTTTAGTCTCGCTTGAGTGACAGGGTGTAATTGATTTTTATTTTTCCTCAGATTAGTTCATTTGCTGTAGTGTGCAGTAATATGAATCTATTTTCGGGATTGTATGATGAAATTTGTTTGGCCTTGAAAAATGTTCCACAACCGAGATTGCATCAGATTTTTATCTCGCCCAAACAATATTATTTCGACTGTTATTTAGTTGCCCTACGGCTATTGTCTTCGATGGACGTTACTCCAATGAAGCCTACTAAACTTGTAACGCTGCAAGAACACAGTGGTACACCTTACCAGTGAGCAAATCAAAGTACTATAGATTGACCAAGATCTCTCCCGATTTAAATCCATTGAAAAATCTGCAAAGAATGACTTCGTGGAATGGGCAAAATACGAAAAAAAGTAAATAATAACGGAATTATTCGTTTTGTTTCAAATAATTTGCAAATGGGTATAAGTCTGCCATTCGTCCATGTATTGTATATTGCTGTCACATTTTGTTTGTCTCTTCTGTTTCTTTAAAGATGGTTAATAAAATACAAAGAAGAATCTGCAATGTTATTGCCCCTGACCAGGCATCTAGGATTCAGTCCCTTTCCCATCGATGTAACGTAGCTTCTCTGTGTATATTTTCTGAAGAACTTTCTTTTTTAATACCTACGCATTCTAAAATAAAGAGAAATATTAGATTGGCGGCAATAATTATAGAGATATATCCGCAATTTCTATGTTCACAGTGTCTTCTCTCGCACATGCCGCTTGTGTATCGTACATCGATATCCTTCCTTTCCAATATTGATCTTCACAAATGTAAATCCAAATTCGATCTTTATTTTCTGTCATTTTAATTCCAGTTCTTTTGATATTCTCTCTTACAAAATGTTTTCATTTTATTATATTTTCTCACATAAAATGACACACTGCATCTTGCTGACACCAATGACTACACTGGAAAGTAAGGATCTAAAATACTCTCATATAGTGAAAATAAATGTTTGTGACATTAACCTAAATTTAATCGGGTAAAATAGTAAAAACGTAAATATGTGTCTATATTTCTGAGATGAGATATTATGTACACGATTTACATTATTCGGACTATTGTCCTCATTGTTATCGACATATTTATTGCAACATTGTACGCTGCAGCCTACTCAGGAGGTTGAAATGTTGAACTGAACCGTTTATTTCGCTCACTGGGGCAGACTGTTCTAGTCACAAATGCCATGTTTAATGAATGTCTGGTATCAGTTTTCTCCTGTTAATTACCCTCTCCAAGTTCTCCCCTGCCTTAACCGGGTATTGAACTCAGGCTTTTTGGGTACTGTCACTGGATCTAACTAACGCCTTTATCCATTGTGCCATGTGTCCCAGATCCAGTGCAGTACCCAAAGAGTGTCAGTTCAATACCCGGTTAAGGCAGAGAAGAATTAATCATGCACGTGGAACTAGAACTGAATAACCCAGTGAGTGAAAAAAAGAGTACAGTTCGACATTCCAACCACCTGAAGAAGGCCGGAGCGTATACCGGCCGAAACGATGTAATAAATATTGCGACAAAGATGAGAATAATTGTCTGAATAATGTAAATGGTAAAACGTAAATATTTTAACGAAAATCAGTTTAATTTAAGAAGCCATTAAATGTATTTTCATACGATTTTCCAACTGTATTTTAGTCATGTCTTATATACTATCGATAGAATAGTTAAGATAAATGATCACCAGATATATATATATATATATATATAGAGAGAGAGAGAGTTTATTAAAAATAACACTTTGAAAGTAAGCAAAAGTGTCTGTTTCTAGCTTTTTTTTCAAAGAAAATTTAGTGACATCACCTCTCCTCTTCTCTCCTAACTTCCTTCTCTCGATGAGTTTTTTCTTCTCTACCCCTTCGATTTCAATATATAACTTCCGTTAAGGCAAGCGTTTAAATGTGTCAATAACTTCTAACTCATTCATGTCTTCTCTCTCCCCCGCTCGCTTCCTCGCTTCGTTAATTTACATATGTTTAATACGGCCCGTCAAAAATGTGTAAATTTCCTTTTCATTTTTTGTTTGGAAGCAAAGTCTGATGATCCGCTGTCCTTTAAAAAGGGCTGTGGTGACATAATTTATTACATGGAACGTTAAAGTGGTCTCTTTTTATTTAATATATATATATATATATATATATATATATATATATATATATATATATGAACAATGACAATATGTTCCATTAGTGAAACAATGTGTTCCAAACATTCGAAAATTTTCAGAAAATGAAGAACTGAGAAAATTCTGGAGTAAGATATGGAGAAAAAAAATTATAAAGCTACCGCCAAATGGATTTAGAATAAAAATGACCATAGAGCGATAAATGGACAGAGGTGGAATAACATGAATCAAGTAGAGGCACATATAAGGCTCTCAAATTATCTTAAAAATTGAAAACCCTTGCATAAATAACTACATAAGGCCTGTGATTTCATGTCACCCTCTGTGTAGAACGATTAGCCACATCTGTTTTATAATGTTATCAACTATATATGTTGAACCGTTATGGTCGGCTGTAAAGGGAAGGATATTTTAATTATCAAAGATGAGGCAGCAAAGGCGACTTATCAATCACATCAAGATATTTGGGAACACCCTCAATCGGAAAGCATCTGAACAGATTACACGTGTAGCCTGTGATTTATCTATCTGATATATCTTTGTTAGTCTGGGTATCTTGCGAGTATATTTGGCTACGGTTATTTTTAATCACTGAGGCATATTGGCCCGTTGATTTCACACTAAATATAAAATGCACCAAGATATGAAATCCTATTGGATTACACAAACGAAATCAGAAACCCAGATTTCGTAGCAAACAACTTGAACTGTTCTTGAAAATATAGCGAAGTTCGCTATGGAAGATGATCACAGCGTAAATCTAATCTAATAATCTAATGAACGGAAATCTATAGTTTCCATGAAGATGGTAATAATTTCAATCGTAGTAAGACAACTGCAATCATAAAATAATTATCTTAAAAACGAGACTAGCTCATCTGGTAATACTGGAAGAAACAGAGGTCGTCAGGATGAAAATACTAGCGAAATCAAATAGAATACTAAATAGATTGCTTGAGAATGAAAGGGGATTCTGATTTGAAAGCATCTCGTCACTGTTTGAAAGCTCATCTATGACTACTACTACTACTACTAATAATAATAATAATAGTAATAATAATAATCTCTGGCATTTAATATTCAAGCAATAGGTCCCATTAAATCGAGAAGTCCATGTTTGATTGTCACAAATAACGAAAATGCATAGTTTTTTTTATTCTTGAAGCCATAGCAAGAATGTCAAAGAAAATTAGGAGAAGAAAAAATTCAAAGTGAAATGGATACTTTCTACACGATATTACTCCCTGTTGTATAGGAGGTTACTAGGATATGTAATGGAGATTTAAGGATGCATTTCTCTTGCTTCTTAAATGTTCGATATCTGGTATGAATTTGCAAATCCGTGAAGTAATATGAAAAACATACTAAATTTGAAAGAAATCAAAATAATTTTAGGTTCTCAGCATATCACTGAACAATAATATTTGAATATACATGTGTATTTGTCTATGTAATTTGAAACAGGACCATCCGTAATAAAAGAGCGAAATTCCAGAGAGAACTGGAAATACGGTTCTATTTTTAGGAGTGTGCTTGAAACTACAGAACTTGTCGCTCAATTTTCAGTGCAACACTTAGTGTCTATGACTATCAGTGGGAAAATTCAGTTTATTACGTATATCTTTTGATAATAATAAGAAATAATAATAATAATTATAATAATAAAAAGTAGATGTAGAAGAAGGAGAAGAAAAAGAAGATATAATAATAAGAAAGAGAAAGAAAACAAATGATACAAAGAAATAAAAACAACAATAATAATAAGAAGAAATAATAATACGAAGAAGAAGAGGAGGAGAAGAAGATGAATAATAATAATAATAATAATAATAATGGAATGAGAAGAAGAAAAAGAAGATAAATAATAATAATAATGGAATGAGAAGAAGAAAAAGAAGATAAATAATAATAATAATGGAATGAGAAGAAGAAAAAGAAGATAAAAAATAATAATAATAACGATAATAATAATGATGGAAGAAGAACTAAGAAGTGGAAATAATGATATGAAGAAGAATAAGAAGAAAATATAATAATAATAATAATAATAATATTAATAATAATAATAATGAGAAGCAGATTTAATAAGAAGAAGAAATAAAAAATAAGAAGAAGAAAAAGAATTAATAATAATAATAATAATGACAAGAATAAGAAATAATAATAATAAAGAGAAGAAGAAATAATAATAAGTAGAATAATAATAATAATAATAATAATAATAATAATTATAATAATGGCAAGAAGAAGAAATAATAATAATAAAGAGAAGAAGAAATAATAATAAGTAGAATAATAATAATAATAATTATAATAATGGCAAGAAGAAGAAATAAGAAATAATAATAATAAAGAGAAGAAGAAATAATAATAAGTAGAATAATAATAATAATAATAATAATAATAATAATTATAATAATGGCAAGAAGAAGAAATAAGAAATAAGAAATAATAATAATAAAGAGAAGAAGAAATAATAATAAGTAGAATAATAATAATAATAATAATAATAATAATAATAATAATTATAATAATGGCAAGAAGAAGAAATAAGAAATAAGAAATAATAATAATAAAGAGAAGAAGAAATAATAATAAGTAGAATAATAATAATAATAATAATAATAATAATAATAATAATGAGAAGAAGAAATAAGAGGAGAAATGCTCGAACAATAATAACATATTACGTAAATAGATTATTTTGTAGCATTAAGACTAAAAACTACTGCTCAATCCAGATAAAAAAAAAAAATAGTTATTATGCGCAAGAAGAAGAGAACATTTCCTGATAAGGGCTGCAGCTATTCCAGTCGATCACAGAATATAAATGAACGGAAATGAAAAGTTGGTCAAGCATTCAATATTCGCGTGATAACTTAGAAATAATGGAATCTGAATAAGACAACGCCGTACAACGATGTCGGAAATCTTGAAATGATTATGTCCCGTGACTCATGACACAATCTTGTACAATATTTCATTTAAAATTATTTAAGAATATTTATAGGGATTGTGAGATGTAAAATACACATAGACGTAGGCTATATAAATTTTGCCGACATTATTTCTGAGATGCAATTATTCAGTGATGTCTCATCAACAATGTCAGCAAAGATTAGGAACATAAATAGTATGTGGTTGAAAAAATAAATATTGTGATGTATTCACATCAGACAAACAACCCTATTCTTTGGTGTAAAATGAAAATTTCTGCCAGAGCTTTGTCATCCAAACAAACGCTAAAAAAAGAAAAGAAAAACAAAACATTAAACAGTTAAGTACTCGGAATATGTCTGTGAACGAAATAAGATTTAGGAGATGAGGTTTCCTGCCGTAATCGTACATACTTATGTAGGAGTCATATTGAAATATCAGATTTGTGGAAGGGATGATCCTGTCTAAACAACTTCGTAGAAGCAATTGACAAAAAATAATGAGGACAATTCTGGGCAACTGATTATATTTTGGGTTTCTCAAAGCGGAACGACAAAATGTAGATATGATTAACAAAATAATTCATCATATGTAGGGCAAAAAACAAGAATTGTTCAAAAAAGAAAAATTGTCCAGTCCTTTCGTAACAGAACGAGTAGATCGAGACATAGAAATCTAAATGTCTTGTTCCAAAAAATTAGAAGATTCAATACATTATGCAAGAAAATGTTTTTGAACTTAAATCAAAGAAAAAATGGAAGAAATTAAAAAAAAAAAAATTCCATCAGTGCTGTCCATGCCAGAGTAATCAGAGTAAATTTTCGCTGATTTCAAAAGACATCCACTCAACTGACCAATGCTAATGATATATATATATATATATATATATATATATATATATATATGCTCTCGTTACCCGATCGAGATCTCAGTAGAAAAGTGCGCTTTCCAAACAGTGGCTGCTGCTATTAATGCATTGCTCTTCAATTACGAATCGGCCTCTCTTGGGTACCGACTTTATATACATTTCGTATAGAATACGTTAAAATTACATTTTCTCTGCCGTGCGCCTAGAGCTTAGGCGTATGGTCTCTGACTAATGACGAATCGGTCGATTTTCAATCCGGACTGGAAGTAGTCTTTCATCTAGCCACACAGATGAACTCTGATACAGCGAAACAGTCTGTCTGGGGATTACTATATATGTATCTATGCTCTAAGTTAATGGATTCTATTTATCAATCCAAAAGATTTTTATCAATTTAAACGTCATTTTAATAGCTACTCATATTTGAATAGACGCTCTCTTAATTTATTAAAGGTCCATCGGCCTGAATATTCGAGTAGCCGTATTAAAGAACAAATATGCGCTCTCTACGCGAATTCGTTGTTGGTAAGCTATGGTAGTGTGTAGGCGTAAAGGTACACATTTGCTGAATAAACAAAGTAAAATAAACGATAAAAATATACACGCTTCTACAGGGACTACTGTCTCATAATCTTGAAGAAATGTAACAGAAAATAAAAACAAAATATTATTTACATTATTCGGACTATTGTTCTGATCTTTGTCGTCATATATATTACAACATTTTAGCCGTTGTACGCTCTGGTCTTCTTCAAGGACAGATGGAAAAGTGGATAAAGGCGTTAGTTAGATCCAGTGACAGGACCTAAACAGTGTGAGTTCAATACCCGGTTAAGGCAGTGGGAACTTTCAGAGGGAAATTAACAGGAGATAACTGATAACTGACATCCATTAAGACATGGTCTACCCCAGTGAGTGAAATAAAGGGTTCAGTTCGACATTCCACCCACCTGAAGAAAGCCGGAGCATAAAACAACCGGAACGTTGTAATAAATATGGCGACAAAGATGAGTTCAATAGTCGGAATAATGTAAATAATGTACATAATACCTCATGTCAGATATATAGTCAGATAGAAAAAAAAACAGACAAAATAAGAATAAAACAATGATAAAAATTAAAATATGGGATTCCACATAGACATATAAACTAACTGGAAAGATGGAGAGTTTAGAGATGTCACCTATATCCCCAGAAAATTTCTGTATAAATCAAACAGAAAACATAATGACAAACTACTCTTTATAATCACATCTTCCCAAAACCCGCCATCAATAGCCAAGCAAATCCCACACTCTGTTGACCATAAAGTATCTTACAATTCTTCAAGTGAAACCATCTTTAGAGAAAATAAGAAAGATTATGAAACAGCTCTAAAAGATAGTGATTTTTCGGCAACACTCATATACACACTTCACCGGATAAAAAAAGCCAACTGGAAAAGAGATATATTATAGTTCATCCCACCGTAAAAGAAAAACTTAAAAACAAACGTAAGAAAAATATTCATTTAATTCATACACAACCCCGTCCAACTCAAGCACAAGATATTCAACAAAAACAAAATAAAATTCAGCTACAGTTGAACATTGCGCATGAGAGAAATAATAAAAAACAACACAATAGTTAAACAACTAACAAACCATCCGCACAAATCAAACCCATGTGCAACTGCGGAACAACGAACGAATGTTCCTTAAACCAAGACCCTGTAAAATCATCACATGACGAATAAATAATATAGATCGGAGTAACTGAAGGTCTCTGGAAACAAAGAAACTATTTACACAAAATATACTTTACAAATGTTAATACGCGAACAGCACAATGCATTCTAAAAGTATCTGGGAGATTTAAAAAAAACAACAAATAACACCAAAAATAACATGGAAAATAAGGAAAATAGCAGCAGCGTACAACACTAAATGCAACAACAGTAAACTTTGTCTAGAGGCGAAAATAGATATAATTATCCCAAATGATCTCAAAATGCAGATCCAAAAAAATATTACCTTACTTAAAATCAAATTTAAAAACGAGCAAAATAAATAAATAAAATAAATAATAGAATAACCTAAACCTCGTTTGATGATGTAATGCTGCTCCAGATTTTAAGTTTAATATTGAAATTAAACTTTATGACTGTAGTCAGTTTCGAAACAGTAATTTCTGTGTCGCGATGGAATCATATTAAAAAAAAATAATTATAATTTTAAGCTCTACTTCTCTGTCGGGCACCGTTTTTCTTTTAATAAAAATATTAATACTAACAGACATCGGAACATTACTCTAACTGTTCTTTCCTATTACATCAACACACACACACACACATATATATATATACATATATATATATTTCCGTAGAAAATAATAACATAATAATATAAAATCTGCCATAAACCACATGGATATATAACCAAGTGGGTACGGATCGCTGCATATTCAGAGGAATTTTTGCGAGATATCTTTTGTTTTGAAATTTGAAGACTGTATCAACCAAGGAGTTTTACTTGTCTCATAAAATAACAAGGAAGATTCTCATTCGGAGACTCGGTTAAAAAATTTAAGATATTACAAACTGCGGCACACCTACAACTTTTTGTGTTGCTTTTATTACATATTCTATCGTCATATCACTCAGATTTGATTGTGATTAATGTTTCTGGTTCACCCTTTATCTTACTGAGTGACCAAAGGCAAAGAAAATACCTCTGTATGTACTGTAAGAGTGATTTGTTTTTTTAACGCTTTTGAACAATTGGTAGGTTACGTAAGACCAGAAAATATTTTAGGTTGTAATGAATTTAGAGAAAATAAAAATTCAGTTATACTAGTACTACTAATTATCATACAGGTGTGGAGAAAGGTGAAATCATAACTTTTAAAAGTATTTGCGTGTAACTAAATATAACAAACCGTGGAATTGCACTCAGATGTCCAATTAATAATTCCGAGTAGTTATCCAGTACAACAACTCTCATATCCAAGCTTAGTGCGCCTGTTATATCCACCGGTCACCTAATACTGTAATGACAAGGCACGATGATGCTTACCTGTGATGATATTAGGATAATTGTTGTTTTAACGTGATATGGGCGTAAGCTGTATGGTCTGTAAAAGCTAAGTACAAAACAAGCAGCGAATGACTAGACAGAAAAATATTTTAAAATCCATTGATTCGAAGAGGAGTCGAAAATTAAACAAATTTAAAGATTTATGAAGAGTTTTAAAGAAAAGTTAATTGGAAAGCACCTGGCAATAATGAAACAACAATCTTCGAACTGAAGACTAAATGTAAACACGACCTTCACTCAGTTCAACTGCAACACCGAAATCAGTATTATTACGTTGGTGCAAAAATAGTGTCGTTTTCTCACATATGTTACTATGTGAGAAAACGACATTATTGTTGCACCATCCTAATAGTTATATTTACTACAATTATTTTAATATGCAATTACTTCATACTTACGATGACTATATCAAAACCTTAATGGTCGATCGTTCTCCATCAATGAAAAATATTGAGAACTACTAGCCTTCTACTGCTTTTTTGCCAATTTACTTGAAGCTCTGATAAAACTCAGAATTAGTTAAGAATTTCATATTTATAGGTCTGTCAGTTATCAGTTATCTCCTGTTACTTTCCCTCTAACAGTTCTCCTCTGACTTAGCCGGATATTGAATTCACACACCTTAAGTCCTGTCTCTGGATCTAACTAACGCCTTTATCCGCTGTCCCATGTGTCCTTCAGGAAACATGGCACAGAGGATGACATCCATTAAACATGGCACGTGGAACTAGAACATTTTTCCCCAGTGAGCGAAATAAAATGTTCAATTCGACATTCCAACCACCTGAAGAAGCCCGGAGCTTACAACGGCCGAAACGTTGTAATAAATCTGGAGACAAAGATGAGGACAATAGTCCGAATAATGTAAATAAAGTACATAATACCTCATTTCATAAATATAATCAAATACTAAAGTAATTCACTATTAAACGAGTAGGTTTATATGATTAATATGATTTTTTAGTTCAACTGCCAGAATGCAATTCACTTCGTACTTGGTATATATTGATCTGGTTCTTCATCATGTTTTGCCATCTTGAAAACATAATTATTATTTTTCTAAACATTGTAGGTACATACCAGTTCTGATTTTCATGTAATAATAACTTTTATATAGGGATATCCCCAATAAACAGGGTATATATGGTTTAAAATTAATTTAAAAAAATATAAAGCATGCTTAAAGCTTTGTTGTTAGTTTTAATCGAAGCCTCAATGATTAAACTAAACGTTTATTGATTAAAATCTCAACATTTTACTCGCTTTCATAAATCGTTTAAATCCAGCCATTTTTGACACATTTGTAAATTTAGTTTATACTTCTTTTTAAAAATTTTCAAAAAGTAAAATACATTTTTCTGAAACTTCATTTGTGGTATATTAGCTGATTTAAAATATAATTAAACTGATTTGAAAAACAAATATTCCCTTAAGTAAATTTAAGTTAAAAATGACAGCGAAATGGATTTTTAAAACCAACAGTAGCATGATTAACAGCTTGTCAATACCTCGTAAATCACTAGGCAAGTGTTTTACGAGGTGTTGACCGTTTATTCTTGTTCTACAGAGGCCTTATCTGTTAAAACATAATTTCAGAAAATGACGGGAGAACTCTTTTTTTTTTTAAATATACTTTTTGAAGTCCTCAGTAATATTAAAATGTTAAAAATATTCTCTGTCAACAAATTTTAGGAATGTTTAATTTAAATTTACGATAGTTATCGCTCTTATTTTCTCATTATGTCATGTATCGTCGACCGTACTTTCAAACAGTGGCACGTTACTCATGCATAAAAAAAAATATATATTAAATGGTTGCTGTAAAACGACATAAATTGAGCTTTTCAATATTTCATTCGTAATTAAAGTTTCCACTTAATTACCACATATTCGGTAAAAAGTAATGGAGAAATTTAAAAGATTTAAATTATTATAAATTATTATATCATTTTTATATCATTATAATTAAAATTTAAAAACATAAAAAAAAAATTCATGTAAAAATTCATTATTCACTATTTCTTTTCCTTATAGCAATAGTGTCACAAATAAATGTTATTTATAAGTGCAATTAACAGATTTTTTAATTA
Organism: Acanthosepion lycidas; assembly: GCA_963932145.1. Classification (NCBI taxonomy): domain Eukaryota; kingdom Metazoa; phylum Mollusca; class Cephalopoda; order Sepiida; family Sepiidae; genus Acanthosepion; species Acanthosepion lycidas. The sequence continues at coordinate 96,050,000 of OZ010594.1, read as the reverse complement.
AATTATGTCATAGTTATGTTGCATTTTTTATTTTACAATTCGGAGCAGATTTTTGGGAAAGGAGCAAAAATTTAAAAACAAAAACAGTTCTTCTCCATAGTAACCGGATGATTCTTCTTCTTCTTCTTCTTCTTCTTCTTCTTCTTCTTCTTCTTCTTCTTCTTCTTCTTCTTCTAAGGTTTCATCATAGTCTTTCATTGTCCATTATTAATATTATTGCTGTTATTGACACATTCTTGTTACGTCAGGTTTCCTCCCCTCAGAATCATGACATTAAACGTAATAAAAATGATTATTATTATACTTGATAGCAATAGTAGCAAGTGCATTCGGAGTAAAAGTTGTCGAACCACTTTGCACAATACCTGAAAACATTTGCCGGCAGTTTGATAAAACAATGACGCTCGGAAACCGCACATTATGCAGTTTTCTCGCAAGTCATAGGATATATGCAGCGCTCAAAATCCCAGGGTTGTAATTACTTCATTCAATCAATGAATAAAGAGCAGAGTAACAAGTGCAATTATTTCAGCAGATTGAATAACAAAAACACATGACTCGATGAAAACAAACATCTGCGAAAAAACAATTATAGGAAAAGGAGGTTGTGTTCGATCAGGAATGAAAACCCTATCAGTCGTTTGATGTCTTAATCTAAGATCGGATTTAATTCCAAAAATGACAGGGTTAAGAAGTACAAATGATTTCATATGAACAATTAAATAGAATCAGTGAGCAAGTGTTAAGTCAGAAAAAAAAATACTTATTATTTGGAACACGAGTGATTTTAGAAATATACAGTTTGAAGTCAAGCATTTTTGACATCATTTCCACTTGGAGAATTTTGCATTTTTTTGTCGCTATTATCACAAAGTTTCAACCCTTATGACCTGTGGGTCTGTGAATCCAAATAAACTTCACGGAATATCGAACACAACCATTTAATCTACGAGAAGAGATAATTATTGTTCCATTGTCTATGTCTAAGGATATCCCATTGTATTACTGTTCAGTTATTACTTATTCTATTCCAACGACACAATCTATTCGACTCATCTCTCGGAGTGAACTTACAATTAACATATAACCATTTTCAACAACAAGTGCTTCCCTATGCAAAATTTAGGCCATAATGTGTTAAAGTGTTTTCCATGAAATTTGGTTTGAAGGGAGTTGTACATAGTGAATTCTCTTAGGCAAGAATAATTAAACTTGAACCAACGGGCAAAGGTTCTGCATACAAGTATACACTATATGCTGTGTTTGACAACTATGGGAGATGTTTATGAAGTGATGTAAAGTAATGCATACCAATGTATGGATATTATTCTTTTCTATGACCAGGTGATCTATCCTGTCAACCAATTTGTGTTTACATCAGAAATGACATCCTTCCGAAATCAACTTTTGGTACACTTCGATATTAGTTCTTTGACTGATGGATATTGAATTTTGCATATAATATCACGGAAAACAAAGTTACAAAGAAAGCGCTCTTCGTTATATTCCGAGTTCACTGGACCCGGTGAAAGTGAATGATTTACGACCAACGTCAAGTTAGATAATATGACCGTGCTGAGAGCATTTTCAGAAGTCTAATACAAATTTATAGTTCAGGAGCTGAGAATTCAATACGTCATAATTCCTACAGTGACTCTCTCACTCTTCATCAGTCATCAAAATAATTTCTACTTATATATATATATATATATATATATATATATATATATGTCAGTGTGTGTGATGTGTAATAATAGCGCTCCACTCTCAACAGATATGCACACATACATATACACAGTAGAAATATCAAAAGATAACGCAAGACCATTCTTTCTCATACTTACACACAGTCCCATTACATACATAATACTACTTATTTATTTCCTCTGAAACTACATCAGACACAGGGAGTACTATAAGCTCGTGTTTAGATCAGAGTTTCATTTCCAATGTATTTTTTTTCACCGTCATTTTTTATCGACATTTACTCTATGGACGGACATCTATAAAGCTGCGTCCATAACATGAGGTACCACGGATACTGCTGTCGCCAGAGCTAAAAATCCATAATCCACTAAAAACGCTGTCTTCTCATATTGGTTCTCATTAAAGTTTAGCAAGTGTTTCAAATGCCATGAGTGCAGTTTTATTTTTGTATTGTGGAATTCAGTGATATCAGAATATTATATGTTTTGATATTTGCACTTGCTTCTTATCTTAGTAGCCATAATGAGAGCATTAGGATTTTTTCAAGCTTCTCGTCCTACTCAGTAATATTCTTGAAATTTCAAATCTATGCGTCCCTTAGGCAATATATACTAGACATACTTTATGAAAGTGAGTAAATCATTTATTGTTCACTATCAGTTGTGAGTTTGATCTGCGGATTGATAAAAACAAGAACATTTTTTAAAAAATGGTTCAGTTGAAGAAACCAAACAGTAACACACGCGCAAATAAAATTAGTCAGTACTGATATGAAATATGCCGTAAACATGGCTAGCAAATATGAATATTCTACCACCATCGAGTGAATAAATATTTTGACATGAAATATTTAAGTTCCGGTTTATGGAAACAGCTACCTGAACAAGGCCAGAGGATACAATGACCGAAACATGGTAGGTTCGCTTATCGTCTTGTTTGGTATTAGGATTCTGGTTCATTGAAAAGTTCTCATATTTTCTTTCATTTCTAGTAAACCCCTTGCATCTTAATGGCATTATCACCTTACTTGGGATTGTTGCGGGTTGTAGCTGAGTCAAAAATGCATCAGAAGGTAATGTATGTAAGGCAAGGATTATGCGTGCATATTATGCATTATCACACAAGACGTAGACCAAATAAAGAGTATAAGAAGAAATTGTATTGCAAGAAATTATTAAAATCACAGTGGTTAGAGATTCAACAATGAGAGAATTGTATATATACAATAGATATACTTACAAGGATAACATAATGTTTGTTGATTGTTCTAATTGAGACAAGGTTGTGTAGAATTTTCATGCAGAAATTTGGTCAATACAAGTTAATGGGATTGATTTGTTAGTGAAATTAAAATAATTTGGTCTTTGCAAGGAAATCTCTCAAATATGTTCGTTCAAATATTAGTGTATATGCGTGTGTTGATTTTAGTTAGAATTTAAGATGTAAAGAGTTGTTTGCCTTTAACTTTTTGGCTAAATTGATGAATTGTACAATTACTGTTTGTGTAGTGATGATTCACTTTTTAAGTCAATTGTAATTTGATTACCACGCGGACAATGGTCGTTTGAGAGCTGTGTTGAGTTTGTTGAGAATTTCGAAGTGATGGTGAGTCAGTGATTTCCTACGCGTGGAGTTTGGTAGCATCTCATAAAAATTGATGACTGACGATATTTATTGTACAGAATACAATTATGGCACAAGGCCGAAAAAGGGGAGGGGTTGAGGCAGTGGCTGGTCTTAACTATTCTATACCTAGCTAATCAGATTCACCACCCATTCACTCATTACAATTAGCCCATTCACTAAAAAAACACATCCATCACCAATCATACCTTCATACACCACATCCTCACAAGGGGTTCCTACAAAACGTGAATTTATAGATGACTAAAATGAACGAAGGAGAGAAATGAATCCCATAATAAATTAAAACTATACACAAAAGCAACTAAAACATAAACTGATTTTCGTATGACCCGTCAAAATTGAGAGGCCGCTGTATTCTCCCCATTTGGGCAAAATCAAAGAGCACTCTCGCTAAGGGAGTCGGAAAAGGATGAAAAATCATACGGGGATTGGAAAATATAAAGCTGACCCAGTCGAGATAAAAAGGAGCCTAAACAAACTGGGGAGGTTGGGAATCTCAACCTGGATCATAACCAAAGATGTGGCCGGGGACGGGCCGGGAACAACACTTAACTAGGTACCCAAAAGCTTGTCTAACCTAACCAAGGGGAGGGATCCACAGGAAACCACCCCGATGTGACGTAGGCTTGACCTAAAAGAGAAAATCAAGGCTAGCCCCTTTCAAACGAACCAAGCTCGCCTCAGTCACCCACCGTTCGCTGAAGACTGTCGAATGCAAGCGTTATCTATCAGTTCTAATCTTCATCTTGAACTGGTGCTCAAAGAATCGGATCAGATCCTGATGAGAAAGACGATTACTCCACAAGACTTCCTCCTGTCGCGTCGTCCAAATCACCAATCGGGCCGTGGTCAGCAGCGTCAGAAACACAATCTATTTCATCCTGGAATACGGGAGCGAAACATTGTCACACGCGTAAGCGCGATCGATGGGCTCAAGCTTTTCGGGAGCGAGACGAGCCGTCAGCTGGCCGACATGGCAACATTAGGGGCAGACCCGATGGCAATGGTAGAAGGCGTGCGAAGCCGTTTCCTCTAAACCAAGACCACACCGTTCGCAGTCGGGCAATTCCGCCAAGTCCCATATGAAGGCCTTGTCATTGAGAGGTAACCGATTCCGAGCCAGTCGCCTGGTAAGAGAAAACTCAGGCTTTCTGAGATAATCCGCCGCTGGCACCCAAGACCAGTAAGAACGAAACTCCTCCTCCGACAAGTCGAGCTTCTCACGTAGTGAATCCTTCGCGACGCCCTCACTAGAAGACGATAGAAGACCTTCCTAGGCCGAGAAAGGTCACTGGACCGAGGAACAGCCAACAAGGCCTACCGACACTCGCGAAGGAAATCCGATTCATCACGGGGTTTACGAGATGGGTGGAAAAAATTGTTAACTGACTGACTTGAATAGAATCAGGCGGTTGTTTGTATAGACTTTGGTGTCTAAAAATCGGCTGTCGACTTTACTACAGTTTAGTGTTTCTTAAACAATAGAAGATTCAATTTACTGAAAAGAAGTGGTGTTTGGTTAAGGCTTTTTTAGGAAAGAATACATCTCTCCGAAAGTGTTAGAAGGCTAATGTGGAAGATTCCACAGGATAAATCAATTTAAAAAAAAATGTTGGCAACAAATATAAAATTCATGTTGCGAATAGCGAGGCATATAATAATTATACAGGAAAATATGTAACAGTGTAAAATCCCTACCAGCCATATATGGTTCCTATGTTTTTGGCCAATATATGTTTAGTACTAAGTAATTATCGGTATATATCTTTTAAAAATTCTCTTTATCAACAAATCTGCGATATGTCCATCATTTCAAGCTTCAAGCATCATGACATGACATTACATTTTAAAAAGGTTCAGATAGAAGAGAAATTAAGGTCTATAGATGCACTGCCATTATGATTTAGATCTACGTTCGCACAGACCGTTTTCCATATCGATCAGCTTCAAGGGACTCACTATAGTCATTGTTCAAATAGGAAACTTTATAAAAGATTGAATCGCAGTTTATAATCATTTCATGATATAAAAGTTTCTGTTGGACATTAGCTAATGACCTTTTGTTTTTTCGAAGTACATGAATGAGCAATCATGATAAAATAAAGATATTCACTTTTCCTAATTAATCCGACAACACTATTAAATACCAACAGAAATAGAACGTTTTATTAAGTGTTTTTTAAGAACTAATTACAAAAGCAATGCTTAATTAAAATAGAACGTGTTCATGGGTATGTTTGCTAATGAAAACATAGATGATTAATTTTAGATGTTGATTAGTTGTTAACGGTATATTAACTTCTATGTATTATATAATGCGAAAACTAATTTATTGTATACATTTTTTACGGTAATAATGGTTTTAGTCACGAAAGTCCTAGCCCATACCTGGGGGAGAAGAGGTGAATTCATACCTTACTCAACTACCGTGTTTCTTTTGCTCCAAATACCGTCTGGTGTTCCTTCATGTATCACGATTAGCTCTATATTTACCCAAGTCCTCCTGACAAGGCGAATGTGGTACAAGGTCGGTTTTTAACGTTTGGCTTTCCGAGCGCGTACGTTTGGGTAAAAGTTCCCGTAGACACTGCATTCATGGGGTCGGAAGACTTTCTATCTTCCTAGATGAGACCATGCCCGTAGGCATTGCCTCGCCTGAGTTCCTCTCCCCCCGAAGGCGGATAGTTCGGCAAGCAAAGTATTGGCAATCTCGATGGTTTGACGAACTCTATAACTCGACACTCTCAATCGACCAAATAAAAAATAAGTGTTTATAAATGTATTTATCCTCCCCAGGCATCTTTCTCTGAGTCATTTTCTTCTTACTCTTTTTTATGTAAATATTTTAATGGTAATTGTATTAATTTTCCTTGCTATACCGGCCGCTTCAATATAACTGCACTGCTAGACTGGCAAATGCATCACATTGCTTTACCTTTGAAATATCTAGATATAATTGTAAGTTTTATTAATATATTAGTTTCTATTTGTAATGAAAAGTCGGAATCTAGATAGGCTCAATGTGCTTTTATTGAACGTAACAGAAGAGATTTTCGTTTTGGCTAAGACAATGTCACTTATTTATACAAATCGTAAGACAGGGGAGGTAACTGGTTTGTCTTGCAACACTATCACTTCCTGTTTGGGTTAGGTTGTTCTGGTATTTTGACGACACGCTTCGTATGATTTTCCAGGTTGTAAATGCAGCGCCAATTGTCGTCATCTAGTTTCCTGAATATTGTTTGATCGTCCGTTCTCTCCCCACAAAATGTTTTCTCTTTCTCTTTCAGTCCTAGTAACCCCTAGCGTCCTAGTTGTATTATCGACTTGTTTGGCGTGAACATATTAAAGGAAAAATACACATGGCGTCAGTTAAAACGGATAGCTTCTTTTTTCTTATGTTTAATATATAATTATAATTTTAAACGGGAATGTGAAAATTTCCCCCGAAATATTTTGAAACATTTCCAGGTTTATATCTTAAATGAATAAAATAAAAACTTTAATTAAATGGCCACAATATATGGGAAAGGGTAGGCGTTATTTCTAAATGATTAATTTTTTATGAGTCTACAGTTAGTAATTAAATAATTTATTCTGTTTAAATTTGTGTTGATAGAATGCGATTATTAATAATATTTTTTATAATCTTTGTTACAAAATTCTCAGTCATTATTTACAATATATGAATATATTTGCACGATTTTATAAATACGCGTGTATTCGTGTATTTATTGATTATCATTAACACACATGTGTATGTGTGTGTGATATTCTTATCGGTTCAGTGCAAATATGTCAAATACAAAACCTGTCGAAGAGTGGATGCACAAACTATCTACCAGAATGGTTTAATGTGGCCGCAATATCTATGCATGCAGCCAGTGAAGTGATAAGTTATTACTGGGTGGAGGACTTTCTAGATTAATGTCAAGGGTCAGAACAAAGTGTTCACTTGATGGAATCAATAGCCACGTTTCCGTGACAAAATCGACCCAAGTTATCGCAGATCGACCTTGGTTTGACCTACAGACAGATGGGTTCCGCCAGGTGAACTAACGTAAGACACGCAGCACATGAATAAATTCAACACAGATATATCGAGTGAGATGGTCAAGTGCTCAACTGCGAAACAATACGACCCAAACAATTCATGTCACTGTTGATAATGGTGACAAGAATGTTTACATATATTTTATACACTATCACAAATTCTATATACTTCTTTGTTGATAATAATCTATTTAGTTACCAATATTTGAGATATTTGTTTCATTGTGACTTGGCAAACAGTCAATGTGTTTGTCTTTTTTTTTCTAATGTCATTTATGTACGAGAAAACAACATTATGGTTTCCTGTTTGATTTTTATTTATTAGATCAATATTATCTAACGAAAATGTAACAGTTAATATCATGTTCAATTAGTCATATAATTTACCATCTAGAATTAAAGTTTTACGGCCACTTCATGTTGAAACAGCGATTTCCGTATGATCAGTAAATTTAAGCAACATCCAAAATGGTAGATTTATAGACGTTCAAAATAGATTATATTAGGCAAATATAGGAGGGAAAGAAGATACGATTAAAGAAAATATAAAACGATTAAATATTAAAATATATGTAAGGAACATGGAAATGTATGTAGGTTTGTGCACCTGCATGCGTTTAATCGAATCCAATTATTCTTAACTTCGTGCATCGCCTGTGGTTCAGTCGGGGTTTTTCGCAGTATTTCTCACGTCAGAACGGACAAGAGATTATCTTGTAATAGTTACCTTATATCAGAAATAGATATGAATGTATTACTAGACATATTGCGAGAGAGCGAGCCAGTAGCTTTTTTGTGAAAATATGATGCAAAATAAAAAATAAAAAAAATTCAAGAAGAAACAAATAAACACGTGCATGGAATTCGAATAGATAAACGATCGGGTGGTGATTAAAGTTTCGGAGCTGTTCAGTGGTTATTCTTTGTTAGATCGATTTATAAAAAAATCAAATATATGCGGCAAAACCTTAGGTGTTTTACATTGTAAATGAACAAACCAATAACTAATGAAAAAAAAAAAGAAAGAACTAAGGACATGTACTTCCAGGGAAAATAATCGTCTAGAATGAAAGTTCAGAGTCTAAAGGAAAAAAAACACCTGTACTAGTAAAGTAAAAATAACTAAGCAAATTGCTCAATACGCTACGTAGAGCAAACTAAGTAAACCCAAAGTACCAGACAAAGCTACCTAGGTTTCACCTCCGCAGATCTTCAGGGTGAACTGGCCAGTTCACCATTACCATCAGCGTAGGTGAGACGCAATTAGGTTTGTCTTGCTCTTTAGGTTCATATATATGTGTGTGTGCGCGTGCGTCCGTGCCTGTGTGTGCTAATAGTGATAGATAGATAGATAGATAGATAGATAGATGGGAAGCAGGGGCAAGAGAAGATCTAATTCTAACAGATTTATTAAAAATACTTTTTTTTTAAAGTGACAAAACTCTGCGGCATAAGATGTCCAAGATTTTGTGGATATTGCAGATGAAATAGAAAAGAAAAATATGGAATATCATGATTGATTCCGTTCGAAAGTGACATGAATATTTCTTAATGACACTTCTACTTAAAAACTGAAAGTCTATCTATCTATCTCACGTCCTTGGTACGACGTTAAACTGCATCCAACAGCAAGGCCTCTGATCAGGAGGTTTTGAGGACCGTGGAACCACCTCTTAATTGCTGATGTTCCCAGGTCCACCCTGTTAGGGTCCAAGCTATGGGCAAATAGTGAACTCCCAGTCTAGTCCATGGTATGACGATAAACTGCATCCGAGTCCATGGATATGGCGATAAACTGCATCCACATCCATGGGCATGACGTTAAACTGCATCCGCGTCCATGGGCATGACGTTAAACTGCATCCGCGCCCATGGGTATGACGGTAAACGGCATCCCCGTCCATGGGTATGACAGTAAACTGCATCCGCGTCCTGGGTATGGCGATAACAACATCCACGTATTTGGGTATGGCGATAAACTACGTCCAACAGAAAGACCGTTTTTGAAAAATTATGGTTGTCGGCTATACGTTTTTGGAAAAGTAGTATTACCAGCTATACGTTTTCGAAGGAATAATATTGCCAGCAGTGTGTTTTTGAAAAATGATATTACCAAATATACGTTTTTGAAAAAAATATATTACCAGCCATACGTTTTTGGATAAATAATATTACCAGATATGCGTTTTTGGAAAATAATATTCCGAGATATACGTTTAAAAAAAGAAAAAAATATTACCAGCTATATATCTTTTAACAAAATCTTATTCAATGGAATTGTAACTGGGGTGAAAACACCCTGAAAGAATGATGTTTTTTTTTTTGTTTTTTTTGTTTTTTTAAATAATGTTGGCAGCTTTACGTTTTTTTTTTTTTTTTTAAATAATGTTGCCAGCTATACGTTTTTGAAAGAATGACGTTGCCAGCTGTGGGTTTTTGAAAAAAAAAAATGTTGCCAGCTATACGTTTTTGAAAAAATAGGGTTGCCAGCTATACGTTTTGAAAAAAAATAATGTTGTAAGCTATACCAAAATGATTTTTTGCATAAAGTGATCACTAAGGTTGGAATGCCGTTAAACAAAACAAACAAAAAAATCACTTTCTCTCTCTCTCCCCCTTTCTCACTCTCTTTATATATATATATATATATATATATATATATATATATATATATATATATATATATATATAAAGGAATACACATGGAAAACAATAAACCCATTTTTGTAAAGCTATAATTAAAGTGCATGGCAGTGTTTCAATTCTTAATTATTTTCTTTGGCATTGACATTATTTCAAAGAAGTAAATCTGTGTAAAAAAATCGAAGAGGGCTGTTCGGAGAATCCCTGTTGAATATTTCTCTATTGAAAATTCTTCTGGTTTTGGGATGTTGAATCGTTACATATATATATATATATATATATATATATATATATATAGGTGCGATGGATAAATTGTTATTTAAATTACATAAAAATGAAAGTAACACCGGCATCACATTTTAACAGATATATTTACCGAAATTACACCCAAGAAAGAAAAAGCATAAAAATAAAAAATGAAATAAAAGGGAAATAAATAAATCCAAATAAATATAATTTAACCAATTAAGAAACCATTCCTGCCAATTTGAATTAGACAGAGAAATGTCAAAGGAAGGAGGTCTCTGTTCTTACTTTTTTATGACCACTGTATCTTCTTAGACCTATATCCATTTTCATGTATTTTGTGTTCGTGTGTATTTTGTTAGTTGTTTATATATATTCCGTATCCATACATATATATTGTTTCATTAAGTGGAATTAATTTAGAATTATTATTCATTATACGGAATATACATATCTATATATATATATATATATATATATATATATATATATATATATATTAGTTTGGTTCTAAGATAATGTCGTTTTCTCACATAGTAACATATATGAGAAAACGAGATTATTTTTGCACCAACCTAATATATATATATATATATATATATATATATATATATATATATAATCTTAAATATTTTATTACCCCTTAAGCAGAATAATATATTGGTCACAAGTCGAAGAAAAATGTTGATTAGATTTGTTTAATCTTCGGAAAACATAAGGAAATTTAATTCATTTTAATAAAATATTTAGTCATTTTTCCCTGAGGAAGTTCGCGAGACGGGAAACCCGTGTACCAAAAACATGGAAAATAAAGTATAATATATATTTAAACAATCCACAATATAAGAAAAAACCTGCAGCATCTCTATTCTCTTTGAAATATACACTATTCTCTCGGAAAAACTATAACTTTTCCCTTATATATATATATATATATATATATATATATATATATATATATGCATTTTTTGCAATAAGAATATCCCCTCTGCTTAAAGGCCATCTTATAGCTTGAAAATATTTGCTTAAGCCATTTCTTAGTGGCACCATATTGGGCCCCTTAAGTGCATTCAGCGTAGCTCGTTACACAAAAGGCAGTTTTCTCCACTCAATGTTACAGGTTGAATGTCATCTACAGTTTTTAACATTGTTTTTCGAATTCGTTTATATGAATATATTATTTATCTTTTCGCTGTTGTCTTGTTGCTTATAGTAAAGATCAAATAAAATTCTTCACCATTCTGTATATATTTTAGTATTGACGACTTAGAAAAAATTAAAAACATAATTCCTCAGTATTGCAACAAATTTCTTATTATTCAGGATCATTTTATATCTTCTGGTTTACCTCAACATGGCCACGATTTTACCGCGGAATTACAGTTCCCCCAGGTATAGTCATGATACTTTAGAACGGTTCCATTTACTTCAAAAGGAATTTTCGCTACTTTGTCTTTCAGATTTCATTGATTTCCTTGCAAAGTCTAGACATTTCTCCAGAATTTACTTTCTTCAAGTGGCATTTTCTATTCTTTTTACGACAGATAAGTCTCGTTTGTTTCCGAGAATTGATGATATTTTTAAAAGTTCAAATAATGTACTTCTTTTAATTTTTCAAGTCTATACATTGCTGGTTTGCAGAATAAATATCTCAGCGATTTCTGAGATACCAGTGGATTTTCGTCCCAATCAAGTTTTATGATTAAAGCAACCCAACCATTAATCTTCTTCTTTGCACGGGGTTGTAGCAGTTTATAAAAATGTATGAATATATTTCACACAATAATTGGCTAAGAGACACTCAAGCTAGAGTTTTAATGTTCAAATGGTAATTCTGAAAAAGGTGTCTGAAGCGAAATGAAATAATAGACGTAAAAAATGAAGAGTCCGAGGTTATAGAGGAAAGGTTGATTCCTGACTAGAAGGGAACACCGATAAAAGCATTCAGGGGAGCAAACACGCAGGAGGCTCTTCCAGGAAGAGGCAGTGCTTGGGAAATATCATAGTGAATATTTTTTTTTTTATTTTGTGAAAAAAAGAGGGAATGAGGACACTTTTAATCCGGGGATGTTGGTACTAAAACTTCTTTCCCCTAAAATGTTTGCTTTTTGAAGTCGACGAATGTAGAGACGCCAGAAATCTCGATTAGGAACAACCCAATCCATTGCACAAAATCTCACCACATAAAAATGTAAACATCTTCCTTTGAATGTAGAGCAAAATGCGTCGTACATTATTCGGACTATTGTCCTCATCTTTGTCGCCATATTTATTATAAAGTTTCGGTCGTTATATGCTCCGGCTTTCTTCAGGACACATGGCACAGTGGATAAAAGCGTTAGTTAGATCAAGTGACAGAACCCAAAGAGTGTGAGTTCAATACTCGGTTAAGTCAGTGGAGAACTTTCAGAGGGAAATTAACAGGAGATAACTGGTAACTGACATTCATTAAACATGACACGTGAAACTAGAACAGTCTACCTCAGTGGGCGAAATAAAGGGTTCAGTTCGACATTCCAACCAATTGAAGAAGCCCGGAGCGCACAACGGCCGAAATGTTGTAATAAATATGGCGTCAAAGATGAGAACAATTGTCCAAATAGTGTAAATAAAGAAAAATATTGATAAATTAGAATAAAGATTAATATTAACTATTATGTGGAGGCTAGAATAAATTTTGACAAAACAGTAATTAAAAAGAATTATAAACTAACTGAAAACTATCAGTGATCCTGTCAAGATCCTTCGTGAAGTTTTTGGAAATGACATTAAATATTGAATGCAATGCTACTGACGGAAAAGACCGAAGAGAAAAGACAATGAAGTTTATAGTTTTTTTTTTAATTCCTGGTTTGTCGAAAATTATTCTAGCGTCCACATACTTGTGATTTTTAATAGTTAATTTAATTTATGAATATTTTTCATTATTTACATTATTAGTATTATTATTGCCATCATCTTTGTCGCCATATTTGTTACAAAATAGGAACAAATCATAAATATATTATTTTAGCATTTTGATTTTGATCATTGTTATTTTCCTTTCCGGGTCTATTCTTTTCATCCAAATCCATGATGATATCTGCTCCCAGAATGCCTACTTATTTCCAGCAGTCTTCTACATTTGGAGCTACTGATACTATCCCGGTTATGTAGTTCAATTCAGTGCCTTTTCTCTTCGGTCTTTTTCATCAAAAGCATTGCATATCGTTCAATATTTAATGCCATTTCCAAAGAATCCACGAAAGACCTTGGCAGGATCGATGATAGTTTTTATTTACTTTATAATTCTTTTTAATTACTGTTTTGTCAAAATTTATTCTAGCCTCCACATAATTGTTATTATTAATATTTATTTTAATTTATGAATATTTTTCTTTTGTGGCATTATTTCTTTTAAACCCTCAAGTGGGAGGTCTTGCGGCTTTTTTGTTTCATATAAGTTGTCCCGGACTCGGTATGACGATAAACTACATCCGCATACTGGGAAGGACAATAAACTACGTCCAACAGGACAGCCTCTGATTAGGAGATTTTGAGGAGCGTGGCGTCATCACTTAATTGCTGGTATTCCCAAGTCCACCCTGATCCGGGCTGATACCACCTGTTAGCTTCCCAGCTGTGGGCAAATAGTTAACCCCCAAATTGCTGTCAAAACTATACGAAAGTATAAAAATAGGTTTCAATACCAGAAATAAGTTGTAGAAAAATTCGCAGCAATGCATGTTTGAAAAAATAATGTCACCTGCAAAAAATTTTCAAAAAAAAAAAAGATTACCAGCAGTAAAATTTTTGTCGGCATTAAATATGCCATTCAGCTTGATATGCCGTAAAACAAACCAAACTAAATAAACCAAAGTTCTCTCCCTGCAACTACGCATAAGAAAGTCAATGACACCAGCAGATATTCTGTGTGTATTACTACATGTTTTGGATAAATATCATAAACTTTAAGACCGTAAAATCAATTAATTTGAGGTTTTGTGCTATAGCTCATTATATTATTAAACAGTATACCTGAAACAATGATGCTTTCTGGGTGCTCAAATATTTAGTATTTGAAGCACTAGAGATCGCTCAGCACACAATATATATATACTGGTAAGTTATCGGTGGGGGAAGCAACTACGTAAATACAAAACCAGTAAGTGTATTTATACTAACCAAAATTCATCACTAACAGGGAAATCAAAGAGATAACGTACGTCGAAATTGTGTTAACTGTATATTGAAGTATGTCTGCCCGTCCAATTATGTTGTTTTCTTTTTAATAAAGTTTTCACTTGGTCATATTTCTGTGACTTCTCTTTGGGGAAGCGGTGTTACAAGAAAACACTGTGGGAAAGAAATCATTGGATTAAGTATGATAATTAATTCTACCGGATAATCGAAGGCCGTATCTTTCATGGTGAATAATACTCGGTCGAAAACCGCATACTGGAATATCATGGAAGTCCAATACCACACATTCATGATAATTTTCTTCTAAGGTAACACTGATATCATTCATCAGCAGAATATCTCTAACTTTGGCCAACAATCTGACGAGAACGAAATTCCATTGAATACTCAAATGTGACATAACCCCAAGATATTTATTCTGCTAAATTTCCACAACGTAATTTAAAATTAAGAACCTATTTGTATCATGTTTTTTTTTTCTGATCCCAGAAATAAAAACACATGATATCTTGACTATATTCCTGATCGGGTAAGAACATTCTTAAGCTTGTAATCATGATATTTTGAACGTGTGTGCGCGCGTGCGAGCGCGCACACACACACAGACATATATGTGTATGTATATATGAATGCTCTTCCATATTCATATGAACATAGAAGTCAATATTTATAGGGCTCTAAGTGTTGACTTCTATGTTCACTTTTATATTATTTACACACGCTCTATCTCTGATATTGAGCACTTTATCCCATAAATATAACACACGTTGAGACTATATATATATATATATATATATATATATATATATATATGTGTGTGTGTATGTATAAATGCTCTGCCACGGATATCTATGGCATTGAGCACAGTTATGACGCATCGCCGAGATGTTTCTTTTTTAGGGGGAGGTGTATAATTGTATGTTTACTGCCTTGTATTGATCTTGGACAGATGGGTGCTTTTTTTCCGTTGGGGTGAGATCCGTAAACATATGGGTAATGCACGAAAACCGTCCATAGATTTTTTTTCCATCTTAGTATTTCCAGAGGATTTAAAAGCACCCATTTCACATTGTAGCTGGTGACCATTGGTTTAAGGCATGAAACTTATAGTTGCAGTCGGACTTTGTACAACTAGAAGGTGTTTTTGTCATATATATATATATATATATATATATATATATATATATATATATATATGTAAGGGAGGATATATTGTTTTTTCAAGTGTATATTTTAAAGAGAGAAGACCCGCAAACGTTTTTGTGATTATGATATAAATTACATTTCTTAAGTACAGTTTCTTACTCCTGTATAAGGCCTTGTGACATTCATCACGCGAAGAATCCTTATTTCCAAAAGGAATTATTTTTCCTTCGTCTTGGACGGGCCGAAAATGTTTGTTTGCTTGTGGGGTAATAAAACAATTAAATTAGAGAAACAGAAGGAAAGGAGAATGTCTTTATTCTTATCTTTTTATATCCTTGTGTATCTTTTCATTGCTTCTTCTATTCTTGTCCATGTGTGTGTGATTTTTTGCTAGTATATATATATTCTTGCTACATACATATACATTGTATTATTACAATGCAACCTATACCTATATATATATATATATATATATATATATATATATTAACTTTGTATGGGGACATTCGAGGGGGTGTAATAGTTAACAAGCTTGTTTCACTAGAACAATTGCGAGTTAGTAGTGAGTTCCATACTACCTGGGTGCTCCCTACAATCGGCCTTGTGCCACAGCTAAGCTACGATTGGAAAATCGCTATATAGACTTTTAATTTCTATAGCGTTCGTGTGTGTGTTCGTGTAGCCCGTCTGATGTGTTTGTTGTTGCCAGTATTTTTGTGTATATTCGTTCTCCATACTTATATATTTAATATTATATTATTATAAGGGAACCTGTATAGTAGATACATGCATTTGTATGTTGTGCGTATGAGTGTGTTTTCTCCCTATGTGTCTATGGTGTGTGTTTATGTGTGTGGTGTTCTGTTTTGTTTAGTGCAGGTTTAAATTTTTCTATGAAGTTTTTTCTTGCATTTATAGCTGAGAGTAATCATCTATTTAATATATTGGCATACTTTTAAAGTTACCCAAGTGATATTAATGGATGTGTTATGACAGTAGGAGTTTACTGTTGTTTGGTAATCTAATGATTTCTTCGTGAGGGGAATAATTCATCAGTTATATCTATATATGATTTGTTGCATTTTTTGTCCCCAAGTGCCTAAAGTATATTTTGGTAGTTAGAGTTGAAGATTTTCTTTATTGTGAATGTTATTGTGGACTTTTCAAAAGTGTAAATATTTCCTCCTATAATTATATCACAAATCCCATATTCTTGGTGTATTTTTTCACCCTTTGTATTAGGCGCTGTCTAATTTTGGATGGGGTTAATATGTGTTTTAGGTTTTTAGATTAGCGTCTGTTTTAAGTAATTTGGTTGTTTTTAGTCTATCTTTCATTTGATCATTCATGTTATGTAGGTCTATGTATCATTTTATCGTTGTAAATAGTTCCGGATTTTTCTTGTATGTTGAGACGTATGCAAGAATTAGTTTCGTTTCTTTGGGTTTCGTAGTTGGGCTGAAGGCTTTTCTGCGACTTCAAAACACTTGTTTATTATTATTGTGGGGTATCCTCGCTTATTGTGAGTTTTAGGGAATTTTTCTAGGCGGGATTTTTGGAGATGTTTTTGGCCAAATATGTGCAAATACTATTTGCAAGGGAATAGCAAATGGATTTAGAAAACTTTTGGAAGGTGATGGCTCTTAAAATGAACATATTATTCGGTGTCTCTAGGTTTGTGGTAGATATCTATGATGATATGGATATTTCTATTTTTGATGAGTATATCTAAGAATAGCAGTTCTTTAAAGTTATTTTATTGGGTGAATTTAATCTTAGGGTATGGAATTTGAAGTAAATTTGGTAATTCTTTAATATTGCATCATGAGGATTTCCAGAATAAGCTCTAAGTTTATTTTCCAAGATTTCTTAAAGTGGGTAAATGTAAACCCATTTTTAAAACGTTTTACCGACCGGACTGAAATTTCGAGAAATCTTATTAAAAAAATTTTGCGTTGAAATTTTCCAACCTCAGGGCAGAGTCTTTTTTGGTGAACTATTTACGGGGTTTTATTTTTTGTAAATTTACGTCTTTTTCATCTATGCTGTGTGGACATTTCCTTCCATGAAACACGGTGAGTTTTGTTGGTGCGAAAATTATATGTACGCATAGGCTAAACATTCAATTAAGTGATATATATTTTTTTAAATTTTAACACAACACTGTTAACCCAACGTATGATTGCGTGAAACCGTATGAAACCGGAAGTGGTAGCCACTGTCTGTTCATTTGTATTTAAAATATATTAAAGATATGCCATTTAACTTGACGTCAATCAATTTTCCAGCATATATCTATAGGAAACACATTTAGAGGCATATATTATCCTTATTCTGAGATATATATATATATATATATATATATATATATATATTAATAATAATAATAATAATAATAATAATAATAATAATAATAATAAAGAGTCAGTTGTCGATATAGTCTGACAAGTACACGGAGGGATTGGTGGAGCCGCGTCTACGAAACGGTATAATAGGTATATTGAAAGTCAACTCAGATCATCTCTCTCTCTCTCTCTCTCTCTATATATATATATATATATATATATATATGTATGTATATGTTTGTGTGTATATATATATATATACTTTTAGCTTTTGTATATGCAGTACTTAGTGGAAAGCGCTCTGTGATTGAGCTAACATATTCTATTGTATGGATATGAGATTTTGACCCTGGGTTTCATCGTTTTGATCATCTGACAAAGATAGATCTTGTCTAATGATCGGAAAACCATGAAACCTACGGTCACATACTTGTATCCATACAAAGGTATCCACCCCCCCACACACACACATACATGTGCATTTTGGTGTTTCGTGGTAGCGGGGGAAAACTTCTCCTCTGTGTCCTCTTTGGGATGCCGCTCATACGCACGCAGACGCACACACATGAATGTATTCGAATTACAGTTCACACGTATATATAAATTTATGAACAGTGTGGAACTGAATGAAGATATATATTCTTGTGTATATACATATTCAATTGACTGCTGTTTTCGGTGTTTAAATTATGTAGTGAATTTTCTGTACAAGTGATGGGTTATGAACTTGATGTTAACTTATAGACCGTTCGTCTATTTTGTCCACAAAATAATACTTTCTCACACACACAGATATTCATATGTGTGTATGTACACATTTTCTACCCCTCTGGGTTTTGCATTACTTAACATGAATTCTGTAAAAGATTATTATAGATATTTTTGTAACTATTTTTAATGTTGCTTATTTGCTTGTTGTGGAATAATACACATATGTAAATATGTTGTGGAATATTACACTTGTGTAAATGACACTAATTTCTAATACGTATTGATATTAAAGCGGAAATTTGATCAAAATATTTGTTAGGGGAGGGGATTATAATTGTGAAAAAATGTTTCAAAGTTAGTAATGCTAATTATGGTGGTGGTGAAGTAGGAAGAAATAATTTAAATGTAATTTTGAGAGTAATGAAAATATAACGCGGTAATCACAAATAGTAAACACGATATAATAACAATATTAAATAAATAGATAGTAAGACTGAAATATTAATTACAATATTGGAGGCAATGACGATGGCCCACCACTTGTGAATTAATTTCTCTACATACTTCAAACACCAAAAATAGCAACCAACTGTGTATATATACGCACAACGACTAATGAATTCATATCTGCGCCCAGTCCCACACTGTTCATACACACACACACACACATATATATATATATATATATATATATATATATATATATATATATATATATATAAGATTAAACACTAATATTCCATTGTCATAATTTATTCCATTGGAATCCTAAATACAATCCAATTCATCTGATGAACTGGATCGTATTTACGATTCCAATGGAATAAATTATGATCATGGAATATTAGTGTTTAATCCTTTTTATTATATCATTACTCTGTCCTCGACATTGAGTTCTACCTGGATTCTATCCTCTTGGAATTATATTTTATACATATATATATTGTTGTGTATGTATGTATGCATGTATGTATATATATTTATATATTGTAGATATATGATTGCATGTGTATATTAACCACTAATATTATATATCTATCTATCTATATATATATATACACACACACACACATATATATATATATATATATATATACATCTTATATATATATATATATATATATATATATATATATATATATATATATATATATATACAGTGTTACATTAGAACATGCACATCCACTACAAAATTGTACATTTTTATTTCAAAGTCAAAAAAGCGGTAAAGCTTTTTTTAGACGTCTCATGAGGTGGGGAATCACGATGGTACCCGTTAAATAAATATTTATGTCTTTATTTTGTGCACTGAACACTGTCTTTAAATTAATGTTTTGTATGCTGTAATCGTAATGTTCGTTCTCCTACACTGATATATATATATATATATATATATATATATATATTTGTGTGAACTGTAATACGTACACATGCATGTGTGTGTCTGCGTGCGTATGAAGTGCATCCCGAGGAAGACTCCGGGGAAAATTTTTTCCATCCTACTAAAATACACAGCCAAAAATAGATTCAAAATTAATCAGTTATTCTGACTATCGCTAAGGACTTGAAACGCAGGATGACAGAGTAATATCTACGCATTTAAATATTGATATTGAGCGCTTTACAGTAAGTACCTAGCATATATAATATATAAATTGCTCTCATATATATATATATATATATATATATATATATATATATATATGAGAAATTATTGGATTTTTATTTAAAATTCGGCGTTATTTG
Source organism: Acanthosepion lycidas (assembly GCA_963932145.1). Classification (NCBI taxonomy): domain Eukaryota; kingdom Metazoa; phylum Mollusca; class Cephalopoda; order Sepiida; family Sepiidae; genus Acanthosepion; species Acanthosepion lycidas. Next base: position 96,029,574 of record OZ010594.1, on the reverse strand, counting down.
TAATTATTCTACAAAATATGTTCAGCAAGTGCATGTGTATGGCAATGCAACTCACTTTATTTTTAAACATTGTAATTCATATCTAATTTCCTATAAATTGAATGTATTATTAACAGGAATACTTTACTCGAGAGGAAATGAAACTATATTACTTTTAACCTGGAAACCACTTGAAGGTCAGTTTATAGAATTATTTATTAAGTAGGAATTGAATGTCTATTCAAAGACTTCTAGTGACTAAATAAAGCGTTTAACTAATGATTTATGTATATATATATATATATATACATACATACATACATACATACATACATATATATATATATATATATATATATATATATATGTGTGTGTGTGTGTGTGTATAAAGAGAGAGATATGTTTGTGTGTGTGTGTGTGTAGCAATCGAGGATAAATTATAATCTAAATTACCCAAAATTTAAATAACAGTGGAAGCTCATTTTAACAGTTATATTTATCAAAACTACACAAAAAGAACTTGAAATGCTAACGAGTAAATTTATTCAATAAAATCGCCATTGGTTTCAACCAAGCCCTCCAAACTCTTGCAACTCTTCTGAACGTTCTCCATTTTTAAGTTGGTGGATGCTGTCTTAATTTTTGCCTCCAGTTATTCTTTAGTATCGCAAGGACTTTTGTTAGTCTTTTGCATAACTGCCCCACCCCAACCAAATTATCAATATGGGGGAGTCTGGGGATTTATGTCGTCAGATGAAAGGTGCGATGTGCGAAAAAATTGTCTAACTGCTATGACTGAGTTTTCTCGTTCGTGTGTCGTGGTGCAGATTCCTTTAGCCAGCCATAAGGACATCCAGCAGACACTCTCTGGACACTCTCTGTACCCAGGGCCGCACTAACACTTCATAAAACTTGATGCCGGCGTCCGTGTTGATCCAGAGGTCCTCAACAGCAAGTCCATGAGTTTTCTTATTATCAGAACGATCAAAGTTTGTTTTCTGTGCTGCTGCTCTTTTGGAATCACCATTAGGTTCACTGACCCCATTCCAAATCCTCAGCACTGACCTCAGATTGACATCCAAACACTCTAAAATGTTCGTTTAGGAGTTTCCGGCCTGAATGTCATGTATTACACAATACAGCTTTCTGCTGTTTATGTGAAATTGTAACGAGTCTTATTGCCAGAAATAGGTGTCTTCCATCAACCACCGTCTTGATTCAGCGCGACACTACTTGGTGTAGGCCTGCGTGTTGAATCTGAGTCTCTATGCGAAGAAGAATGAAAACATAACGTCGCCATCGCTATGGATCAATCCAAACAATTTCGTAATTACCGCTAGATTCATCCAAATTTTCGCAAATCCTGTAAACTGTCCTCAGATTGAAACACAAACACTCTGAAATATACATATTGGACATTCCAGTGTGAATGTCAAGCAGTACAGCTTATCGTATCCAAACTTCTGTGGGAATGAAATGTGTCGTGGTGCACTTTTTCTCACAGAAGGTATGGAACTGTTTTTGTCGGAGATGTTACTGTCTGGAACTCCTGTGCATAGTAATGTTGTGCAGTAGACGTACAAAAAAAAGCCAAAAAAAAACACCGCTAATGCGTGAAATTTAAAATATAAAATAGTGACAATTTACACATCGCATCATCTATCTATCTATCTATCTATCTATCTATCTATCTATCTATCTATCTATCTATCTGTATCATAGCTGCAAACTTGTGTTCAAGCATTGCCATTACTTGAATACTCATAAGTGAGTTCATCGATGAGCTGCTCTCATGTGGATTTTAATCATCCTAAAGACACATGTGATTTGGCACAGGAGTTCCACACAGTAACATCTCCGACAAAAGTTCGCGCATCGTCGATGCCGTGTATTTTAACATGCCTTTTTAATACTGCTGCCCTTTTGCACACTTTCCACACGCATTACACGCTGTATTATCTAGTAACGCGAAATCCGCTCTCGGGTGGCATTGATGCGTTGTCTCGTGACTTTTAAGACAAGCTAAGGTCAAACCGACTCGGTCACATATATTAGGTTGGTGCAAAAATAATGACGTAAAAATGTCGTTTTTTGACTTATATTTAACGTCAAAAAACGACATTATTACGTCATTATTTTGCACAAAACTTATAACACATTTGAAACTAACCTGATTACTCATTTCGATTTTCGCTTCATTTACGTAACCCTTCAGGACATCTCTTTTCAACTTTTCTTGTTCAAAACATTTTTCTCAAACAAATTCTTACCTGCATGAACCTCCCTACTCCATTTTCTCCGATCTAATGCCAGGACAGACTACAATACCACACTTCCTTAAAGATGTTTTCAAAAAATCTTTGGACCTCATTTTCGGTTCTTGAGCCGGCCGCTTACCTCCAAAAATTTCGCCATATAGAAGATGCTTGGGCAATCTTTTGTTCTCCTTTTTAACTAAATGATCGCTCCATCTTAATCGATGCTGAAAAATGATCGATTCTATGCTTTGACAGCGGGCTCGTTGTAAACACACAACACCACTCTCTCTCTCTCTCTCTCTCTATATATATATATATATATATATATATATATATATATATATAATCGACTCTCCCGTCGAATTAGACGTATGAGAGTCAATCAGATCAGTTCCTAGTAGACCGACGGCCCGACAACAGCACATGAGATTTGATTATAATGGTGAAGGTTTCGTGCAGGACCATACACACTTTTTTGAAGGGCCGAATACAGAGACCTCGTGCACTACGTGCCACAGGGTCTCCAGACACCCCTCTGCAGGTTTTGAATTCAGAGCTATCCTTCTCCTAGCTCAGTTGCCATCCCAGTCTGTCCTGCTATTTACTCATAGCTGGAGGGAGAAGATGATGATTCACACCTTTCCCAAGGGTATTAGCACGTAAGTGAATGTAATGGGCTGGAATTCGAACTAATCTCCGATTCCTCACTCCAAGCCACTATCCATTACTCCACAGTTGATGTTGAAAAAGACTACAAATATGTACGAATATATTTTAGCCAACTTGTTGTTTCATAGGCATACTTTAACTCTCTGTAATTCAGTTTAAGCTGTTAATACACGTCGTTAAGAAAATGTATTGTTTGTTTTCATTCACACAGTTGGACATTTTCAGGACAAAGCTAGTCTTGTTTCTTCACATATTATTTGATTTTGTTGAATTCAAAAAATTCTTTGAAAGAGCTTAGGGTGTTTTGCTGGTACCGTCTCCACACTCTAGACTGGCTAAGGTTATTTTAACCATTAATATGAGAGAAACAAATGCTTTGAAAAGGAACTTAACGAACTGAACGACATTTCTACCTCGACTGATCGCTTCTGTTTTTCTCGCCTGTGAGATTCACGCCAGCTGCACATCATCTGTCAGAATAGCTGACGAAAGCACACATTATTTAATCATGCATTTTCAAAAATATATATATCGGATGAGATATCATTTTTCTTACCAAAAATGAAAAAAATGTGATTTGAATGAACTATCCTGTTTAAAACACTGATATATTGAGGGCATAACCTGAGAAATTGATATATATATATTTTTATATGCTGAAACGACTGCAATTCATTATTTCTTTAATCTTGTAGTTCCTGTCGACAAAGGAATCCTCTGTATTGGTATTTTTGCTAAGTTATCGATTTATTGATTCAGCTAAACCTGGGACTCATGCCGTTGTTGATGCAGGCAATAAATTTTAATGACACGCTTTTTTACTCTTTCCTGGTAGGAAAGCGTTCTATTTCTCACAAAGTCTAGCGATAGCGAGCTAGGAAAGCCCACTTGTATCAGATGCAGCAATGATTTTTAGCAGTCGCAGCAGGCCATGGAGCTGAGAAATCTTTATACAAGACGTGATTTTCTTTACAGTATATATTAAATATTTTCTCACTAATCTTTATACTTCGTTTATTCATACGTCGTTCATAACTTTTTAAAACGTCCTGTAAGCCGATATATTCATCAACGTCTTTTACTCGTCCGCTAGAGATATGCTCTTTTCTGAGAAGATATTCATGTTTGTTTTATAACCCTTTGTTATGAATTCATTTGATAAATCATATATTATGTATCAGCAAAAAATTATGTCTGCAGCTAAAGAATTGGTTCACTGCCTCGTGTTAGGCATCCCCCAATATCTTACACATTTAAAAATCTTCCATAATAATACTGCTGCAACAGACCCGGTCCATCTGCTATATATTTAGAGATTCTTGATAAATTCCAAAGAAGTATGTGTAACAATATTGGTCCAGAGCTGCCATCTTGTCTTCATTCATATACCCACTGCTGTAAAGAAGCTTCCCTGTATCATGTCTGTGAATAGTTTCATGGTAATTTACCTGATGAGATTTCATTTCGGGCTGCAGGATATATATATATATATATATATATATATATATATACATTTTTTTTTATTTTTCGAAAAGAAAAAGCAACTAATCCATATAAAAATGTTTTCATTTATTTCTAAATTTTCAATAAATGCTACATTGTTTGTGTGACTTGTTTTGTTTACAGTTCAGTCCTTTATTGGGCAAAGCATGGTGGAGTAATGGATAGCGGCTTGGAGAGCCGAGTTCGAATTCCAGTCGAATTAATTGTATTCACATACATGCTAATACCCTTGGGAAAGGTATGAATCCTCGTTTTCTCCCTCTATGGGTAAATAACAGGAGAGGCCAGAGACCTGGATGGCAAATTGTCTATCGCAGGAAGAAATAGCAACCGACTGCGGGAAAAAATCTGCCTCATATGTCATTTATCGAATGAGACATAATCGCATAAGCGTGTATAACGCATGATACATAACTGATTGACCTCTATTGGGCGTATGTAAGAAATATTAGTAATAACATTCAAAGTCATATGCTCGATTCTCATTCTCAATTCCCTATAAATTGCAAAATGTTTCATGGAATCATATATAATATTTACATTATTCGGACTATTACCCTCATCTTTGTCGCTATATTTATTAAAAGGTTTCGGCCGTTGTACGCTCCGGCCTACTTAAGGTAGTTGGAATGTCGATCTGAACTCCTTATTTCGCTCACTGACGTAGACTGTTTTAGTTCTATGTGTTATGTTGTTAAAGAATGTCAGTTATCTCCTGTTAATTCCACATTCGAAGTTATCCACTGGCTTAACCGATTATTGAACTCACATTCTTTGGGCCTTGTAACTGGAGCTAATCGACGTCTTTATCCATTGTGTCATGTGACCATGTGTACTTGAGTATGAATTTCTGGGTATTATAAAGCTAATGTCTTCAGCATGCGTGTTTTACCAGTGCTTATATTGCAATTTTAGCTGATATAATAATTTTTTTTAACAGAGCTCATATTGAATTCTTTTGTTATTATAACTTTTCTCTGTCACTCCTTATTACTGGTTTCCATATTGTATTCATTTCTATGTTGTAATAAATATGGCGACAAAGATAAGGACAATAGTCCGAATAAAGTAAATAGTATAGATAATACCTTAGAATTATTGACAGAAACTTTCAACATGTTTAATGTCAGTCCAATCTTCATTATATTTAAATAATGTTAAAATCGAGCCGAAGTTAGATTACTGCAATATTCACTTACGTATAAATAACACAATTTAAATATATTATTTAAAAAAAAAATAATACCTCATTGGTCATGATACACCACTATTCACCTAATCCACTGCTTTGATTTTTGGAGAGATTTGTGCATGTCGTCAATTGTTATTATTTAAATTATTGTTATTCAGTAGGTTTTATAATATTTTAAATTTTTCATAGATGTTTATTAATACTTAATATGTTAAATTATACAAATATATATTTGAAATGTACAGTTTACAATAGCAATATTACTTAATTTTCTTAACTGTGAAGGTGTGATGTAAATGGCCATATCACTTTGAAACATAGGTTCCTTTATTATCATCAGTTAAGCATGCTCAAGTGTGATCAGTAACTAGATAGGTGACCGCTTGGAAATACCAGGATCAATATTATCTCTCCTCATACACACGGCACATTCCTCCTATTCATCTCTGTGTGTATCTGTGTGTTTGTGTGTCTGTGTGTCTGTGTCTGTGTGTGTATTGAGCATTCAGAATCGAGAAACATATAGAATCTTTAACTTTAGAAAACTTCATGTGCCAATCTAGTTGACAATTATATTTGCTTACCCAATACTTTTTTTTTTATTTTACACGCTTCTTTCATTGATTCGTTACAGCCAATTTTTATCTGGCATAGATTTTAGTTTTTTAATTTTGAAAAATATAAGACGAATTCTGTGTTAAATATCTGTCATATAAATGGACTCATTATCTCCTCAGAAATCATCCATTATATACCAACACGTTTTTTACATTTTTTATTAGTGACGCATCAGGATACAATTATAATTTCCCATATTTGAAAAAAAAAAAATTCTCATAGAAAAGTGTGTCTGTGGGCGTGTGTGTGTGTATGTATGTATGGAGGTTTGTTAATTTCCACTTGGATGTATTGAGGAGACACACGTGTTCTAATTGTTATCGGCACATCGAGTTGAAATCGTTTTAGTATTGTTTCTTTCCCATCACGCTAATTCACCGTGGAAAGTTCCGAATCCATCTTTCTCGTGTACTGGGTTAAAACAGTAGGGTAGACTGGAAAATTTGCGATTTGATTTAAGACAAGTACACCATTGGACTCAAAATCTCTAGGACAAGAAACGAAGGGGAATAACTACTGTTAAGTCGTCATTTTTCCAAGACACATCATTTACATGTGATATCCTTATGGACAGCTTGATGTAGGGGACTCGTGTTGTGAGGTGGAAGTGGTACAGTGACGGGTATATATATATATATATATATATATATATATATATATATATATATATCAAACATCCGTATATATCAGTTATCAAACACATACCCTCTTCCATTGGATTTAGAATTAGCACTAACTCTTCTAACAAAGATGTTTTAATAAACATCGTGATTTTTACAATTCTGTACTCAGAAATTGTGGATACAAAGATATCACTATTCAATATAAAAACCCTGTTAATTGCACCTATAATAAGAAAAAAAGATCTAGAAAGATCATCTGGTTCACTCCCCCTTTAAATATAATGGTTAAAACTAAATTAGGACGTATATTTCTAAACCTCATCAAGAAACATTTCCCCAACCCTGAAACTAAACCACTTAGTAAAATATTCAATACTAATACCCTTAAATTAAGCTATAGTTGTGCTGATAACCTAGAGAACATAATTAAAAAAAACATAACAACATAGTTTTTAACAAGTATAGGGACTCAAAAGGCTTGATTACTCAACAGGTTACTAACAGCAAAACTAAATATAATAACATTACTAACAAGTTATGTAATTGTAGGAATCCTAATAATTGTCCACTACAAAATAACTGTAGGATTAGTTCTGTAGTCTATCTTAGTACAATCTCAAAAAATGAAAATCCAAATATAAAAAACAATTACATTAGTAGCACCATGAAAAGATTCAAGGAACGCTGGTGGGGGCATATGCATTCTTTTAATAAAAGTGACTGTAGGTACATGACTTCATTATCCAAGTATTTTTGGAATCTAAAAGAAAAGAACAAAACACCTACAGTTAAATGGAGATTGATTAAGAAAGCCCTGACATGTAACTCCCGATATGCTCCATGTTAGCTATGTCTTAACGAAATATTTGAAATTATTAGATTTAAAAACAAGGCTGATCACTTAAATCAAAGATATGAACTAACTTTCAATTGTAAACACCGTTATAAATTTAACTTATTATAGGTGTCATATGCTTTAAATGATAATCATATATCGCTGAAAGTTTAATAGATTATTACTTTTATTGCCTGATGGCCATCCTGACGATATGAATGTGTATTGTATACCTACATACTGTTATTCGTGTTTGTGTATATCTGTATATATTTACTTGTGCGTAGGTATGTGTGTTTGTACTGAGGAATGTGTATGTTTGTATATAAGTGTTTTTATATGTTGGTAGGTTTTATATCCATATGTATATATGTGTATATGTGTGTGTGTGTGTACATATATATATATATATATATATATATATATATATAGAGAGAGAGAGAGAGGGAGATTGATAGATATAGATAGATAAAGATATAGATATTTATAAAGTAAGAAGTTAAAAAGGAGAAGTGAAGAGGTTAAAATATTGATGTATATCTGTATGTATGTGCATTTGTGTATGTCTACATATATATATATATATATATATATATATATATATATATATATATATATATATATATATATATATATATATATATATATATATATATATATATATATGTGTGTGTGTGTCCTGTTATATTGTGTATCTACATTTATATTTGTATATTTCTGTTTGTATGAATGTGTTTATATATGTATGTTAGGGTACATGTATATTGGTGTGTTTATGTATATGGATGTATGTTTATATATACATACATACATATATATATATATATATATATATATATATATATATATATATATATATATATATATATGTACGTTTATATATGTATTTAGTTGAATATCGTTGTATTTATGTGTATGTACGTATATATGTATACTTGTTATTATAGATGTGTATATTTATGTATGTATTTATATGAGTATATGTATTTATATGTATGTTTGTGGATGTATATGTGTGTGTTGACACCTATTATATAAGAGATTGTGTATATGTATAGGTATGGAAACATTGGTTTGTCTGTACTGCCACATGAGTTAGTCTATCTGTGTATATATGTTTATATTTATGTATTGGTGCGTGTATATATATATATATATATATATATATATATATATATATATATATGAGCATGTGTGCATAAATGTATGTATATATGTGTGTATATATGTATGTATGTGTATCATAAATATGTATATGTATGTATATATTTATGTTTATATATTTATTTGTATGTATTTCTATGTATATATATATATATATATATATATATATATGTGTGTGTGTGTATATGTATGTATGTATATATGTGTTGGTTTGTGTTTGCTGCCGCGTGTATATATGTGTATGTGTATATACGTATGACTGTACACTTATTTCTGTAGGTAGTTATTTTTATCTTATTTTCCTTCACCTAATATATAATAAAACTATTATCAACTTATATGATTAATATATATGTTTTTATTGACATAAATATTTCCTTTTTTATTATATTAAATAATATTAATTTTAACCATTTTTATGTTTGTATATTTGCTCGCTTAAATTATATTTTAATAAGTGGCTAGCATTTGTTTAATGACACTTTCAGTCTTAAATATTTATTGGTTGTGGTATCTGATTGTCTAGATCAATGTCTGTGAATGTGTGTACATGTATTTATCGGTGTCTATGTGTATGGAAAGTCCATTCCCTTTTAATTGTGTATGTATGTGTTGGTTCCCAACTTTTTTTTCAGAAAGGGCCGTGGAGATGTTCCGTGTCACGTCACCTTTTTTTTTGTATATATATCTAAATGTGTCTTGGTGCTTATGTATTATAATCTGATTGTGTTTGTGTTGTTTTACGCAGTTTAGGACCCCATTCACAATCCCAAGTTTAAAATGTATAGATATATTTTAAGAGGACCGGATGACGTAGCGTCTATTCTAACGTAATTTCATTCCGGATACACAAATTACACACACACACACACACCCACATATATATACATATATATATATATGATTGCAATGATTGTATATAGTAGGTAGTATTAGGTAGTGTGTGAAGTGCTAAGTGCTTCGTGATACTACTTAATCCTCAGAAGTAGTTCTAACCTCCTTCTAACCAAGTAGTTATATATCCTGTGTATTCCGGCTACGTTAATTGGTTAACCTACATATCACTGCAGATAGCAAACAAGTGCTAAAAATTTAAATGCTGCGTTTAACATATTAAAATATATAGGGAAGAAAATATTAAGAAAAAAATGTCCCAAATAATTATCATTATCGATCATTTTTCGACTCATTGATGGTTCACTGTGTCGTTGTAGATATTTTTATCTACTTGATTTGTCTCTCATTTTACAAGTTCGCCCATGCATTGAATATTGCTGGCACATCTCGTTTCATATTATTCTATGCATCTAGATTTGATTGACAATATCCAATTATAATCTACAATGTTACCATCCTTTACCTGGCATCTCAGTTAATTTCTCCCTAGATAATGTTGCTCCATATACAAGGTGATTGGTTGACCTGGCACCTCGACTACAGCCAGTCACTCACAGACGGGATACGGCATCTCTTTGTCATTTCTACAAATATTTTTATGGCAAATGTTCTGACAAGCTATGTTCACTGGTACCCCAACTGTATGAATTTAAGTATGCTACTCGGTTGGTATCTCGGTCCCACGCATTCACTGTTGAGGCTGTTAAAAGTAACAGCAACATTTACTCCAACAGCTTCTTCTCTCGCACTTCCCGGCAGTGGAACTCCCTTTCTTTACTTGCTTCCCTGGTGTCTATAATCTTCAAATAAACAAATGTAATTTCAATCGACATCTTCTGATGCCTTGAGCTTGATCACCTTACTTATCTTTATCCTTTCTTCAAACACACGTCTTTACTCTTACTTTCACACTCTGTAACCCCATTGGGGTTAGTGGCACTTCCAACTTTCTTGACGTAAAATGCTTAAACATATTTTTTTAAATCATATATTCATAATTTTTTTTCTTATGAGTTTTCTGCTCTGGTACCACTAATCCATGAATTTAAGCGCAGTACTAGAGTGGCAGCTAGATCTCATCATGTCATTGCTGAAATGTAACGGTGAGTTCTATTCTAATACTTTCTTCTCTTACAATTTTCCCCTGCGGAAATGTCTTCCTGCTTTTAACTTCCTGTCCACTGCAATATTCGAAATTTTAAATACGACTTTGATCGTCGTATTCTGTCAGTTTGAATCATGCTTTTACCGTTCTTTCTCTTCAATAAAGTTTTCTCATTTTCATTCACTCTCAGTAACTGCTTGCGTCTTACGACCTTTATAATCCAGCTTGGGGTGTGTTGTAGCATACCGATGATGGTTATTTCCCCATTCACATAAATATAGTAAATACTGTATGTTATTCTGCAGTTAGAGATTCGTCTCTAAATGTGCTGGTCAAACTCTCTGCCTCCATTTGAGAGGATCCCCAGATGAGTCTATGTCGAAGGGCAGAGTCTTGTTTTAGCCGGGGTCTACGGGGAATTTTTGGCCGAGACTACGGACTTGGATACCCCATATTAAATTCGGCCTTGTGCCACATCTGACCGCGTGGCGCAGTTGGTAGATATCCTGAAGTTGAAGATTCATTGTGCAATTCACTTGGCTCACTTCTAGCAGTTGACTACTTCTTCAACGCGCCGCTGGCGAGTCTTATATATATTTGTTCTTATTCAAAGTATTATCATTCATCATCAACCTTCTTGTGATTATTCATATTCAGTAACCTTTCTTAGGTTACAACAGGGTGAAATGTTTAAAAATAATCCTGGAATATTTGATCATCTCATACTCAATCATAGGTAAAAAGGGTTTAATGTCAGTGGCTGATACAAAGGAAAAATAACGATACATTTCTTTTGAAATACAATTCTCTCTCTCTATACATACATATATATATATATATATATATATATATATATATATATATATATATATATATATATTAATTGGTTAAATTTGTATTTGATGATAGAATATAAGTTAGAAGAGATGTGGAATGAAACGAAATTACCCAATTTACCACAAGCTTAAAAATATGAAAATGAATTATTAAAACATAAAAACTGAAATATTGAAACAATCAAAAAATGAAATATTGAAAAAAATAAAAAATGTTTAAAAACAGATTTCTGCATTTTTTAACAATAAATATATTTGAACAATAATTAAAATTAAATTTGTAATCTAACATTTCACATAATTATATGGAAAATGAAAAGTTTTATTAAATGTCTGGCGAGTATTTTTAGAACACACATTGCTACTTAGATTGTAAGTTATTTTACAAACTGTAATATTAAGAATTCTAAAAAGGATTAAATTTCTCCAGACAGAATTGACAGAATATGTATGGTATGTTTATAATCTAAGTAAATTCTTCATTATCTCATTATGGAAATACATTGAAATAATAAAATAATGAAATGATATGAGTTGTTAGGAATTAATAAGTATTACAGAATATGTGTATAATATCAAATATATTTTCTAATATCAAATAATTTCTAATCATATAATACAACGATGGCTTGTAAATGATTTAATCGATTGATTAATTGGTTTTCTATTATTAAACGAAAAAAAATGAAATAAAATTTATGTTTGCATCGATCTTTGAAATAAGGAATAAATTCATGTAAACATATTGTTTATCTGCAAATATAGTGAGGGGATCACTTTATATTATCCGTGATCTTTGATGTGGTATAGGAAAGACGTCTTTATATAGAGATCAGGATTTCAAAAAGTCTGCTTCTTTATGGGGAAGTTTTTCAGTAGACGATATGTATGACACAATTGAATATTTACAGTAATTACAGAGTAGACACTTTGTATACTATTTCGTGTAAGGCGATTCGCTAACGTAAGCCTTTTGATTTTTCTCTATATTCTTCGTAATGTCTTTGTTTAGCGGCACGCATGTTTCCACTTATTTCCTTAGTGGCCTGAATAGTAATGATATCTAAGAATAGCTTATACATTTACTTATTCAATAAGAGAAGTAGACTTCGAATTTCGCAAAAGCAATCAGCACCGTTGTCTGTTTAGAAATATTCCGATGGCATCTCATGAGCATTCAGAATCTTTAATGTAAAGCGCACCTATATATATATATATATATATATATATATATATATATATATATATATATATATATATTTATATTTCTCTATTTCTATCTATTTATCTGAGTATGTCTATTTCTATCTATCAATCTATGAATCTATCAATCGATCTCTGTCACTCTCTCTCTTTCTCTCTCTCTGTATATATATATATAATCTTAAGATGCGCTATATTTAGGGTATAAAGCGCTCAATATCAGAGATAGAGCGTGTGTATATTGAAGTCAACACTTAGAGGCGACAGGCTGTTTCATGCTAGACGCAATCGTCAGGCATGATGATTGTGGCCCGACGATTGCCTCTAGCATGAAACAGCCTGTCGACTCCAAATATTGACTTTAATGTTCACTTTGATATATATATATATATATATATATATATATATATATATATATATATCAGTCTGTTCATTTCTATCTATCTGTCTATCTCATTAACTGTCTGTCTCTCTCAAACTGTTCATCATCTATCTATCTATCTATTTATCACCATGTACATACGTATCTCAGCTACTTCATATCAATCTATCTATCTATCTATCTATCTATCTATCTATCTATCTATCTATCACCAAGTTCATACGTATTCAGATGGAATTCTTAATGTTTTCTGACTAAAATGCTACTAAATAGTATGAGAAGCTGGTAAAAAATTTGAAACATAGGTATAAAGATGTTGGATCTAAGAGAATGTAAAATTCGCAGTGACATGAAAATTATTCTATTTAATTTTTGAGCTCATCTTGCAAATATCTTTGTATAGGGGAATTTTTTTAAAACCTTAAGCATGTCAATACTGCCAGAAGATCGCAAGAAGTTACTGGGTGTTAGAATGAATATATATATATATATATATATATATATATATATATATATATATATATATATATACACACACACACAAACATATTTATTACAACGCCATATTTATTACAACGTTTCGGCCGTTGTACGCACTATTTACAATGTTGTACGTTGGTTTATTATAAATATGGTTTCTTCGCTACGCAGGAATTACCATGTTTCAAAAACGCAGGCTAAAAACTTGAAATTTAATTATATAATTAAAATAAAAGCAATAGTTCTTTTTCATCTTCAACCGAATTTTGGAATACCTCATTTTTAAATTTACATAGAAATGATAAATTATTATTCAATCATTCAGACATAGTCCTGTTCATTTTTCTTAATTGTGAAACATAGTAATATCTGTGTAGCGAAGAAACCATATTTTAAATGAATTAATTTATAATATTTATGCTCTGTAAAGTTACATTGAGCACTGTTGTGTAAAAATAAAAAATATCAATATGAACACCGCATTATAAATCTTACTGTTTTTCTTTTTATAATCTGTACACACACACACACACACACACACACATATATATAGCCGACAGACAGTGGGGTTAAGAATAAGGAATTGAAATGGTACACCTAACCCACTCATATCTTATCTTCTCTCCCACCTTACTTCCCCACTTCGTTGATTTTACATATGCTTGATGAGGTTCATCAAAAACGTGTGAATTTCTTTTCATTTGTCATTTCAACCTTTGGAAGTAAAGTCTGATGATCCATAGCCCTGTTAAAGGGGTTGTGGTGAAATAACTTATTACATGGAACCTTAAAGTGGTCTGTTTTTATTCAAACATATCTGCTCTGAATCTTACATTGAGTTCTCTGGATATCATCCTCCTTGGGTCTACACATGCGTATTACATAGTTTTGCATAAACTAATATATATATATATATATATATATATATATATATATATATATATATATATATATAATTATTTATTTAAAAATATGATTCATATATTTTTAAATAAAAAAAGAAATTATATTTAGGCTCTATTTTTTATCGAGCATTGTTTTTTAAAAATAATAACAAATATACTAAAGATCCTTGGATTATTTATCTAACGAGTTCTTTCCTATTTTCTATACATTTTCACACACACACACACACACACATATATATATATATATATATATATATATATATATATATATATATATATATATATATATATATATACCCACATACATATTTGTTAATCTAGTACTATGTTTTAACTCGTAAAATTTCGGTACTCAAAAAAGAAGCGTCACCAATAAATTTGAAAATATTTTTTTATATCTCTGATATAAACAAATGATGATTATTTACATTATCCTCTTCTTCATTGTCATATTCATAACGTTTCGGCCGTTGTACGCTCCGGCATTTTTCAGTCTCTTGGAATAAAAGACATATGTGAATAATTCCCGAAATGTATACGTAGATAACCCCAAGTACACATGGCCCAGTTGATAAAATCGTTCGTTGGATCTAGTGACTGACCCCAAAATCTTGTGTGTTCAATACCAGGCTACAGCATTGGTGAATTGTTATATACCGTACTTATGAAAACTAATGAGTATGTGCCAAACCTCAAAAATACGTAGTATTATCTCCCCCGCTACATTTGGATGAGATGTAATACAAAGTCATTTTAGGTGGGGACCGAGGCGTACGCGCCTGGGACATGTAGAATAATTGCCCTCAGCATCCGCAATCGTCGGTTGCGCTGGCCTCGGTGCGAGCACCGAACCCTTCCACTTCCGTCAATGGGAGGGCGTGGCCTCGGGCGGCTGTTCCCCATGGATGGGCACCACTTCAGTATAATTTTCTCTGTTGCCCCTCTGTCCTTTGACAGAGAATCCCCTGAGCCCACTCTGCCCAATGACAGAGACGCAACTGACAGATGAAGAGGAATTTATACGCTGAAATAAAGCCTCATAAATACGTCGGACGCTATTGTAAGCCGGGGTATAATGCTGCCTAACTTGTCCAACACTAGCAGTAGTTTACCTACTTCGCGAATATTGTATTTTGTTGATGTTAACAACACTTTCTGTGAATCAAAGCCTTGCAAAACTAAAGGGAAATAACCGAGATATCTGGAAGGGACGTGGAAAATGAAAATAGAACAATCTACCCCGTTGGGCAAAATAAAGGGTACGGTTCGAAATTCCAATCATCTAAACAAAGTCGGAGCGTACAACGGCCAAAACATTGTGAATATGGCAATGAAGATGATGATAACAGACCGAATAATGTAAATAATGTAAATTAAAATATTTATAGAAAATGCACAGGGAAGTTACGATACAGTGGTATGTATGTGATAAAAGTTTTGTTAGCAAGTCATGACCGATAACATTCCAGATGTTTCTTTGGATTTTTCACAAAAAATCTTTAAATGTATAACAGAAGCACTGGACCTGATGTGACAATATATTGAGAAAATCAATATATTGACAAATTATTCGATATGTTGACGAAATATTCAATATATTGATAAAATGTACACTTAAAAACTGAGATGGATTCTGGCGAGAAAGAAATGTCTTGCAAGACACTGTGGGCCATATTACTTTGCATCAATAAGGGATATGATAAAATAAAATACTTGCCTATCATGTCTTTGGCAAACGTTAGTACAACAAGGTGCAACGCGACACACACCTGCAGGTGAGTACCAGTCTTGCAGACTTCGCTGTTTATGGTCTATTGATATTTCCTGATTTTCTTCTAGCATCGATTTTGGTACATGATCACGTGTCCAACACCAAATTATAACGTTTTCATGTTGTGTTTTGCATTGTTTCTTACTCATATTCTTCTGTATTCTCTTGCATTAGAATCGATCTCTAGTTACGATCCCTAACGATTACATTTAGCTGCTTTCCAGAATCTCATTTTAGATGTTCTTTTGATCTTAATTTTCTGATATCTTTCTGCGCCACGGTTGGTTTTTCTTAATACTGTACGAAATCTATCAACAGAAGCCTCAATGTTTAGCTTATATTCACCCCCCACTTATCTGATTGTTAATTTTGGATTACCTATCGACAAAATAACAATCATTCTTTCATTCCTCTTACATTAAATCACTTCCACTTGTATCATATGTATTTTGAATAGTTTGGTCACCGATTTTGGAAAGACACTAGCTATCTTAGAGTCATCGTACCCTTCACAACCTTCATGCGTTTCAGCAGAAAATTTAGCCATGAGGATAGTTTAAAATAGCAAGCTAATGTTCAATTATAACGAATTAACTACGCAACTTACACTTGTTTCAATATCATGGAATGATTCATAAGTAATAACTTGCATATTATCATGACTTTATCATCTCAGATCTACTATTGCCTCAATGGAATTACATCGACTTTTTTCGGTTACAAAATGATTAAAGCGATGTATCTTATATTACACGGCACGGACGACAATACAAGACTGTATTTTACCATCCTCAAGGACAAGAGATACTACTGAAAAAACATGATTAATGGTAAACAAAACTAACATTTTAATAGATCAATTTAGTCTTCATACAATCATTTAAATTTCAATATGCTTCATATATATATATATATATATATATATATATATATATATATATATATATATATATATACCTTGTAGATTCTGTTAGTGATTAATGTTTCAATCCCAGCTTGAGCTTATAGAGATTATTATATTGTTTTGTATTAATTAGTTTCGTTTATTGATTTTCTTAAATATTTGTTACAAACTTAATGTTAGCTTTAGATGAATTATTTTCAGTTGCAGTACGTTTTGAGCTAGTATTAATTGTCTTGTTCGATCAAGATTAATTGTATTAAGAATATGATAATATTTACGACGAAACTTATATAGGAAATAATTAGAAAATTAGAATAAAACAAAAATATTCCCAACGTGTTTCCTTTCAATAATTTTAATACTGGCGGGGGGCGTGTTTAGAAATTCTAAATGTCCTTAAATAATTCCGGTAATTTTTCTGGAAGTAATTTCCTGTCTGAAGTTTATAAGATCATTTTTTGTTCATTTTATAGTGAGAGTTACTTTTAGGATTACATTACGATAGAGCGTGAGAGCATATACAAACTTTCTCATATATATATATATATATATATATATATATATATATATATATATATATATATATATATGAATAAATATAGTCTTAAGGTGTGCTATATTTATGGGATAAAGTGTTCAATATCAGAGATAGAGCGTGTGTAAATATAAAAGTGAACATAGAAGTCAACATATAGAGGTGACAGTGTTTCATTCTAGACGCAATCGTCAGGCCACCAACTGCACTCGTGGACTGACGATTGCATCTAGCATTATACAGACTGTCGCCTCTAAATGTTGACATTTAAAAGTTCTAACTAAATGAATATCACGTAATGTGGTTATTTTCCTAAAATATTATGATAATAAATGATGATAAACTGTATATACTACAAAATGATTATTCAAAGTGTCCACAATTTTTCCATTAAAATATATTCAGAAATAGGAATAAAGGCCGGTGAGCAATGAATATTCGAATAACGACTGGAAGAATCAATTACAATAGAATTGATAATTATACATATCTATCTATCTATCTATCTATCTATCTATCTATCTATCTATCTATCTATCTATCTATACACATAAACACGCACACACACTCTAACACACACTCACACTCACACACATACATATATATAGATCGAGATGTAGATAGATAGACAGATACATAGATATATCCAAATGTAATGAGAACGAAAAAAATAGAAATATATATAGTTATATAGTTTGCCCATATGTAACAGCACATATATATATATATATATATATATATATATATATGTGTGTGTGTGTGTGTGTGTGTGTCTGTGTATATATATATGTGTATACATATATGTGTATATATATATATATATATATATGTCTATATATATGTATATATATGTGTATATATATATGTATATATATAAATATATATATATATATATATATATATATGTGTGTGTGTTTGTGTGTGTGTATCTGTTTAATTTTTATAACATTTTACATTTAAAATATTTTTAAGGTTTAATTGTATTTCATATACAAATTTATTTTTTCACCCGAAATTGATTAATGATTTTTATTTGTTAAGTGCTGTGTGGGTTATTATTACCGCGGCTCTAGTTGGGATATTGAAAGTACTGAGCGGCTACAGCATATACATTACAATCTTGCTAAAGTGAAAATACTTGTATTGATTACCCAAAGAATTAGACACACCCTGGGGCCATGTTTATTGACGGTATGCTAATGGATAGCGAAAGTAACGATTTCGCCATCAGCAAGATAAACGACGTTATGGCGTTCGAATGCCGAGCGAAGTGAAAACAATGGCAAGAATCAGAAAAATAACAGATCTTGACAGCGAGGAGAATGGTAAATACGAAAGAAAATCATAGAGTAGGCGGAATATAATTTAAAGTGTTCTTTTTTAAAATTTTATTTAAATAATAATAATAATTATAATAATAATAATAATAATATTAATAATAATAATTATAATAATATTGATGATAATAATAATAATATCAACAGTAATTTGGAGTAGACAGTAGAGGAACATGCTCTTACGCATAGAAAATAATAAAATATAATAGCTTTCTACCGGGAAAAAAATTGCTTTCAAACTAAACATCAAAAATTTACAACGGAATAGTTCCTGGAGAATATAAAGAACGTCTAAAGAAAACAGGTAGTAAATGAATATATGGATGAAAAATGCATAATTTCGCCTCGAATTATTTTAATCAAGAGAAGATTCACTATGTAGGCTTAACTTGAAAAAAGACTCTAATGTTTAATGGATGCCAGTTCACTGCTGTTAATTCCCCACTCCAAGTACTCCACTGACTTAAACGGGTATTGATATCACACACTTTGGGTCATGTCACTTACACCTTTATCGACTGTGACATGTGTTCTTAAATATAACGCGTGGAACTAGAACAGTCTACACCAGTGAGCGAAATACAGGGTTCAGTTCAACATTCCAAGTTCATGAGGAAGGCCGGAGCGTACAACGGCCGAAACGTTATAATAAATATGGCGAAGAAGATATAGGAAAATAGTCCGAATAATGTAAACAATGTACATAATAACTCATCTCATAAATATAGACAGATACTGAACGGCCGAAATGTTTTAATAAATATGGAAACAAAGATGGGGACAATAGTCCGAATAATGTAAATAATGTACATAATACCTCATCTCAAAAATATAGACCGATATATACATCTGTTGAAATAAATTTATAACTGATTATATGTCGAATACTTAATCTTACTTAATACTTCCTTATTATATATATTTCCGTGTATCTATATATCTCTTTACGGCTTTAATTTTTTAATATTTTCATATTAAAAATACTCTTTAATTTATGACTATCGCTTACAAATTTGGTAATATTTACATTTGCTCCGTATAAACCATAAGTTTTGCTATCATACGAATAGTCTACAGTGGCAAAACTTAATTATGGAAGTTGTACTAAAATCGTATATATATATATATATATATATATATATATATATATATATATATATATATATATATATATGAGAAGAAATATACTATTAATGTGTGCTATATTTATGGGATAATGTGCTCAATATCAGAGGTAGAGTGTCTAAAAATATAAAAGTGAACATTGAAGTCAACACTTAGAGGAGACAGTCTGTTTCATACTAGATGCAATTGTCAATTCTGACGATTGCGTCTAGCATGAAACAGCCTTTCGCCTCTAATTGTTGAATTCAATATTCACTTATATATATATATATATATATATATATATATATATATATATATATATATATAATTGAATAATATATTAATTGAATTAATATATGATTGAAAACTAATATCCTATTTCATGTGTGATTGTCCAGCCAGGAATCCTGACTTAAACTATTTTGTATTTGGTCTTGGTTAAAGAAAAAACTTTATATATATATATATATATATATATATATATATATATATATATATATATAAACTTTGGCAGGACTTGAAGTTATCTCTTATATATCACAAGTGTTCCTGGTATAAAATCTGTTAACTCTATTCTTGGGCAATTCGACTGATAGCGCTATCTGTTAACCATATCGAATAAATATATATATATATATATTGTTGAGGATTTCGGGATGAAATCCGATCTCAATTGAATGACAAACTCAGGAATGAAATATAACAAATAAATGTATTGACGTAATAGTACAATTGGTAATACGTTTAGTAGATCCAGAAGTGCGGCTAGCAGCAATGATAATATATATACAGTCCGGGAAATTCAGTATCGAAGTATGACTTCCTTCTGAGTCTACGTGCTCACAACTGTGATTCCTTACCTCACGCTATTGCTCTCTCACTGTATCACTTACTCCAGAGTATTCACCTGCAGCAGTACATGAACACAGTAGGCGAGTCAACTTGTATGAAAAAGGGGTAGACCTCTTAACACACACACACACACATATATATGTGGAGAGTCTTTTCAATCACCTTGTATAAACATCATAATATTAGTGATATTATTCCATGTGTTAATATTGATTCAATTATATACCTAATTAAATACATCTGTCGATATCTGAATATGCAAGAAAACACTGTGTCATCAGTATTATCGATTATCCAAATGATCATGTCGTAAAATCTTCATTTCTGTCTTTTCTGTATGATGACTTAAATAGAGTTTATATTAATATATATTTATGTGAATTTCAGCTACTTGACCATAATGCATGTTATTATTTTCTTTTTAAGGAAAATAATGTACTTTTCTTACTTTCTGAAATTCGTAACGACGTAATTCTGATGAAAATGTTTTGCTTGGGCTTATATGATGTATTGAACGCTTCTCTTAAGTAAAATTATGTTTCATTATATTTTTTCAATACAACTTTCCATATAATATTTTTATAACTACTGACAAGTGAACATTGTTGCATTGAGTGAAGCTCGTGTTAAGCTGAAATTCATTTATCTTGAATATACGCTGCTTACAGAAGGATTTTTCCACCTTGATTTCTCAGTGTGCCTAGGAACGCAAATATAATGGGAAGATATGTCGTGCGGATAAATCGTCAACCGATAATTCATCGCTCAGAAATTATTCTTCGCCTTTAGGCAACCATAAAAACGGGGCAAATATCCACCGTAGTGGCAATAACGTGTCGACATTTTGGTTATCCTGAAAAAAAATCATTCTCTTTGAAAGATAATAATATTCTAATCAATTTCTTTGTGGTTTAGTCGAGTTGAGAAAATGTCCCCTGGATCTCGAATTAAATATCATCATTTGAATTCTTGTAATATGGTAATGTCTTCAGCGTCAATAAATACTGCAGAGAAAATGAATTAGGTCATCACTAGATTCATCATCATTTCTTTATATTGAAGATTTGTCTATAACTTTCTATTTAATACATATCAGAAAAATCCAGACACCGTGAAAGGAATTTCGATGATTCGTAAAAAGTGAATGTCGAAATGACACTAGGAATATTTTCTGAACTTAATTATTCAATGTAAAACAAAACATTTTAATCATTATACTGTTCAACACCAAATTCATTGTTTATTTTTTTCTTTTTCTGATTTAGGATAATTTTGATGGGCTGAATCCCAAAATCCCATTGGTTTTGCTCAATGAAGTCAACTATCTGAACATAGCTACATATATTTTTGACTATTTTTTGTTCATGTACGAGTATTTTCACGTCATATGATATAACATTAATTTATATTTCTCGCAATAAACGAATTCTGAAGAATTTGCATGAACCAACTTATGATTAATTGTTTTTTTTTTTTAAATATTACATGTGAATGAAATTCCTTTGACTAAAAGATATTGAAAAACTAAGCCAGACGTATTCTGTTAAATCTGCGATGAATAAACAATTGTACCTGACAGAAGTCAAGTCATAATTTTCATAAAACGTGCTTACCATTCTTATTTTGATATTAAACTTGGTAACCATAAAGCTTGGGCGTCACACATGCACACAAATCATGCACAGAGTATGTGCGTCAGTGAACCAAAGGCAAGAAGTGTTGCCTAGTGTTTGGAATTCCCATGGTTTAGAGCGAGCCGACAAACCATGTCAGTGACTGCTACTTCTGTGCTATTTATGTGACTGTGATCAAGAGAATGAACCAAAGCAGACTCAAGTATTCTGATATTGAATGAGCACACCGTCTTGTAGCTCACTCTGATGGAATTTTAGTAACTGTCTTAGGAGAACATCCTGACATCAGTGACAAAGATTCCACCAGTGTTCCAAAGAAGAAGAAGGAGGAGGAGGATAAAGTAGAAGAAGGTGGATGAGAAAGAAGTAGAAGAAGGAGGAGGAGAAGAAAGAAGGAGGAGGAGAAGAAGAAGGAGGAGGAGGAGCAGAAAGAATAGAAGAAGATGAAGAAGAAGGAGGAGGATGAGAAAGAAGGAGGAGGAGAAGAAGAAGGATGAGAATAAGAAGAAGAAGAAGAAGGAAGAGGAGAGAAGAAGAAGAAGAAGAAGAAGAAGAAGAAGAAGAAAGAGAAGGAGGAGGAGAAGAAGAAGTTCTTAACGATGATGCTCCACATCCTTTTGCACAAAATGATCAAGTACACGATCTCAGCTAGTCAAAGTACTCTGCAGAGATATTGGTATCCAATTTGAACAAAACAACCGCCCTCCTATCTGACAGTGCTCGATCACATTTTACCACAACAGACACCAAAAGTTCCTCCGTTATTTCTTTGAAGAGGAAGAGTTGATGTACAATACAGATATTGCTCAGTTTCTTCATTAGTTTGTCGTGCCACAGTATGAACTCAAATATTGAAGTCTCTTCATTGACAGCAACAAGTGATCACTGAAATATATTCTGTTTCCCAACAGCAACCAGTTTGCCTCTGTACCCCTAGATCACTCGATCACAGCGAAGGAGAAGTATGATGCAGTTAAGTATGTACGGGAGAAAATTGGTTATGATCAGCATAAGTCGTTTAATTGTGTTGACCTAAAGATGGTGAATTATTTTTGTGGGGACAACTGTCCGGCTTCACCAAGTACCCATGCTTTCTGTGCATGTAAGATAGTAGGAGCACTGATCAGCATTACACAAAGAAAGACTGGCCTGTGCAGGAGGCATTGGTGCCTTACAGACCAAGGAACGTGGTCAACAATCCTCTGGCAGAAAGAGACAAGATAATCTCCCACCGTTGCAAATGACGCTTGCCATCAATATGCTGACTGTTTTAAGAAATGTTGGATGGAACATGAGCATCAAAATGCATTACTTATTCTCACATATGGTTTCCTGAGAATCTAGGATGAATCAGTAATGAGCAGGGGGAGAGATTCCATCAGGACATTGAGATGGAGACCAGGTATCAGGGACGCGGGGATGGAGTCATGATGACTGATTAATGTTGAACTCTGAAAAGAGACATTGTTGATCATGATGACGGTCGTCTTTAAGTATAGAATCCAGAGGTTAGCAGTGAATATTTCGAAGACAGTAGGGAAGCGTTGTTCAGGTTATCAGTATATATCCCGATAAAGTAGCAGAGCGTAGTTCAGTAGTTCTTCCTTCTGTTCTTCTTCGCCTGACAATTTGGCACTGGACATTCGGAGAGAGTAAACAAAATGGCCGCCTTTATACACGACGGATTGAACATTTTACGTCTTCTGATTGGTTAAACCTTCTCTTGGTGGATTATAAAATGAGTCAAGTCATTTTGACTAGCTCACTAGTAAATAAATCTACACAAAAAACTGCAACAGACATTGCTATTTCTTAGCATTCGATGTATTAGAAGAATCAGAAGTTCATGACCTGAATTTTGCACAATGATGAGGTAACGTTCATTTTATATTTATTTCTTTTATCAATATCTATTATTCAATTTACCGAAATTGAAATTTGTAACATTTATTAATACATTCCGTTAGAAAATGAATTTTTCTCCTAAAACCTGTTTTGGAAGAGAAATATTAACGAAAATAAACTGATAATGATACAAAAACGTAATCAATTCAAACAGAAGATCGGATCTTTCGAACTTACCATGAAAAAAAAGAAAAGAAAAAAAAAACCCTAACCTGATTGAGAAAAATCGATGTCATTTTGTATTCACTGGTGCTAAATGGTTCTAATTCAGTTGTAAATGTCATACCATTAAGTTTAAGTGTCTAATGATTTTTATTTGCCGTTCAAATTTAACAACTTAAGTCTTTGGCAATTTCAACCGTGGAAAGATTAAAAATCAAACAATGTGTGAATGTTTCAAGAGTGCCGTTGAAAAAAAATATTCGTAAATTCAAAAAAATTCCTGGTCGCTAGCAGAGGTGAAAACACCATTGACTGCTCGTTTATACCCTCCAGCTGAAAACATTGCTGCAGTGCACGAGAATGGGAAAGAAAATCCAGACCTCTCTATTCGTCATCGTTCACAGGAACTGAACCTCTCCACAACAACATTACATGGATTACAATTGCTGGTCGATTATATTGAAAAAAAAACATCGCGAAGTGCACGAAATGCATTTCTGTTTGAACGTCCAATTTCGCAATGAGCTTCGATAACTTTACAACCTTCTTTCATTGTTAATTCTTGCATGGTTGAAATTCCCAAAGATTTACGTTGTTAAATCTGGAAGAAAACAAAAATATCATTAAACTCTTAAAATTAATTCCTATGTTAATTTGGTCAGACTAATTAGAACAAACTTTATATATCGATATATATATATGTGTGTGCGTGTGTGTGGATTAAAGAAAACAAAGATAATTTCGATGTCCTCATGGGAGCACATGATTCAGCCCAAATAGCATATTTAATAAGTATATACATTTTAGACATTCTAAGCAGATTCTTAGACCCCCAAAACGTAGGGTTTTACAAAGATGAAAGACTTATTGTTATACATAATACCAATGGTCCTCTAATATCCAAACCACAGAAGAAAATATTTAAGTCCTTCCAAGTTTTGGGATTTACAATAGAAATATCGTCAAACCTAAAGATCGTAAATTTTCTAGATGCTATTTTTAGTCTCTACAATAACACATACTAACACTTCCAAAAGGAAAACCAATCACCCATATATATATATATATATATATATATATATATATATATATATATATATATACATCAACTCAAACCACCCGAAAGCAATTATAAAGCAAATTCCAAATACAGTACATACTAGAATAAACAAATCGCCTTCTAGCAAAACAATTTTTAACCAGAATAAATCGACATACAATAAAGCCCTATTAAAAATAACTTCAAACAAACATTAAATTATATAGATAACCCAATTTATAACATAAACACTACGTCTAAAAATAGGAAAAAGATTATATTGCTCTACCATGCATTCTCTAAACTATCTAATATAAATATCGGGAAATACTTCCTAAATCTAATAGATAGGCATTTTAGTAAAGATAAGCTATTGAAAAAATGATTAATGAAATGAATCTAAAAATTAGTTATTTATCCATGAGCAATGTGGAAAAAATTACAAGCTCTCACAATAGCTAAATCATTAGGGATCTTATTGATAACCAATTAAAAAAAGAAACGTCTGCCTGTAATTGCAGAGCAACACCTCATTGTCCAGTAGGAGGAATCTGCATGGCAGAAAACATCATATAAGATTCCACAATTTCCCCCAAGGAAAATGTAAAACAATATATATATATATATATATATATATATATATATATATATATATATATATATATATTAGAAAGGAACAGATAGCAAGAAAGCATTTTTAAAAAGCCAAAAAAGAACGACCGGTTTCGTCCCAGGACTTATCAAGTATTTATTCTGGGAATTTAAAAGCGTGTAAATTATTTAATTATCGATTGTAATTAAATGGGGGAAAAATCAATGGAGAAAGTGTATCGCAACACTCTCTTACATTGATTTAATTCGTTTTTCCCGGTTAGTTGGCTATTCTAACGATTGTGGAGATTAAAAAATTGTTTGCATCTATGCAGACAAAATTAACTTATCTAATTCGTAAATGGTTTGGATGCAGTGACGAACCTACTGGAGAAGGAATTATTTTTAATTATACTTCCTATGAGCCTTCTAATTTGGAGACTCGTATCTTGGCTCACGGTTTGGATTTTTGTGTTCCATTTTTAATGCTTGACCGCGAGAAAATTTTCTCAGAGTATGAGATTTTATATGCACAAGTTTGTAGACTTGTCCCTCACTCTGCTGAGTCTCTGAGTGATTTTAAGGCCAAACTTAATAGTTATGACCATTCCTATGCTGGTTCTTCGGTCTCTTCATTAGAGTCCAAATGGGGAGAACAACACCGCCGGGTAATTTAAAAATTTAAAAAATAATTATAACCTGGTTATAACTAAACCTGATAAGCGTGTTGGTGTTGTTTTACTGGACTATTTTGAGTATGTTTCTAAGATGGATAATATACTCAGTGATACATCAAAGTTTATAAAATTAGGTCCAGTCGAGACCTATGATCATACTGCCACGATTGAAACTACATTTCAAAGGCAATTATTAAAGTGGGTCAAGAGTGGCTTACTCTCCTCTGAAATTTCAGAGTTAATTACACCCACTGGGTCCATTCGTCCCCGTCTGTATGGGTTACCCAAAATCCATAAGGACGGTGTTCCCTTACGACCCATTCTGTCTATTATTGGGTCTTCCCAGTATAAAGTCGCTAGTTGGCTCTCGAATGTGCTACAACCAGTTTTGTCGCTCTTTAGTACATATTGTATTAAAGATTCCTTCTCCTTTGTGGAAATTATACGTAATTCTTCTACTAATGGTGGGTTCATGTGTTCGTTTGATATCTGCTCCCTGTTTACATGTGTTCCCATGTCTGAGACTATTGAGATGTGTTGCGATATATTGTATCGTACGTCTTTTTCTCCTCCAGATTTTCCTGAGGGTATATTTGTTGAGCTTATGAGGTTCGCCACTGCGTCTGTCGAATTTAGCTTTAATAATATTATGTATCGGCAGATCGACGGGGTAGCTATGGGTTCGCCTTTGGGTCCAGCGTTGGCGAATATCTTTGTCGGTTTTCATGAGGCTTCCTTATTTACTCCTATTTTTCGTCCTCTTATGCATCATCGTTATGTTGATGATACCTTTTGCCTCTTTAATAATGAGGCGGAAGCTGACAAATTTCTCACCTTAAGTTCACCGTAGAGAAGGAGTCTAATTCTTGTCTTTCCTTTTTGGATGTTTTTGTCCATAAGATTGATGACAAGTTTGAGACTTCTGTATTTAGGAAGGCCACTTTCTCGGGACTTTACACGCGTTGGGACTCCTTTTGTCCCAGACAGCGTAAGATTAATTTAATCAAGTCCTTAATTTACAGGACACTTAGGTTATGCTCAGAGGGTTTTCTCTGCGGTGAAATTGACTTTCTTAGAATGACATTATCAAAAAATGGATATCCGTTGGATATTTTGGAATCCGTTATTCAAGATGTCATCAGTAAATTCTATAGGGAGAAGCCGCAATTAGCTGATAAATGTCCTGTTTATTTGCGTCTTCCCTATATTGGTACAGAGGGTGAGATTTTATCAAAACGTATTTTACGTTTAATTAATAGCTGTTATTTTTCGGCAAAGGTTAGGGTAATATTCGGTACCCGTTTTGCTTTCTCTTCCATTCATAAGGATGCCCTACCTCCCCATCATGTTAATTCAGTGATTTACCAATACAAGTGTAGTTGTGGACATGACTACATAGGTATGACGTTCCAGCGTTTGGATTTAAGAATTAAACAGGATTTACCCTCCAGGATTTTGAGTCCGTTCTCTATAAATAGACAATTCACTAACAGTTCTGGTTCTGCCATTGCTAAACATTTGATAAATAGAAGGGAACGTGTGGAAAATTTTAGTGGTGACCGATTTATTATTTTATCGAGGTCCCACTGCACTTTTCACCTCAAGGTCCTGGAGTCCTTGTATATCAGATCCCGTGAGCCTTCCCTTTGTAAAAAGAGGGAATGCTTGCTGGGTCGGAATATTATTGGACTCTAGTCTCCTTGTAATTCATAATTTTTTTTCCCCATTTAATTACATTCGATAATTAAATAATTTACACGCTTGTAAATTTCCAGAATAAATACTTGATAAGTCCTGGGACGAAACCGGTCGTTCTTTTTTGGCTTTTTAAAAATGCCTTCTTACTATCTGTTCCTTTCTATTATTAAATTCTGTACCACAAAAAACTTATATATATATATATATATATATATATATATATATATATATATATATATATATGCGGGAATTTTGAAACACCGTTTTCACAACCATAGCCATTCCTTCACAAATGAATCCCAAAGACACCAAACTGCACTATAGAAACACTATTAGGATTTACTGGAAAACATCTTCATTCCACAAGTGAAATAGAGAATTATCTCTAGGGCTTGAACTCCACGAAATTTCAGAGACTTACGTGACCTATGTATTAAAGAGAAGATCCTAATAATAAAGCATAAAGATCCTGATGACCTACTAAGCCAACACAATGAGATGATCTTTAAATGCAAACATAGAAATAATATCAATATAACTCACTAAATTCGAAAAAAAAATCACTGTCAGTTATAATATAATATATATGAAGATGTATATGAGCATAAGCACATTGATATACATTCTTACCTTTTGGCCCTGATTTAATATATGTAT
Source organism: Acanthosepion lycidas (assembly GCA_963932145.1). Classification (NCBI taxonomy): domain Eukaryota; kingdom Metazoa; phylum Mollusca; class Cephalopoda; order Sepiida; family Sepiidae; genus Acanthosepion; species Acanthosepion lycidas. The sequence goes on along the minus strand of OZ010594.1, from coordinate 96,000,053 downwards.
ATATATGTGTAGATATTTATATACGATTGTAAATATTGTCGTGTATTTATATATGAGGATGATTTTATGTACACATATGTACGTGTATATATTTGTATGTATACATATGTGTATATGAGCTTCTATATGCATATGTGGATATATGTGTATATGTACCGCATCTGTATATGTATATATATATATATATATATATATATATATATATATATATGTGTGTGTGTGGATACGTCTGTAAATATATATATATATATATATATATATATATATATATATATATATATGTGAGTGTTTGTAAATTTAGATATGTATATGTATATATCGATTCATGTGTATCGGGTTGCATATATATATATATATATATATATATATATATATATATATATATATATATACGAACTTATATATGTGGTATCTATGGATATAAGTATCAGATATATTTGCATGCCTATATATGTATATATGCGTGTATCTTTGTATAAATAAAGATTTAGTGTACGTACAGAACTTTTTATTCCCTTTTAATCTTAATACCTCTTGAAATAATTTGTTATTAGACCTGGAGATAATCTCAATTTCAATTGATTAATTAGATTTAAATTAAAAATTACTTTTTAACAATTATTCACGATATTAAAATTATTAAAATTAAAAATATTATTTTCTTTAAATTTAAACACGTAATACACTATCTAAAGTTAACCGTAAAATTTAAGAAAGAAATTAAATATGTACAAAGATGGATGCGTGTGGAAATATGTATATATAATTATGTGCATATGTATGTGCCTGTATACCGATTTGTATCGATACATGTGTATGTTTCTATGTATGTGACTGTACATGTATATGAATGTATGTGTATGTATATTTTCGTAAATATGTATGTGGTGTGTGTATGTAAAACAGTATTCTTTTCACTATTACATTCAAATCTTACTCCATCTTGATTTGAATCTTAAATTTTAATTATACTATATTACCCATTTAAAAATAACTTCAAATTAAATTGATGAATATCATAATAATAATGATTTTACCTTAACCGACATTCACAATATTAAAATATTACTATTGTAAATATTTATTTTTATATTGGTTTATTAATATAATATTCAGTTTAGATTGAATCTCTAATTTATTTGTGGAGAAGTTAATATTTAAATGTCTAGCAAGCATTAAATCTAATTTATTATGATTTTAAGCTTTTAAATTACTATCAAACGTTAAGATCTGTGTCTATCTCATTTGCTAAAGGTATAGCACCCTTCTTTCTTCCTCCAAAACCATACGTCCATTTCTTATCTCTTTATTTCACCCACTTTTTCCTTTTTACATTTTTTCTTTTCTTTTTGGCCGATTAAATAGGTCAATGGCTGATCTTTACCCCGCCCCTCCTCAATATTATGTATTGTAATAAAAATAATTTTTAAAACTCTCCTGTCTAAACTCGACCATGCCTATCACACTATTCCTCACCACCCTCTATGTCACTTTATATAAGATTAATACTGTCCTTCAAAAGTGTAAATTTTAAATTCATTTTTTCGACCTTGAAAGTGAAATCTGAAGATCCAGAGTAAATAAAATAACTGGTGGCATGAATTCTAACTAATGGAGCCTGAAATTGGTCTGTTTTTTTTTCTTTAAATTATATATATATATATATATATATATATATATATATATTATTATTATTATTATTATTATTATTATTGTTGCTGTTGCTGCTGTTGTTGTTGTTATTATTATTACAGAGAAAATAATTAGTTCACAAGAAAATCCAAAATTGCCCCATAGAGGAAATAGGCGCTTATCTCAAGCAACGAAAATTTTCGGAACTTATTCAACCCCAGTATATTCCCACACGAATTTCAACATTCGAAATAAGATTATTCCCCATATCAGTTAACTTATTGTTTTATTCTGTACTCATGAAAATGTGTATTGAAGTAAATCCAAAGAGAAAATCCTGTTTGGTGTATCGAAAGTAGCGATAATAAAAATAATCTGATTACACTTAGAATCCCCAAATATAATGTTCTGTGTTCCATTGAATTTTGTCGATAATGGTGAGGGATAGAACATGTGGTATTTTAGCATTTCACGGCCACCATATAAAATTTACCAAAACTATATTCTTAAGAGTTCATCGACGAACTTGATTCTAACAAAAGGAATGATACCATTTCACAATCACATTGTTAATATCAAAATTTCACACGTAAAAAATCTTTTCCTATCCGAGAATTTATGATAGTATAAAATAAAATCAGATTAAAAATATTTTAATGTAGTAAATAGCCTTGGGTCTTTTTCATCTTAACAGTACAAAATTGTTCCGGAAACGTTTTCCCCATTAACGTGCAATATCTCATATAGATTTCTTGTTACTATTTTTCTCATCTAACAGGAATTCACGAAAAATGGCAAAGGCGGATTAATAGTAAACAAGTGTCATTGTAAACGATTTTCACTAGGCAATTAATTTTATTTGAGAGGTATACAACAGAATCGAAAGTAAAGCGAATTTCAATGATATATATATATATATATATATATATATATATATATATATATATATATATATATATATATATATATAATGGATAACATTGTTTGAAATAGAATACACATTTATCTACTAGTGTCTAAGACAATCCTGCTTTCCCGAAAGAGAAAAAAATAAAATCTATTAAGCAAATTGATTCCTCAGAGGTTTCAATCCTGCGGCTCGTCGTCATTCTTCATACAAAACACACGTACTGAACTTATATACACATGGCATAATTAGAAAAAAACAGAAATGTGTAGATGTAGAATGAGCCGAAGAAATAACAAGAAAGAATAACAGAATAAGACCATAACTCAATAAACAAGATAAAATCAGATAATAATAGAAATCGTAGGATTCCTAAAAATTAAAAGTTGAAACCTCATAAAAGAGCAGCAATCATGTAATGAGTACATCAGATCATTTCCGCAACGCAATGATGAAACATTACAAAACATGTATATAAATTTAAGCATGGTATTAGAACCAAATATTTTCCCCATGTGACTGACTACCTGAATATAACGTACTACTAGATTAGCAACTATGATCTACAATTTTTATTGTGGAAATAGATAAATGTAACGAGTACTTCTCGAAATGTTTCTTTTCTCGCACTTCCCAATTATAGACGATTCATCAGTTTCTTTGCTTCTGTGTAACTAAAATCTTCAAAAATTTAAATGCAACATCAATCGCCAGAATATGTTTCCTGGAAATTGCTCAATTTTTTAAATAACTGAAATAACAATATCTAATGTATTATCGTCATGATTAATCGGATCAAAGCAGTAGAGTAAAAAGTTATTGTAATAGAGATGCAGTCAGTGTTAAATAATTTCGAGATCAAGGAAATTATGGAAATAATAAAACATATACACAGAGTGGGGAAGCACAATTTACAAAGAAAGTTTAGTTGCTTTTTCTCAGCACGTAGGACGCCATTTTTTTAAACCTACCATATGTTGATGACACAACCATATTTAATATTATTAATTATATCAATTCAAAAAACTTTACCCATATGAATAATCAGAAAAGCATACATGAAGGAATCTGTGACTTGCTAAATGCACTTGTTACTCCAAATTCATTTCAAGAATAGTTCGAGTGTGCCTAAAGACTGTTTATAATGTAAAAGAAGACGATGACTATGCGTGGAACTATTACTTGGAAGTCTGGAAGAGGAGGAAGTAATAAAAAACGTACAAAAAGATTTATCAAATTTTTGAGATCCAAAATCCTAAAGAATCCAACAAAATCAATAAGGAAAATGGCAGTTGAACTTGAAGTAGACAACAAGACTACCAGAAATGCAGTAAAATTTGATTTGGAGTTAAAATCTTACAAAAGAACATCAAAATATTTATTAACAACAGCCTTGAAGAAAAAGACATTGGCAAGGTGCAAGAAAATTATCACATGGCTCAAGAAAAAATCCTCTATTGTGATGATCTTTTCAGATGAAAAGATCTTCACTATTGATACTGTTCAAAACCGTAGCAATGGCAGATATATTTCAAAGTCGAAAGCTGAGGATAAGAGAATCTTCAGAACAAAATATCCTGCTCAAGTTAGCTTTTGGTGTTGTGGTTTCCGATGGAAAAACGATGCGTATAAAATTCTACAAACCTGGTGATAAAATCAACGATGGTACTTAATACAGGACTCTAAGATACAATGTATTGCTATGGCTTAAAGCCAAGTAACCCGATTGAAATTATTTTTGGACACAATATGGTGCTCCGGCCCACACAGCTAGAAAAATACATGTTTTTTGAAAATCCAACTTTGGTAATTTTGGGGAATCAAGTTTATGGCCGGCCTCTACCCCAGATCTGAACCCTATGGATTATGCGGTTTGGAACGTTTTAGAACGTATTACCAACAGAATATCATTCAGAAATGTGGAATCTCTTTAAAATGCTATCAGAGAAGAGTGGAAGGAATTATCTCCCGACTTTATTGTAAAAACATGTGCAAGTTTCAGGAGGAGTATGAAAACAGTTATTGAGAAAAAAGTTGGACACATAGAATAAAAATATGTTCTAGCATGTAAATTTTTTTGTGGAAAATAAATTCCTTCCAGTTTCAGTAAATTAACTGGCCATTTAAGGTCTGTAATTCCTGTCTCAAAATATTGTAAATTTTGCTTTCCCACTCTCTATACTAAAGTAGGAAAATAAGAGAAAAAGTTATGACATTGATCTTCATCGGATAGTCTAAGCAGGAAAATATAAATAAATATGAGTTCCATCTGAAAATGTGCTTCTTGAGATGTATGCGTAAAATAATCATTCGAAATCTGCCTCTTGGAACTGAGGGAGAATTAGGTCGGAAATAAGAACAGTGTGATTAAGTTTAAGACATAAGAAAAATATATATAGTATTCATGATCAAAATGATATTGCAGTGAGCAAGACAAATGTCGCCGGACGTATATTTATGTCACATCGATTAAGCAAAATCACAATGTTCTATTTGAAACCCTCAGAAAAATAATTTATTTTAGAAAGAATCAATAATCCAGAACATTTATTTGGAGCAACCAGCTGCATAGGGATTGAAAACGAATTAAACAAGTACAGATAAGGGCGTAAGACAGAATGATTTACGGTTGTCAGCAGTGGGAACAGCCTGAATGAAAGATACGTTTTCAAGATATCAGAAACTAGCAAGTACAGAAATTTGATTATCTGGGAAGGAGTTTAACAGACGACAGAAAATGACAAAAGAATTGGAACAAGCATTGGAATCGCAAAATATATTTTCAGATGATAAATAACGTATTAAGTAACAGGGAAATTATGATGGAATAAAAAAAAGTGTACTGAAATATTTTTCAATAGTAATCGTTATATATGAATAGTGAATGCAGAAGATTTATTTAACAGGTATGTAATTCTACAAAAGGATAATGTGAATATAATTACCAGCGATTATGCCTTAAATAAAATAGGTAAAAATCTTGATTTTATTTAGAAGCAGGAAATGGCAGTTGAAATTTTTGGACAACTGATGACAAAAAACCTTAAGAATTTCACGCACAAAGGATATGTTGAAGATAAGAAGCGTAGATTTTCGCAGCATGTAACCTGTCTAAAATGGTTGTGTAAATGCATGGAAAAACAGGAATTGTGAGGGATAATTAAGAAACAGTCATTAGTTAGAGCTACGATAAAAATGAGTAAATTTCGATGTGCATAATACAGAATCGTAAGTTATAAAAAATTATTTTACTTAAGGAGCATACATATACGCTTATATAAATTCACTGAAAGAACCGATTTAGTTTCCTTTCTTTCAGCAGAGTCAGGTTTAGACCGACTAGAGTGACAAGGAGTAATAAATTTCTATTTCTCAACAGATTATGTAATTTTCAGTGGTGAGCAATAATATGAATTTATTTTCGGGTTGCATGATTATATACACGCTCTATCTCTGATATGATACATGAAATCTTATAAATATATTAGGGTGGTGCAAAAATAATGACGTAATAATGTCGTTTTTTGACGTTAAAATAGGTAAAAAACGACATTATTACGTCATTATTTTTGCGCCAACCTAATAGCACACCTTAAAACTATATTTCTTCATATATATATATATATATATTCAATATCGCTAAACAATTGCAATCATGTTTTGATGTGTATCAGTGCGTCCCATCAGGCGATAGTCAATAGCACGATGAGATGCACTGATACGCATTGAGACTTGATTGCAACAGTGTAGTGATTCTGACATGTTTTTGGTATAATATTGTAAAATCATTAATAACGCTCTAATTCTTATTAAATCTCTCTTTTAAATTAAATATTACGAACTGTTATATATATATATATATATAACTGTTATATATATACATATATATATACATATATATATATATATATATATATAATGATATATATATATATATATATATATATATATATAATGATATATATATATATATATATATATATATATATATATATATATATATACTCGTAAAGACACGCCTGAATTAAATTAAATTTCTCTTAATCAGACAATTAAACTTTTCTACACATAAAATCATAAAACACTGATCATTTAATCATTAATCAATGATTTTCCAATTCGACGTATCAAGCAGATGAGTTCCTAGGATACCGACAGCCCGACAAAAGCACATAAGATTTGATTATAGTGGTGAAGGTTTCGTGCTGAATCATCCGCACTTTTTTAAAGGCCGGATACAGAGACGTGGTGCACTAGGTGCCACAATGTCCCCAAACGACTCTCCGCAGGTTTTGAATTCAGATTTTTGCTTCTCCTAGTGTAGCTGCCAACCAAGACTATAGAGTCCAGTCTGTCGTGCTATTTAATCAGCGAGAAGATGATTCACACCTTTCCCAAGGGTACTAGCACGTAAGTGAATGTAATGGGTTCGACTGGAATTAGAACTCGGCTCTCCGATTCCTCAATGCAAGCCGCTATCAATTATTCAACCGTGACTCTACATATAGATGACAAAGTTAAAAATGTTTTTCCTAATATTGTTCTTGATTTATAAAAATATATATCCTTATTTCATCTACCCTATATAAATACATACATAAGTATTTAGATATGAGATTTATATATAAATTACTTCAACGTGGAAAGTGGTATAAAGATTTGAATTATAGACAATAATGCAGTGGATATCAACTAATCTCTAACTGTGTCACGGTTTTGGGCAATGACAATTAATAACAACAGTATTATGCTCTTTCATAACTTTGGTTCACATTCTGCCGCTTTAAGAGTTTCGCTTCTCATAATTTTCTCAGAGGACATTTCTGTCTTTCTTTTGTCAAATCTTTCACACCTATTTGCAACAGTACCAAGACAATTTTGATATTTAATTTTCCTCTCCTATGCGACGGTTTTATTTTTTCTTTGCCACAATGCTGTCTCTGGTATCTCATTTTGTGGAACCTTGCATTTCTAACCGTATAATTCTCCAGGCATACCACTATTGGTAGAACGATATACTTTTCTATTGAGACGTCTCATTAAAAAAACAATATCGTTCTACCAATGGTTCTATGCCTTTGTCATCGAATTGTTATGGGTATTGTCGTTATATGACATATAAATTGCAGCGGTTATATCGAAGGATGCATTGATGAATAAAAAATCTGAAACTACCTAAGAATATTTTCAGATGTTTATTCATTAATTGTTCATTTGTTATAACGGTTGCAATTAATGTCATATAACTGAAAACGTCATAATAATTAGATGACTAAAGCAAAGTGTGCCCACTTCCTTTTAACAAAGAGATATCATAATTTATTAAGGGATCCAATTTGTTTCTGATTGATTCAACACATCTTTTCAGTAATGGCTATCAGTAAACATCATCCATAGCTGGGAATCATAACGCTTCATTCGCGTAATATTACGTCGATGAAAAATTGATTTCCTTTGTTGACGAAAAACAAATCTTTCTTTTTTACGTAAAACGATATGATTCACTATAGATTTCAAATATAAAATAGTAAAAATAATATAAAAAAGAATTTTAAATAATTTTAAAAATATGAAAGATTTATTCTTAAAAATAAAAATAAAATCAATGAAGCATATCTAGATAAAATATCAACCAATCTTCAGCTTCACGGAAAACACTAGGTTTTGAAGGTAAACATATAGAGACTTTGATTAAATTCCTATGTTATAAAAAAATAAATATTTTGCAACCAATTAAAATATAATCGGAAAAATTAACTACACGAACATTATATTATTTAAGAAAAATCTAATTAGAATGAAAGTTTAAATTACGATTCTATGTTTTGACAGGGAGAATATTTTATCAACCTTTCTATCCAAATTACTAAAATTTTATTTCATATTTGTAATATTATATTTATTTTCGACATCTAATTTATCTTTTTACTTATTTTTACTTCCAAAATATTCCAGAACAATTTAGAAAAATAAATCAATTCTATGATTAAATGTCAATCTTTGTGAAAAGTCAATGGATAGTAAGGGTAAAGTATGTTTTGCAATAATTTTATCAATAGAATTTCCACGATTTTACCTGTACGTTCTTAGCGTAGACCAAGACTTGGATGGAATCGTTTTATAAGTGGGAATACAATACAAATTTATTGCTGTACACGTGCAATCCCTTTAAGATCGTGCAACAAGCCATTTAACATCAAAGAGAATTTCAAAGGCCACTTCTTCAGCGACATGTGTCTCGCGGAACGCAGCAAGTCAGCGGCGACGCAAGAATTTAAAAAAAATAGTCAACAAAATTTGTAACAACAAATTAGTGTAATTTTTCGAATTTGATAGCGTGGTTTACAGAGATTTGAAAACATTGCAGGAATGAAATAAAGGCCTTTGGTTATCTTCCTCGATTATATTTTCTTTGGTATGAAAATTTCTGCCTGCTTATAGCCCAAAAATGATTTTCTTCAGATATTAAAAGCAGTACTTCCGATTGTGATAAAAAATCCGATTTATATTTAAAATTGCCATAAAGATTATATGCGTCTCTTTCACATCACACATACACGTATATATATATATATATATATATATATATATATATATATATATATATATATATATATATATATATATGGGTGTATGTTTTTAAAATTTATAAAGGGTACTTCGACGTTATAACGGGGACTCCGACGTTTGTGTATGTGTATATACATACATACATACATACATACATACATATATACATACATACACACATATACACACACACACACATATATATATATATCGTGAACAATAAATAAGGGTGCCTTTCGTTTTATACTTATGCATGTGAAGAAAATCGGATAAGGGATAGACATATTTCGTTTGTGATTTCATGTGTGATACTAGATCAGAGTGGGCGTCCAGCTGAACGGTTAAAGTTTGTGAGTTGTCCATAGAGCACCTCTTCGGGAAGCTATGATCATGACAAGCTAAGTTGTATCTTTAATAGATTAGTTTGTGATATGCCTATGATATTGTTATGTTTCTTCAGTATTATACTATTCTTGACTCTGTCATCCCATTTTATATCACATATTGTACGAAGATAGCGCATGTGAAAAGTGTCAAGTTGATTTACGTGCTTGCAGTACAGGGTTCAAGTTTTAGTACCATAGAGATATAATGATTAATTATTTTCTACAGGCTTTAACAAAGAGAGGTAATACAGTTTCCGATGCTAAGGTGGTACTACCACCCCTGGCGTCAGTAACAGCTTTTGCCACAGGACAGTGTATTGTTTTGTATGTAGAAGTATCAGAAACCTGCGATTTTGTTTCAAATATAAGTCAGATTTTCAATGTTGTATTAAAAGCGTTCGCATTTGATTGTTAAGCAATACACTACGCGCTTGTATCGACCGTTATCAATGACGTAGACTGGAAGGTAAACAGATGTGTGTCACCTTGGAAGTAGCACTGTGTACGAAGATGGTTTTAATTAAATGCTTTTGGATCTTGCCCAGATCCAACACGATGCTTGTTGTCAAAAATTAATTTAAAATAATATATATATATATATATATATATATATATATATATATATATATATATATATATTAGGTTGGTGCAAAAATAATGACGTAATATTATCGTTATTTCACGTTAAAAATACGTAAAAAAACGACATTATCACGTCATTATTTTTGCACCAACCTAATATATATTATATGATATTGATAATTTAGAGGTTAATTTGGGCAAAAAAGGTAGTGTAAATTTTATTATTGCATACTATAAATAATAACTTCATAATATCCAAGTATTTTAGGCTTTAATCCCAATTGATAATTTAATTTTCTTTTGGTTCTCTGTTTTCAAAGTTAACATACATTTCGATATTTGTGTTTCTGCGACGATTATGTAATTTGTTACTGTTTATAACAGATTTATATATTTAAATAGAATGTTAATTTTAGGGGGAGCGTCTAAAACGCGTAATATATATAATGTTTATATACGTACACGATATGCTTTTTCAAGTGTTGTAGCCGAGTCGGGGATAATGGAGATGATCCAACTTTTTATAAAATGCTTTCGTCGCTTGTGTCACAGATAGCTTAGAGGCAATATTTCAGCTCCAAACCGGAGAGAATAACTACTGTCTCATAAGAAAATGCTTGTGAAAAATGCAGTTAGACATCCCAACACGGTTGTCCATAGAGGGAAAGGAAAAACATGATATCAAACCTCCGCTCCTTTTCGGTCATATCCAAATACGGAAGGAATTTGTCTGTCAACAGTGACAAGAAGCCGGTCCGAAAACGTGATTCTCTGTATTTATTTGTTTCTTATCATTACCGTAAAGAGTAGGTCTTCTAGTTGAAGCAGCGCATGGCCTCCATATTCTATCGTTTAGGCCTGCATCTTGGAGAGGACATTCCTTTTATCTGGCGGGATAGACGTCTTACTGATGTGTGTATATATATATATATATATATATATATACATATATATATATATATACATATATACATATACATATATATATATACATATATATATATACATATATATATATATATATATATATATATATATATATATATATATATATATATATATATATATATGGACAATTTCTGTATAAGTTATGTCCAGAATAGGAGAAAAATGTAAGAACACATGAAAAAATTCAATAAAATATAACCGCAGTTATATATATATATATATATATATATATATATATATATATATATATATATATATAAGGGGATAGATAGGGAGAGAAAGAGAAAGAAGGATCTAGAGAGAAAGAAATAGATATATATGATCTTGTCTGCGAATCTTGAAGTTCGATAGATATGAATTTTGAAAACATCTCTACTCCCTGTTGATCTATTTTTTTATGCTGATCCCTTTGCTCATAAAAATCTGCTCGCTTTTGAATACTTTAAATTCATGAAATATTCTGGACTTCCTCTTTTATTAAGCGTTAACGATCTCTGTTTTACACACACGCACACACACACACGTATATATATATATATTACATTCGACAGAACGTTTGAATATGTAACAGAAAGAAAAAATATGAATTTAATGAGTGTCTTTTAATTAAGCTTTTCGATAATGATTTATCGAAACCTATGATTTACGTGTTGTTTTTCATTAGTCAAATAGATATTAAACCTTTATATATTATGCTCTTAGTTGCGTATGTTTGTGCGTTTCAGGATTTCATATTTCAGACATTTGTACATCTTTCTGGTTCTTTACAATTTCTAAAAATGACAGGGGGTGGAAATAGTAACGTTGTCCCTGTGCGCCTGTGCATCACATTTCTAGATCGGGAGTTGGTTTTGTCGGTAAGTTTGTTAACAGTTGTTTAATGCACGTTATAAAATGTTGAGTTTGATTCTGAGTTTGAGGAAAAAATCATATGTATTGGGAAGTTTGGCGGTATATTTGAGCCTGTGTTTGTGTGGGGGGGGTTGATTTATTTCTTTTGTAGACATTATTATTATTCTCAAATGTTATATATTGCATCTTCCATAGCTATCTGTATCTTACATTCTTCATTTATGTATTTTATGAATTATATTGCTATGAAAAAATATTCTATCAGATGAGTGGACATCGATATATGTATTAATATTCATTCTAAATATTTTCTTTGTGATAAAACATAATCGTTTTTACTAGGTTTGAATTTTAAAATTAAAGTAATAGTTAGTTTTATTTATGTGTGTTCGGGGAGGGTTCAGTATGTTGTTCCACCGGATATCTCTCTTGTGTTCATAGCTTTTCAGCGTCTGGAAGTTTCAGCTATATAACTCTTACGGCATAGCATGCATTTGCTATTATCTATTTAGACTAGTTCTCACAGGGAAGCACCATGCCTTGAGTGTTTATTGGAACGTAAATTCAAACCATACCTCAGGTGGAATTTCAACATATGACCCTGCGCCAAAGATACTGGAAAAGGAATTGGTTCCCTGTACCAGACATTAATTAACTGACTGCCCTTTATCCTTTGAAATTACAAGCACAATTTAGACAGAAAACAGATTACTGTTTCCATAAATGAGAATTAATTGACCAGTTTCAACTTTCCAGTCACGATAGCGTCCAAAAACAAGTTCTCGTCCTTATGGGTGATGAATTAATTCTCATCCTACAGCCACTTTCCCACAGATAAATCGTTGCAAGCCTTTTGCACGGAAGGCTTCAGACGAAAGACTTCATATTTTTCCATCAGTTCTAACCGTTACGACTAAGATCCACCATGCCACACATGTTGTAGTAAACCACCCTCGTTCCCCTTCTGTATCTTACTCTGAAAAACTCGTCCCCTAGTAGATTTTCGGTCTTGAGGATTGTGAAAATAATCGGAAAAAATCCCGACATTTGATGGTATATTGGTTCTATGCTCTCTGACGATGATTAGATCTTTTATCTTCTTGAATGTGGTAGTTATTATTCTATTGTCGCGGATGAGTATAGTATATTGGACGAGCGCATCATTAATTTTGTATTATTTCTTGTTAGTTTAGAAAACAATAAAGCAGCGTGTATGATTCTACACTCCAACTCTTTGAAACAACTCAGTATGCATAAAATTAACATATTATATACTAAAAATTCAAACAAGTGACAATGAAAATGAAATTCAAAATAAGATTATTTGGCTTCTTGAGACCAACTTATACTCATATAGTTGGATCCTTTGCTGTGAAACAAAGTTTGACAATTTAGCTTCACAAAAATTAGCCCAAACTTTCAATTGCTGAGGGCATCTACGCACTCATGTAGAAGGAAAAAAGATTTTAAATGAGACAGAATTTAGCAGTGGCTTGATTACGACTAAAAGTAAAAACGTAAGAGTTTCAAAGCAACTACCCGCTGCCCTGAACAAACGACAAGGAAATAATAAATAAATGAAATATTTGGGATCAAAGAGACACTCTCCCGGAAGCTGCGAATACTTAGTTTTATATAGTCAGGCCGTATTCTACATAAGAGCAGTTGCAGGCAGAGATTCACATATAGAGAGAAAAGAGCTGTCCGACCATACATTCATGGTTTGATTATAAATAGATATACGGATGGATGGAGATCTAGCTGGTATAAGTAGTTTCTGTTCCGATATTGCATTCTGACTGAGAATAAAATTAGAACATCCAATCATCACTTACCTACTCTTTGCCAGGAAGATTTTACACGGATAAATTAATCAGTTTTTCGCAACCAAGAGAAGTATTATCTTCTTCACCACTACGATATCTTAAAAAAGCCTTATGAGAGACAGTTTCGTCTGTACAATACTTCTCTTTCAGTTTGATTTTTGAGCCTAAATCGGGCCATTCCCAGGTTTCTTCACACTGGGACATACGAGAATCGAACCACTCGTGGCTGACCAATCGCTGGTAAACTATCTGATGATTTCGGTTTTGTATTCACATTATTATTTCTAGCGCAGTGAGCTCGATTTGAATTGTGACATCACGTTTTTATTTTTGTACCACATAGAACGAAGCTAATTTTATTAAATATTTGCCTGCAAGTAAAAGTGGGAAAAAGTCAAATATCTACAATTATAGAAATGTTTCACCGTATAAAAAAAAATATTTGATTTATCATTTACGAAATAAAGAGTTAACTATTTAGATTTTCGCATTATTACATTGCAAATTTTCCGATAATTCTACACAAGCGTTTTTTACCAAAACCCATGTTGATATGAACAATTATGTTTCTCCACAACTTCTTGCATATTGTTACTCTAAATAGCTATTATCTCTTTACCATACCGCTTTTTCCCTCTTGTGCTTTCCATACGCACACTCCTTAAATTTTACCTCCTGATTTTATAGCATTAATTATATCATGTAGGTGTAAAAATATTGCTCAAATAACTGGCTGCCATAAACGCTCAAAATTTTATAGGTAAATAATTTTCTCTGACGCAGATAATAAATATTTCCTAAGATTCTCATGAAACAAAATGAACTCCATGTTGCTCACCTGCTATATTTCACATGCAACACTTCAAAGTGACGTTAAACTACGAAAGTAATTGAAGGAATGGAACGCTGTGTAAATCGTCCAATGTGTTCGCTCAGAAACTTGTTCAACCATGGTTCTTGGCAGGTGCTAATTATACGAGCTTTTGCGTGTTCGAGAATCCAGATCAAAACCCGGAAGTGGGTACATTATGAAAGGAAGCCTGTTTGACAGATATAAGTGCATTGCAAGCAGATACTATGTCGACGGTCTTGCAAGCCATTTGGCCCAGGTAAGACAACTTAATTGTATTTGATAATTCAGCTGTACAGGAAGGCACGGAAGACCCTTCAAATTTCTATCACCCCACGTTTATCTCTGCAGCACTCTGTTACCATGTGCTAACTCTCTCTTCTCTTTCTCTCTATATATAAATATATATTGATACATGTTGATATATATATATATATATATATATATATATATCAACATTCTCGATATGATATTAGACTTGAATAATATTTATTACGAACTACACACGCAAGCGATATATAACCACAGATAGGTCAGTAAATATTCAGACAACCACCACATAATTCTAGATAATTTACATAAATCAAATCAAGTAAGATTAGTTACCAATAATAAAATTAAATATGTAAAGGCTTTAGGTCATTGCAGTAATGAAGTAAACTGAAGTAGAGTATTTACGAAAAATAAACAAACAAAAGTAATCAAAAAAAGAATACATACAGAAAAAAAAGCATAAAATCATATGGTTAAATCCAACTTATAATCGTAATGGTCAAACTAATATCGGAAGAGTTTTCCTAAATGTCCAACATCAAGCCCTCTGAACTGGAGGCTTTCAGGAGCGTGAAACCTCCTCTTCATTGCTGGTGTTCCCAGGTCCACCCTGACCCAGGGTTGTAGCACCTGTTAGAGTCCAAGCTATGGACAAATAGTTAACCCCGAAACTGAGGTAAAAACCATTATGAAAGTGTAAAAATAGGTTTTAATACCAGTAATACTTTGTAAAAAATTATCACCAGAATTTTTTTTTTTAAGAAAAAAAATATTACCAACAATACTTTAAAAAAAAAAGAAAAAAATAAAAAGAAAGAAAAAGAGAAAAAAACTATTAACAACAATACGTTTTTGAAAAAATAATATTACCGGTTATACGTTTTTGAAAAAAAATAATATTACCAGCTATACATTTTTGAGGAAAAAAATTAACAGGAATTGATTTTTGACAAAACAAAAAAAAATTGTCGATATTAAATGACACATTTATATTGATATGCCGTAAAACAAAACAAAAAAAAAAGAAACATAAACAAATATTGTAATGTATTGTTGAAGATCTTTTAAATAATCCTATCAAATTATAACCATCTTTAAGTGAAAATGTCGATGATGCGATACATAAGGACATCAAATATTCCGCTTAAAGTTGGGCCAATCGGATTGATTGGAAAATGTTTCGATAGACTCATAGAATGGATTCCTCGTAGTCCATGCCTTAAAAGAAATAAACAAATTTAAAGCTCACACATTACGAAGAACTTTACCTATATAAAGTGCGAGTAATAGTAGAGAAATATTTTCTTTACAAAAGGGATCAGTGAAACATGCCATGAAAATATTTCTGACATTAGTTCTTTGATTGGTTCCCGGAAGGAAATGTGTAAGCAACCATCAAAAGAAATAATAATACAACCTATAGCTGGCTGCAAAGCAGTTGCATGTATAACTCTGTCCAGAGTTATTTGAGACGTAATTGGATATAACGAACTCGACTAGAATTGGAACTAGGTGCTCCGATTTTCAATTCCGCGCCGTTTTTCATTGCACAACCGTCGCATAAAAGCTTACAGTCCTGAACTTCCTAAGCGGTTACCTATCTATGTAATGACTAAGCATGATGTTGCTTAACTTAGCTGATTCAATGAGGTCCGGTGTTTCAACGTGATAAGCCTTGTGAGGGACACCAAGATATTAAGTATTCATAGGATTGGCTAATAAAAGGTAAATTGTAAATTGAAACGTGAGACAGAAATCCTGTTGATTGCCTTCGAAGTTGTGAATAATTATTCTGTCCGGAAGAACATTTACCACAAATTGGATTCGTGCATGTGAGGCGGGAAATGTCATCCTTATTACTGGTGCTTCTGTAAAAACAATAAAAAACAATAAAAATGATAAAATGGACTATCATCAGTATTAGTGTCTATTTTGAAAGTATGTGCGCAAAATTGGTGGGGATCGGTATCGCGAAAAACCAGAGAAAGATGATCGAAAATGATAAAGTTAAGAACTTGTGGGAGATAAACATTCAAATAGGCCGGATATATGTGTTCACCCAACCAAACGTCGTCATAGATGAAGAGAGAAAAAAAAAAGAATAGTAAATACTTTCTCATCGTTGTGGATATTCTTAGTAACAATAATACCAAGTTTAAGGAATACACCGACATCAACATTGAAATTGCCAGAATGCAGGAAGCTCAGGCGACAATTACCTTAGTTATCATTACCTCGTCGTTCTCTATCATACCGAAGTCCTACATGCAAATGTCTATATAAAGCCTGGAGAAATTTCAATAGAAGTAACATCTGAAATGGCTGTCACATGTAATTCGAAAAGAAACCAATTAAATAATCAAGAATTTAACATACCATTCTACTTGTAAATGAAAATATGTTTTGTTAAGTCTCTTATCGCTTTTTTTCTATAAATGATGAGGAATTTTTTCCTTACTTTTTAATTCAATATAAGCTGATATTTCTGAGATTATGTTTTTATAATTTTTTTATTATTTGCATTGTTAGGATTGTTGTCTCCATTTTATTGCCATATTCCCGATGTTTCGGTCGTTATACGCCCTGGATTTCTTCAGGAAATTAGAATTTCGAACTTAACGCTTTATTTTCGTTCACCGGGTTAGATTCTTCCAGTTAAACGTGCTATGAGTCTTCTAGAATTTCCAAACATCTGAAGAAAGAAGGAGTGTACAACAGTCGAAACGTCGTTAATAGGACAATAAAGATGAGGCCAACAATCCAAACAATGTAACTACTGTAAATAATTACAATAACTCATCTCAGAAAAGTAAACATACATTGAAATAAAAGGCTAGAAAAGAATTCCCCGTCACTTATGGAAAGGGCGATAAGAGACTTGTGAAACTATTTTCATGTTAAAAGTATTTTGTGAGAATTATAATGAAATGGCTAATATTAACATTATCATCATGATCTCATCGTTTCAGAGGTTTGCATTAATTTCACTGTAAGTATTCTACGAATGATGCTATATGTCGGAAGTCGCACGTCTCAAGGATTGACAAAACAAAAGAGTGGTGGAGATCTCATTTTGAGAGATAATCTGGTCGTCTGTTGATGGAAATTTCATTTTGAGAGACAATATGGTCCTCTGTTGGTGGAGATTTCTTTTGAGCGGCAATATGGTCCTCTCTTGTTGGTGATTTTCTTTTATAGAGGCAATATGCTCCTCTGTTGGTGGATATTTTTTTAGAGAGGCAATATGGTCCTCTGTTGGTAGAGATTTTTTTTGAGAGGCAACATGGTTCTCAGTTGGTGGAGATTATTTTTTTTATTGAGAGGCAATACTGTCCTCTGTTCGTGGAGATTTCTTTTTGAGAGGCAATATGGTTCGCTGTTGGTGGAGACTTTTTTTGAGAGGCAATATGGTCCTATGTTGGTGGAGATTTTTTATTGGAGGAACTATGGTTCTTTGTTGGTGGATTTTCTTTTTGAGAGGCAATACGGTCCTCTGTTGGTAGAGATTTTTTTTGAGCGGCAATATGGTCCTCTATTGGCGGAGACTTTTTTGAGAGGCAATATAGTCCTCTGTTTGTGAAGATTTTTTTTTTTAGACAGGAAATATGGTCCTGTTGGTGGAAACATTTTGAGGGGCAATATGGACCTCTGTTGGTGGAGATTTTTTTGTTTTGAGAAGGAATATGGTCCTCTGTTGGTGGAGATTTTTTGAGAGGCAATATGATCATCTACTGGTGGAAGTTTTTTTTGAGCGGAAATATGGTCCTCTGTTGTTGGAGATTTTTTTTTAGAGAGGCAATATGCTCCTTTGTTGGTGGATATTTTTTTAGAGAGACAATATTGTCCGATGTTGGTAGAGATTTTTTAGAAAGGAAATATGGTACTCTGCTGGTAGATATGTTTTTTGAGAGGCAACATGGTCCTCAGTTGGTGGAGATTATATTTTTTGGAGAGGCAATACTGTCCTCTGTTCGTGGAGATTTCTTTTTGAGAGGCAATATGGTTCGCTGTTGGTGGAGACTTTTTTTGAGAGGCAATATGGTCCTCTGTTGGGGGAGATTTTTTTTTAGACAGGAAATATGGTCCTATGTTGGTGGAAACGTTTTTGAGAAGCAATATGATCCTCTGTTGGTGGATTTTTTTTTTGAGAGGCAATATGGACCTCTGTTGGTGGAGATTTTTTTTTTGAGAGGCAATATGGACCTCTGTTGGTGGAGATTTTTTTGAGAGGTAATATGGAACTCTGTTGGTGGAGGTTTTTTTTGAGCGGAAATATGGTCCTCTGTTGTTGGAGATTTTTTTTTAGAGAGGCAATATGCTCCTTTGTTGGTGGATATTTTTTTAGAGAGACAATATTGTCCTATGTTGGTGGATATTTTTTAGAGAGGCAATATGGTACTCTGTTGGTAGAGATGTTTTTTGAGAGGCAACATGGTCCTCAGTTGGTGGAGATTATATTTTTTGGAGAGGCAATACTGTCCTCTGTTCGTGGAGATTTTTTTTTCTTGAGAGGCAATATGGTCCTCTGTTGGTGGAGATTTTTTTTGAGAGGCAATATGGTCCTCTGTTGGTGGAGATTTTTTTGGGAGGCAATATGGTCCTCTGTTGGTGGAGATTTTTTTGGGAGGCAATATGGTCCTCTGTTGGTGGAGATTTTTTTTGAGAGGCAATATGGTCCTCTGTTAGTGGAATTTTTTTTTTGAGAGGCAATATGGTCCTCTTTTGGTGGAGATTTCATTTTAAGAGGCAATCTGTTCCTCTGTTGGTGGAGATTTCATTTTAAGTTGCAATCTGGTCCTCTGATGCTGGAAATTTATTTTGAGAGGAAATCTGTTCCTCTGTTGGCAGAAATTTCTGTTTGAGATGCGTAATGCTCGTCGTATGCGATAGCTAATAATAATCAACACAAAAACCTCAAAATTGATCGCTGTATTTAAGTATTGCATTAATATTTAAGCTTGCCTTTTTAAATGTTCACCGATAATTCTTCTGTCGTCACCTAAATAAGAGACAACTTGATGTACGTAGGTCCTTACTTTCCGTAAAAACATTTTTTTTCTTTCATGAGTGACTTTTGCTGGATTTCGCAATTAATTTCAATTGTTGCCAAATTTATTTCCAAGTTATAAAAATTATTATCGTTCAAAAAAAAATTGTCGCAAAAATGCACGTAAAAAACGACGAAACCAATCGGAGTAACGAAAATTTTGGAATCCAAAATATCAGGATTGCAGGTCAATATATGGCCCGCAACGTTCTTAATTTTCTCACGGAATAGGCCTGGTGCAAAAATGGTATGATATTTTTGGCTATAGCCTGTCGGAGTAAAGTTGAAAACGTGTGACACACTGACATTCACATTTATTTACACAGATGATCACTCACAAGTAGGTACTTGATTATCAAAGATTTTCAAGATATACCAATCCATGGTGGAATTAACAACTAAATCTAGAAAAAATCTAGGATGTGTACATAATCACTGGATGAGAATATTCAGTAGAGTTAAAATGTAAAATAGCGATTTTACAAGGAGACTCTCTTTGTCCTAATATTTCCCTAATATATGTTAACACTAAATACAGTCTAAAAGTGTAGGACTCGAAATAGTTCTCCAACATTAGAGATAAGAAAAAAATCAACCATGTGTGAATAGATCCTATAAAATTGCATGAAGAATATGAATCAACTGCGGATCAGTAAAGTTAATAACTCCGGTGACAAAAGACTAATGGAAAGTGAGAAATGTATCACTGATCATGGTATTAATTAACAAACGTAACAGGCCAAACATTACCAAAGCGAATATATATATATATATATATATATATATATATATATATATATATATATATATATATATATAACTAAAACAATAAGCAATACCTCGGCGGGCAAATGGCTGTATAAGTAATTAAAATAATTCGTGGTTTCAGTAAAATAGTTCAGAAAAAATAGATATACGCATGTCACATATTTAACAATCATACACACGTAACATTTTAAATAATCTATGTTCCTCGTGTTAAAGAATGAAATTGGGATAGAACTATAAAGAAGGATAACGTGCAGAGTGGCATATATAACGGCTCGGAATGAAAAACTAGCCGGATTGACTAGGCTCTATGGCATTGTTTGGCAGTCTAGGACGGAAACAAACGACAGTATATGGGGAGAAACTTCCTCCAAGTCACTCATAGTTATGGTCCAGTTCCTTGTATCACGGTGATAGTCCAAGGTAGAAGAATAAAGAAGAACTCGAACACAGATATGGAATAACACAGATATATTACAAACAGGATTATATACAGAGAAGAAGTGTTAGTATGAACAATCAGGTTTAGTAGAGAGAACAATATAGTCTCGACCAGTATCACTATTCCAATATCTTGCAGTAATTGTCTGAACGCAACTCTGTTTCGGACTTGCGCTGACTCGACTTGAACTACTGACTATATTTAGTCACCCCCGCCCACGTGAGCATCATGTGACCCAAGACCGGTTTACCGTGGGATCTCCGAGCCCGTGGGATCTCCGAGCCCGTGGGATCTCCGAGCCGGTGGGCTCGGCCAAAAATATGCCCATTGAACCCGTATGAACGGGTTCAGGATCGGTTTACCTCCCCGAAAGAGAATCCGCCCTATGGTGTAACATCTTTCGCGTTTCTCCCCGCCCGAAGGCAGAGAGTTCAACCGATCAGCCGGTCGACCGAGATCGACTTGAACGACTGACGATATTCAGTCACCCCTACTGGGGCATCATGTTTCAGAAAGCTGGTTATTTAATGTGTGAGCTCCGAGCCGTGGGCTCGACTCAAAAATATGCCTATTGAACCCGTATAAAACGGTTCCAGGGTCCGTTTACCTCCGCGAAAGAGACTCCGCCCTTCGGCGTAGCCTCGTTCGGGTTTGTCTCTGCCTGAAGGCAGAGAGTTCAACCGAACAGTCGATTAATAAGTGAACGTCTGATGATATTCAGCTCCCCACCACCGGGGCAACATGTGACACAAGGTCGGTTATTTAATGTAGGTTTTCCGATCCCGTTTGCTCAGCCCCAAAATATGTCCATTGAACCCGTATAAACGGGTTTAGAACCGGTTTACCTCCCCGAACGAGACTCCACCCTTCGGCGTAGCCTCTTTCGGGTTCCTCTCCGCCCGAAGGCAGAGAGTTCACCCGAACAGTCACTCAGAAAGTGAACGACTGACGATATTCAGTCACCCCACCACGAGGGCGTCATGTGGCACAAGGCCTTCTTGACGTGGGTATTCCGAGCCCGTGGGCTCGGCCAAAAAATAGCCCATTGAACCTGAACCCGCATAAACGGGTTCAGGGCTGGTCTACCTGCCCGAAGGAGACTCCGCCCTTCGGCGTAGCCTCCTTCGGGTTCCTCCCATCCGTAGGAAGAGAGTATAACCGTACAATCGCTCAGAAAGTGAATGACTGACTCCCTGCCTACTCATAAGGCGCAGTATTTATTAAGTATGCAAAAGTCCATTATTATTATTATGGGTAAGATTCCATAACACCCCATTTCCGAAGCTTTTGTGTAGCAGGGATTTTTTAATATCTTTTTTCCTTTGGATCTATTTCCAAAGGGTCAATGATTTTTTTTTCTTGACGATTTTCTTGGTTCTGGCATTATTTGCAGTCTTTTTATATCGAATGTGTCGAAAATCATGTCCAATACCTCTTCTTGAGGTGAACCGTTAGCATCCTGTAACGGCCTCTTCTTATTTGGTTTACGCGTCTTCTGTGTGAGAATTTTTCCTTGTACTATGTACTTCATATTGACAATTCTTTTCTCAATTATGCCTTGCTCCCTGTAGAGGTATTATTTTTATATGCCTTAAAAAATGTTTTTCTCCTGGGAGTTATTTTCTTTTTGGTGCGTAGGACTGTGTTACTTGTTTTGTTTTACTTGGTAGTAATTTATCGAAAGCTGATCTGATTTTCCTAGCAAACATGACTTCTGCTTCCAGAAGCAATTGCGATATGTTTTATTGTCCCATCTGGCATTATATGTAATATACACGCTCCGACTCCGTAGGCCTTCGCGTCTCTTGCTACAATAATCTCTAGTTTAGGATCATAGTGTGCCAAAAATAAATCTGATCTTAATGTCTTGATTATTTTTCAAATTCTTCCTGGCATTGATCTGTCCACTGACAAAGTTTTTCTTTCTTTAGCAGTTCGTTCAATGGTGCGCGAAGTTTATGCATTTGAGGTATGACTTCCTGGTATTAATTTACTAATCCAAGAAAACTTTGTAGTTCTGTTATATTCTCAGGAACTGGCATTTTTTTATTGCTGTAGACCTTTCAGGGTCTGGTCGTCTCCCTTCTTGATCTATGATATGGCCAATGTATTTAATTTCCTTCATGAAAAAAATCACACTTATTTTCTTTTACTTTGAATCCATAGCTTTGAATTCTCTTAAAAACTTCTTGTACATGTTGCCAGTGTTGTACAACGCTTTCGCTATTTATCAATAACGGCATCCAGATATGCAATTGTTTAGTATAGTCCGGCAAGCATCGTATCCATTGTCTGTTGGAATGTAGCCGGCGCGACCTTAATTCCAAATGGTAGTCTTTGGTATCTGTACAATCCCTTGTGTGTATTTATGCATAGAAGTTTTGAACTTTCTTCATCGACTGGAATTTGCAGGTACACCTCACTTAAATCAATTTTGAAAAATATTTTCCGCCATTTTATTTAGTGAATACTTATTCTGGATTGGGTAGAGGATAGTTGTAGTCCTTTATTGCTGCGTTCAAACCTGTAGAAAAATCAGCACAAACTCGAATTTCTCCTGATTTCTTTTTGACGTAGACCGTCGGTGCGGCCCATTTGCTGTATTCTACATTTTCAATACGCCTGTATTTTCGCGTCTAGTTAATTCTTGGTCATTTTTTTTATTGACGCAAACGGTACGCTTCTTTTTTTCTTGATAACAGATTGAAGGTTGTCATTTATTTTGATATTAGCTGCAATTTTCTTACCTCTTCCGATACCTGCTGAAAATACTTCGGGGAAACTCGTTTTTAGTTTTCCTTTTAATTTGTCTGCCTCTGTTGATAAGCTTTTTACATTTTGGCAGTACGTAATAGGTAAATCCTACAATTCGAATTTTTGCATCCAGTCTGTAACCTAACTTTTCTGTTTTGCATTTCAACTTGTACATATTTTCTTATATTAGTCTCATCTGCTTGATCTGTCCTCGTAATTCTTATTCTGCATTTGCTTTCTTTTGTATACCAACAATGAGAACTTTTGTGGCCAAAGTTTTTACATGATAGACAACTTTTAAAACGATATATACAGTGTCTTTAACCCAATGCCAAGAGCCACAACGATAGCATGTACTGGGTGGTAGTTTTTTTTTCCACGTTGATTATAATTAGAAAATGTTGGTTTACCTTTTCTTGTATCGGGAAAATCGGTTCGGTTTGTTTGTGAGGAGGGAAAATTTGTTTGTCTTCGTACTTTGCGTACGTGTGCTATGACAGCTTGTTCTATGTCTTTTGAGTTTTTCTTTACATTGTTGCATCTCTGGCAGCCTTCGGCTAGTTTTTGAAGTGTCAGATCTTGTTCACTCTCCAATTTAGTAAGTATTCTGCGTCTCATTTCCACGTCTTTGGTTCAAACCAGGCCTTGGGTGTAAATTAAGCATTTGAAATTGTCCGCGCTAAGTTCCGATAATTTGAAGTCGTCAAAATATTTGTTAACAGTGGAGGCGAAAGTTACGTAATCTTCGCTGTCCTTTTTTGTAAGGTTCATGCATTTCCATCTTTTATGAAATAGTGAAGTATTATGGTAGAAAAGTTCAGTTGTCAGTTTTATGGATTCTTTGAACGTTAACTCGCTTGTTTGTCTGGGAAGGATATAATCAACGAATTTGGTATATTCGACTGTGACTAATTTTCTTAATAAAAGGCGTACTTTACGTGCGACTGACCAATCTCTTCGGAAGTAATTTGCAAAAGTTTTATCTTCGTCGGGTTCGTACTTGAAATCTTCGATATTACTCCAAATAGCGTCTTGTGAGAGAACTGTTTCATTCTCGGATTTTTACTTCTTATTTAACAATGCACGTAACAATAATTCTTGCAATTCCAGATGTTTCTGTTCGTAAGTTTGTTGCTGTTCAAATTGGATTTTGATGAGTACCAAAATGGTTGACTTAAAATCTTCCATGTTAACGTATTTTTTGTGTAACCTGATATTCTGTAGCCTGTGCAAGCAACAAAAAAAGTTTCCTTTGTTGTCAGTGAAAATTTGATATAAAAAATAAGATTTTTTTTTTGAGAATTAGTTTCGTATTACTTTTAGGGTATCCTCGTCGCCACTTGTTATGCGCGACAGATAGCAAAAAAAAAAATGGTTTCTTCTCCGCGTCGAGAGTTGGTTTTGTGAGTTACCTCGTCGCCACTTGTTATGTTCGATGGATAACAAAAAAAAGGGATGTCCTCCGCGTGTAGAGTTTGTTTCCTCGTCGCCACTTGTTATTGTCCGGTTCCTTGTACCACGGTTACAGTCCAAGGTAGAACCAATAAAGAAGAACTCGAACATAGGTACGGAATAGCACAGATATATTACAAACAGGAATATATACACAAAAGTAGAAGTATTAGTATGAACAATCAGGTTTAGTAGAGAGAACAACGTATTCTCGAACAGTATCACTATTCCAATGTCTTGCAGTAATTGTCTGAACTCGACTCTGTTTCGGTCTGCCTGTGACTCGACTCTTCACTCGACTTGAACTACTGACAATATTTATTGCTGTAAATACAACAAATGTGGCACAAGGCCAAAAAGGGGGTTGGGGAAAAACTTAGCTAGCCAAATCACTGTCCCTATCATAGAAAAACAATATACCTATCACCAAAACATCACATTTATTCATAACTTTCTTACTACTTCCACCAAAATACCTCTTTTCCTCAATGAAAATCCTAAATAGTCCCCTTATGTACAAATATTGTCTGTGGGGGGAGGGGCATAAAAACAACTATTTTTAAAATATCCCCAATGATTATATACAACATGATATATTTACAAAAAAACTAAACAAAATTGTGTTATTATTAACCCACCGCCACAAACCTTAAATTTGGCAGAAATATCAGTTAACCGGACGAAATTGATGTGGGACTATGAAAATAAAGGAAACATTCATATCTCCAAAGCTCACACAGGCACACACTGATTCATACACAACAACAAATACGAAAAACACACACGCGAAACGAAAGGCGCCTCGCATCCACAAGAGAACTGACATCACTGACCACCTAAACGAGAGAGGGATGGGGAATTAAACAAAAGGAAAAAAAGTGGGGACAGAAATAAAAGGGGGCAATGAGCAAACCCACCCTAGCTAAGTTTACTGAAAAGAAAATCAAAAAACAAAACCTACACTAACCTAATCTCGGGATGTGTTGCCTATGTTCAACCCAGAAAAACAATATCCTTATGTCTAACCGGCATCAAAATGCCACTCAAGGTCAGCCCCTTTTACTCGGCACATACGAGCAAGATTCAGCCATTTTTGCCAAATTCTGATGAGTTGAGCCACCACCTTTCCGTCCCAATCTTGACTTTAAGCTGAGGCTTGAAGAACAATATCATTTGGGAAGAAGTGAACCTCTCGCCCTTCTGACGCGTCGTCCAAATCACGACTCTCATAACCCCTAGTAAGCAACAGAACACACAGTTTTCAGCCTTCGTCATCTGCGGCACTACATTGCTACAAAGAGAACTGGCTTCAAGGACAAAAATGTTTCGCTGCAGCATGCGAACCATGAGGCCTTCAACAAACCTGCACATCGGCACTACCGCTCTGCACTGAACGAAGGCGTGACCAATGGTCTCGATTTCCTCCGTACAGCAACGACAGTTTGGATATTTCTCCAAGCCTGCTGAACAAAGTCTCTTGGCTACCTAGAGGGCCCCACAAATCACAAGCCAGGTGAGTGATACCTCATAATTATTGAGGCATTTCAACCCAGGCGCCCAAGACCATATGGAGCGAGCCTCCTGTTTCGTAAGACCGAGCTCGCCAATCACATCAACTTGAACGACCCCACTAACAGTTGATACAATGCCTTACGAGACAACGCCTGGGCGTTGGAGAGGCCATTTGAAGCTCTTAAGAGGAGTTTCAGAGCACGCCGACACACTTCTCAGGGATGGGAAATGTTTACGGACGTCGTCTTTCCAGAAGGCGCCCTCCTCATCCGACCCGCGACACATTCGGTCTAGAAAGGTGATGCGAAGCATATGTTGACGAATCGCAATGCTAGGCATACCCAGACCGCCCTCAGAGGGATGAAGGCAACAGATCGAAATACCATAGGGGTCTTGTCTCTCCACAAGAAAGACAACAAGATCCGTTCTAATAATATCAGTCTGGCACACAGGAGTGGAAGAGTCGATAAATGAGAACCGTGTAGATGTGTGAAACACATACTTCCGCCCTTCCCTTTCTGGGAAGCCTCCTCCGAGACCACAGATTAACGGCGATCTCGGCCTTGCACCTCCGACCAATTCATTTACAACTGGAGATCAAGACCGAACCAGACGCCGAGTATCTTGATCGACCCATCCATCCAGAGGAAAGGTCCGGGAAGAGAAACTACCTTCCAGGCAAACAACTGCAAACCAACAGGCTTATCGCGGTTGATCTTGAACCCTGTCACCATCTCATACCCACAGATCTCTTGCTGACTTCGTCAATCTCGGTTGTGCTCGACACAAGAACCGAAAAGTCGTCATAGGCAGAATACCTGGCTGAGGTGGAAGCCCCAGGCAGGGAAATTCCGCGCAGGACCGGATTCGCCTTTAACTAGCGAAGGAATGGTTCCAACGCAAGAACGTAAAGCAAAGGTGAAAGCGGACAACCTTGATGAATGGAGCGCGATAATACAAAAGCCTTCGATATTACCCCGTTCACCTCTACCAGCGTACCGGGTGTCGCATGCAAAAGTCGGATCCAGCAGCGAAAGACAGCTCCGAAACCGGCCGCCGAAAGGACAGCTTCCAGAAATCGATGGTCACCCCTATCGAAGGCCTTGGACTGATCTAAATTGATCAGCGCGACTTAACTGTCGACTTGTTCTACGATCAAGCGTACCATATGAAGGTTATCCTGAATAGTCCTGCCCTTCACAGCACAAGTCTGTTCAGGGCCAATCAGACTAGACAGGACAAGCTGCAAACGGTTGGCTAAGATCTTCGTTAACTCAGTGATTAACATGGTTAAAGGGCGAAAATTCTTTAAACCATCCCCACCGTTCTTGTCCTTACGCAGCAACTTGATCACACCCCTGGTGAAGCATTGAGGTTTAGACCCCTGCTTCATCCAGTTGTTGAAAATCATTTCCAGCAAAGGAAAAAAAAACGGGCGACTGCATCAAGTAAACTTTTTAGGGAAGACCATCTAGTCCTGGAGATTTATCTAGGCCAACCTGTTGCAGTTTTTTATGTATATATGTACTACTGAGTTAGCCCAAATGATTTTACTCACTTTATACTCTACCAATAGATGTTTAACCATTCAGAAGACATAGAACATTCAATCCGTCGTGTATAAAGGCTGTCATTTTGTCTCCTCTACCCGAATGTCCAGTCCAGCTTGTCAGGCGAAGAGATAACAGAAGGACGAACTACGCTCTGCTACTTTTACCTAAATATCCACTGCTAACCTGAACAACGCTTTCCTACTGTCTTCGATATATTCACTGCTAACCTCTGGATCCTATACTCGAAGACGACCGTCAACATGAACAACACAACCTTCTTCAGCGCTTCCCAGATTTTCCGACTCTGTGATGGGACCCTCGCACCTAGCCGTTTCAGCTGCATCGAGGCAGGGAAAGTCGGTTAAATAGGCATCGATCTTAGCACAGCTCAGACTGGGCTCCCTGGTGAAAAGATCCTGAAGTAATCTCGAAAGGCCTCGCATATGCCTGCGTTTGTTGTCACGGTATGCTTATCCGGCAATGTGACGCACGCTATATGTCGCCTAGACGCGTCCCGATTTTCATCTGCACGCAGTTCAGCGGCCATATTCGTCGCCTCAGAAGACATTCTTTTTAACCTAGCCCTAACTACCAGATCTTTATCCTACTTGATAAGCAAGGAGGACAACTCTGCCTTAGCCAAAGCTATTTCCCCACTAACACGGGATTTCACGGCCCAATCAACTTTTTCTTCTAAAGCCGTTTGCGCCGCTAATATATCTAGATTGAGTCGACGACTAAAATCGGCAGCAAACATAATTTTAGATTTAAATTTATGCAACCAGGATTTCCCCACAGCCGCCCGCGTCAATTCTCTCTGAATCATTAGTAGCAGCTTTTCCCGGAAATCCTGCTCACCAAATAGTGAACAGTTTAATTTCCAATACACAGCCGACCTAACCTTAGGCCTATCTAAGTTAACACGGACCTAGACAAGCCTATGATCCGTATAAACTATATAGTGGAAGCTTGAACACCATAAGAGCCCTACGTTGACTCTCCTAACTAGGACTCGGTCGAGGTAGCTCGCAAGCGTCCCAGGAGCCGAGTTGCCACTATTTGTCCAAGTCCATGCTAACTCTCGAGGGTGTTCATTCCGAAACTTATCGGCAAGATCAAACTCATCGATAAAGTCCCGAAATGGTTTCACGTCCGGGTTGTTAGTACCCTGTTTTTGATCTATACGATCTCGGGGTCAAGGACGGCATTCCAATCCCCCGCTAAAACTACCGACGAAATGTCGTCAAGTACGGCGCGATCTGCCGAAACAAAGCAGGCAGCAAAGCATGGTTATTGAGCGCATGAACCCCAATGAAACGTAGAACCTTATCCTTTATGGTAACATCCAGCACGCAAAGTCTGTCCGCCGGATCCGCGAAGAAAAGGGTACATGCTGCCATCAAAGACCTGCTCACTAGCCAAGAAATACCCATCGAATGACCATCAAAACATGCTGATTAAACAGCGAACCTCTTAGACAGTATTTCCTCACGGTGACGAGATGAAAACCGGGTCTCTTGCACAAAACAAACATTCTCCGAGAAGAAACGAGGCGCTGAAGGTTACGAGAGAGCCTCGCCCCGCGAGAATCGGACCTCAGGACTCGTACATTTAAACTAGCTAACCAGAGTGCCATGATGAAAACAGGTTTGTAATCCTGGTTTGAACATGGACGAAGTCAGGATACCAACAGCTTCTCCCATAGACCTATGGACTATCTCAGTCCTGATTGTACAGTCTTGGGAAATTCCAGCGATATCCCAAGGAAACGTTAGTTTTAGGGCTCTATACAGGGATGGGTGAACTAAAACGGGGACCCTCCCTCCACAAAATTGTTTCAGCTGCTTTTATTGCTCGTTTTGGACAATAGTCATCTTGTATGACATGATGGCCTCGTCCAGCATTATCCAAATCTGCTGTGCGCTAGTTCCCGTTCTTATAACGGTTAGCACTCTTTGGGAGAGCGAGAATTTTTCAGTCACCTCTACGTCTAGGTCGGCATATTGCTTAATTGATAGTAGATATTTAAAGTCTTTAATTGAGTTCCCATAATGATAGGCTCTCTCTGCCTGAGCAGTGGAAATGCGACAGACATCTACTAACGTGTTGAAATTGTGTTTCGGTACTTTTTTCTTTCTATCTGTTTGATCTTGAAGGGCTTCTCTGCCGTTTGGAAGAAGGAGGAATCATTTCTGATTTTTTTTTAACGGGGGAAGGACTGTGAGTATGCAGAGGAGTGTAGGAGGATCTTTGTTCAACAGGGGAAGGGCTGGGAGTATGAAGGGGGTGTGGAATGTTCTGTGTTTATAAGGGCTCGGATCTCTGCTGGAAGGACGAGTTTTTGACGGTGTAGACAAAGAAGAAGGATTCTTTTTGGGTGAAAGAGCGATCCGGGGAGAGGACGTGGAAGGAGTAGGATTTGGGGGTTGAGACTGTTTTGGATTGTCTGACGTCTCTTTTAGTTCCATTATTGTTTCTGTCTTCTCAAACCCAGGATCATATTTCCTTTGTTGTTCCTTAAATGCGTGTTGAGAAGCCGTAGCATGGCCCTTAACTTTGCCAGAAGGAGTGGGGCTCTGCGTGCCTTTAGTACTTGGGGCTTCAGGGGACTGAGGACCCACTATCTGGCGTTTCCCTCTGGCCTTGTCACCCACCCTTCTCCCTTCTCCGCAACTGCACTAGCACCGGGCGAAGGCACCTTGGGGAATGAGGCCTTAGATGTTATGCCAATCGGAGTTCCTGGAAGCTGGCACGCCCATTACAGGCGAGGCTGTAGCTAGAGACGCGGTCAGAGGAGTATTTTGGTCTACTGGAGCTTGACACCCATGAGGACATCTTCTCTAGGCAGGAAGAGCAGAGGTGACCAGTCACTCCACACTTCCAGCATAACGGTTTCGGCCGGTCACAATGACCGGGAACTTCAAGCTTCCAACAACCTAACAGTTGGGGATGGAGCGGAAGGCATCTCTGTTCAACATGATTACAAAGCTCCACCCCTCGTTCAGGCTATCGCAGGAAGCGGACAGTATTTCGCCATATTGGGACAGGAACGTGGCGAGGTGTTCCCCGATAACTAGACGAGGGAACTCATATAATGTTGTCCTGGTGCTTCTTCGGCCTTTATACTCCATGCGCAAGATCAAATCTTTAGTGATTAAATCGCGGGTTGATACAGCAACGCAGTCTTCCGGCGTGGGTAACAGTACGTCCCACATGAAATATTTGGCTCCTTTAACTATTCTGTTAACTCCAGTAGACTCCAATGATTTTAAGACTGTCTTTCGTCGAGCGACAAATTTTGTGCGTAAGCTTGTCGACGACGAAAACTTACATGATTCGTAAAAGTCCACCTTCTACGAAAAGGTGAGCGTAACTCTTATATTGCTTCAAGAACTCCGCTATTTTGATTATGCAGTTAGGTGGGGACTTCCAACAAGACGATTCTTTGGCCTCAGTCTTGTTTTGTGGGTCATTCTTGGCTTCCATGTTTTTTTTATTTTTTTATGGCTATTATTGGCCTCCGTATTATTTTCTGATTACCATTATTGGCCTACATACTTGGAGTGATTACTTCCAAATTTGCATTTTTCCCGGCAATGTCATCCTCGCTAGGTGAAATAGGTTCAAGAGGTGCGTATTTTTTCAGACTATCTTTATCAGGGGGGGGGCGAGTTATATAAATGTTTCCTAATTGACTTCCTATAGTCAGCTAGATTATTTTTCTTTTTAATCGCTAAAAAAGGAGGCGCTTTTTTTATTTTTTTAAAGTGAAGAGGAGGGGTAAAAACGGGATGGGAAATATTTAATAAAATTCCGCCTTATAATCGAAAACATAAAAAAAGGGAAAAGAAAAATTAACAGTGAAACACAGAAAAATTAAAAACACAAAGCTCGCCCGAAAGCGAGACAACAAGCAAATAAAACCACGGTAAGAAAAAATAAAACGAACAATAAATAATAGAAAAATATTTAAAAGTTCCCCTAATGGCGAAACAATAAAATTTAAAAAAAGTAAAAACTCGAAAAGATAATCGAAAACGCTAGACAAAACAGAAAAACAAAGAAAATATCGAAACTAGACAAAGCTAGTTAAAAAATCAAAATGGCTGAAGCCAAAAGAAATAACAAAAGAAAATTATACAATACAAAGGTTACAACAAAATAAATTAACAAATAAATAGACAAATAGACAGAAAAAATAATTAGACAATAGACAATACAAAATTCGAAAATTAAAAACAAAAAACACGAAAAACTTAAATGATATTAAAAAGGAAAGAATTAAAGAATTAACGTTAAGTCAAACAAAAAATAAATCGAAACACAGACAGGTTTACAAACAAAAGAAAACGAAGATATAATTAAAAGAGAAATTAAAGAACAAATAAGGAGGGGGTTAAAAAAAGAAAAAGAAAAAAATCAAAATCGTTTTTTTTTTAAACAGTCGAAAAAAGCACAAAAGACAGTATTACAACCAAACTTAAGAGAAAATGACGTTCAAAACGGTAATTATAAAAAAAAAACAGTCGGGCTACAAAAATGTGGTCAGAAAAAGTCAAGGAAAAAAGGTCTGACTCTGAGTACTTGCCTACATCTGTGGTGCAGTATTTCTTAAATATAGAATAGTCCATTATAATTATTATGGTAAGATCCCATAACACTCATGAATCGGAAGACATAATCGCCTAATGACATTTAACTGACTGACATATTTTTAATTCAAGATTTAGGACGATGGAATGTGAAAAGTTCACAATATGAAAGCTAAGATTGTACCTATAATTTTATTTACTAGAATCGATACTACCTTCTTGAAGATAATAATGAAATGTTATGAATATATAAAGCTGCTGAGCTTTGAAAGTTTCTGAAAATGTTGTGTCATTAAATCATTATGAACAATACGAGGCATATTGTGTTAAGACGCAAAATAATAAGTAATAATCTATACGATAAAAGAGGGCCTCATCCAGAATTCATCACACACTTTCTGCGTGTGAATTTACATGTGGCTTTAACATGTACATGGGTATATCAGTGTTGTGCCATTTCAGGTATACATGATAACACTCACTCATTCATGAAAACAATTTGAGTGAGTTAAAAAGAAGACAAAAAAACTCTTTTATCATCCTCACTCACTGTGTACGAGTATTCCCTGGAGTAAACAGGAAAATCTGTAAGTTGGGAGAGCAGATACATACATTTGTTTACATGCCCCAAAATTCAGTTAATCATAAGATTTTGGTGAACATTTCGGAAATTGTTTGGTAATAAATAGAATTATTTTTAAGCCTTTTTATTTAAAATGTTGTAGAAATACAATAGTGAAGTAGGCAAATGTGTCACGATTGATTTTTCTTCTGGCAGCAGCACACGGGTAAACAGGAATAGATGATAAACTGTAATGTGCTGCTCTTTTAAATCATTTTTATTTAAACTTCTTCATATATATATATATATATATATATATATATATATATATATATGTATGTATTATTTGAAATAGATAAGTAAATTTTCATATGGAATCTAGTGTAAACGAAGCAAATGTTGCAGAACTCGTAATATTCAAAATATATAGTTTTATCATTTCACCCTAAGCCAGATGAAAATGGTTACTGAGATTGAAAGAAATGAGTAAAATTGAGTGTGGCAAATGGACAGTAAAAAACAGGATTCATAAAGAGAGATAACGGCGATCAAATTTGTATTTAAAATTTTAAGGTCGAATTTAAAATTGTATAAGTAAAATTAGCCGTTTCCTTATAAGGAAACATTCGGCTTTTATTGAAGCGAGCAGCCAAATCGACTATCGTTTTAAATTTACGAAATTTTGTACTTTTTTTTTTTCGGGAAGACCGTTTTCTCAATTTTAGTTATTGTTATTGCTTTTTCCAGCAATTACTGAATATTCCTTTTAAAACTTTTACTTGCTATAATGTGGAAATCTAGCATATTGATGATATTATTTTCTATTAGCTATAAGTCCTAACCAATTTTTATTTCTTACTGTTATTAAGAATTCTCAAATGCTGTGGATTCTGTTATTTGGTACAGTTTCTGTGAAACTTTCGACCTAATTTATGAGATTCGAAATGGATGGCCTTCGTTAAAATATACAGGATTCATTCTCTCCTAGCATCTTTAGACATCGATCCGCAAACGTAATTGAATTCACTTTAGAGTTTAGATATTTCTGACAAATATGGAGCCATACATGACATCCGTATGAATGTCTCGGTGGCAAATGAAAATTTAATGACATGAACATTCTGAGGACACCAGAAGAATCCTTTCTGATAACAGCCAAATCAAGTAAATCGCGGAACACTATATTATATTACAAAGTGCAACATTGAAAGAAAAGAAAATTGGAGTAGAATTGTGATTATCTAGAAAGGTCTTGGGCATTTAATATTGTATTTGCTTTCACTCGGTGATAAAGATGAAGGTGATGATGATGATGATGATGAAGAAAGAGAAGAATATTAGTTTCGACCAGCATCTGTAATTCAATATCGGTACCTGTTTTTTTGGGAATTTAGAAATTCTAATTATTTTCACGCCTATCTTGTACACTGATCCCGGAAATTAAACCATGAGACCAGAGTTAATTATAGCAAAGCATGTAAGTCGGCCTACTGGGATGACGATATGAAAGACAATATCAGATTGTGGTGCTTCCAATTTATTCTAAGGATATCCTATTTTTTGCAAAGACTATTACTTAGGGCACAAGGAAGCAAACAGGCTTGTTGTTTAATCTTTGTAAAAATGGCATAAATACAGAAAGCATGGAAAACTGAATCACGCGATTTTCAAACATTTCCAATATAGATTGGCGAACCGATCAGGGTATGCAATTTACATATATGGTTTCTGAATGCAACGAGATAAAATTATAATTTATCAGGTTTCCCATCACGAACATTCATCATCTATGTTTAAGTTTTATTGTATTATTCATTTTAAAATTAAATATAAACTCGGAACCTGCTGATTCGTAAGAAATTTAAAACTGTCCCTCCTTCAAATAAAATTTAAAAAAAACAACATATGTTTATATATAAAATGTGAAAGATAATCAATTTGGAATTTATATAAGTTTTGCTTACTTTTTCTAACAAAAAGTTTGACATCCGTACAGATATATATTAGAAAAATAGAGTGAGCATCGAACATGGATTATTACGTACAAGAATCTATCGTTTAATGCGCAATCGATCAATGCGTTTTCGATTAGTGGACTCAATTTTTTTATGCTAAAATTCGATTAGCGTATGCATTATATACGATCATTGTGGTAAAACATTCTTCAGTTTGACCATAGTAATTGAAAATTGAATTTTTTATAGTTACCGATTAATTAAATATTTTCTAAAATTTAAAATGGAAAAATGAAAAATGTTTTCTTTGTAAATTTTGTTTATATTCGATTAATACGTTTTCCACTAGTAAGATCTTTTAATCTACACATTAGCCGCTCCAATCGAAGGCTTTTTTTTATAATTAAGTCTCTTAGATGTTAATAATAGGATCCATTTATCCATAGTAGCTTCAATTATTAGCAATTAAATTCTAAACAACCACGAAAAGCTGTGTAGATTTACCGAGAATGTTTGCGGCCACCATTCCTTGATTACAGCGTGGGGTTATTTATATAAATTCTGGTATCATCTACATAGATATTCACTTAAAATTTGAAAATGTCTCTAGGCTGATAGATAATTTGAAAAAAAGCCGAAATCGGTTAGAAGTGAGCTGATAGATTAGGGATATCTTAATTGATCTCTTAACTTCCTTTTCAAGCTGTTCAAAAACGTCCCTAGCTATAGTCAAACATCTCTCCCATATACAATTAATGGGGTTTAATGATAAGATGACTAATACATTTAGCCAAAACACATACAACACATACTGTTAGTTATCATATCTAAGATTCTGTATATGAGTATACTGGAAAGTGTTAAAGATCATACACAGATAGACGAAAAAATTATATATATATATATATATATATGTGTGTGTGTGTGTGTGTGTGTGTGTGTAAGCAAATCTATCGATATAGATCCGACATTATGAAGAAAAATATACGGAAAAAACAAACAAAAATCCTTATATGCAATTATCCTGTTTTAATTTTAATATAATGTCAACGTCGGACGTTTCGGTCTAATAAACCATCTTCAGGACATATTCATAAAATATAATTAACATTATCAATTCAACATGACAAAGACGACAACGTGACGACAACGTGACCATGTTTAAAAGGAACGCTGATCTTATAAAACTTTCAGTTATCTGTTTGGATAAGTCTTGTCCTTATGTCCATCGTCTTTGTCATGTTGAATTGATAATTTTAATTATATTTTATGAATATGTCCTGAAGATGGTTTATTAGACCGAAACGTCCGACTTTGACATTATATTAACATTAAAACAGCATAATTACATATAAGGATTTTTGTTTGTTTTTTCCGTATATTTTTCTTCATATATATATATATATATATATATATATATATATATATATATATATATATATATATATATATGCAGCCAATTTTCATTCAGGAAGGTTTGTTTAAATGGTTTAGATGTAATATGCCTATTTATTTTTTTTCTTATTTTTTTTTAAGCATTTCACCCCAAGCAATGCGGGGGTACCACTAGCGCGCAAAGGTTTACAGAGAGTGAAAGTAAGATTAAAGAGGAGTGTTTTACTAAAGATCAGAAGACGTCGATGGACAGTACAAATAAATTTTTAAAGATTATCGTTATCAGGGAAACAGATAAAAGGGAGGGAGTTTCACTGTCGAGAATTGCGAGAGAAGAAGCTTTTGGAGCAGAAGAGGCGGTTACATTTAACTGTTTCGCTTGTAAAAGGCTCGGAGTGAGATTCCCACTTAAAAGCACGCTTAAATTCATGCAGTTGGGACATCATGAAAATAGCTTCTCAGAGCAGTTGCCATGAAAATATTTGTAAAAAAGACAGGGGGAAGCCACATCACCTCTGTGAGAATGTGACTGGAGTCACGATGCCTGGTCAGAACTTAAAATAATTGCATATTCGTCTTTAGATTTTGTCAAGAATATGGAGACAAAGAACGGGGACACCAACCCATATATGACAACAATATTCAATGGAAGACAGAATGGTAGATTTGAAGGAAGGATTCTTACGAAAAAAAGAATCTTCTGGCGCGCGAGAGAGAAGGAACGTATCTTGCGGTAGATGTAGCTATTGATTCAATGTAGTCGTTCCACCTGAAGTCAGTGAAAATCACCAGATCGGGAACACGCAAATAGATGCTCTCGTTAAATTGAGCATCAAGCAGGGAGGTTTCTCTTTGGTGAGCAGTTTCGTTTGGTAGGCATTATAGTTTACAAGACATTTCTTGCACCTGTCAACCACAGATTGGTGGTCTTTTCAAGACCAACGGCCAGGTGAACTTTGTCAGCAATGGACGAGTTTCTACTGAGGCAGTAGTAAATGTTAATATAGTCTGCGTAGATGTGAACTAATGACATCAAGAAGATCGCTGATGAAGATCAAAACTGTGTAGGAACCAGGATAAAGCCTTGGGAGAACACCAGCGATCCTATGAAAGGAAATGGAGGAGGATCCATTAGGATGACCTCGTTTTCAATTTTTGACTGGAATGATTGGATTAAATCAAATAATCCTTCTACAATACCGTATCAATGAAGCTTACAAAGGTCGGCATGCCAAAATTTATCAAACGCCTTAGAGATCTGTATAGCAGCAGCTCGAGATTAGCCGTTATTATCGAGAGATTGGTATACAAATTCAGCTATGGTTGTATGCACGTGAGTGGTAAACCGGACAAAGTGGAAACCATGATGTTTGTCAGATCAAAGATCATAGGAGGTAAGCCACTTAACCTCATCAGCATTGATAAATGTCTCGAAGACTTGCCCGAATAGTAGTAGGAGACTGATAGGGCGGTAGTTGCATGAATCAGAAGGGTCTCGGGGACAACAGATGAGGGCTTCCAACAGATGAGGACTTCCAACAGGCTGGGACGCATGAGTCAGCGAGGGAATAGTTATATAGTTTGGCGATAACTAGAGTCAGCTCAGTAGCACCTTTTATGTAGGACTAAAGCTGGTATCCGGTCACCAGAACTTGCTTTATGAGAGTCTAATTTAGAAATGATGTCCAGTAACATCGAGGAGTTATGGTCATTTCACACAATTGGGGCTTAGTCCTAGGGTTAAATCAGCTGTGTGTACCCCGGAGGAGTCGTGTGTTGAATTTGGTGAGATTATCCGAGCAAAGCATACCGCCTTATCATCTGTGGAAATTAGTACTTCGAATTGATAAAATAGAGGAGGGATTGTGGATTTGCTGTTGTTCAGCACACCCTTGCACAGCCGCAAATAGGAAGTTCTTGGCTGGAGGATTGGGAGGTGATGTTAATAGACACTACGACGTAATCAGAGTTGCCAAGAGGGCAGAGCTGCATAGCGCGAAGAGTCATGGTTGGAGGTAAAAGAGAGATCAAGAAGAGAAGCGTTACCGTCAGGGTTACTGCAGAAACGTTTAGGAAAGTCAACCACTTACGTGAGAGATTGAGAGACTGTAAATAAAGGGTTTGGATGCCAATGAGGTAGTTTAAATCCTTTCAAATCCATGAATTAATTCCTAGCTAGATGTAAAAAACTGATCAAGAAAATTGGCAATATGAACACAAGGAAAAATAAAAGTTTAGACCATAAGATAACGCTAAACTTACCAAAAAATCTACCATAAAATCAGGAAGAAAAATCCTAAAACGACTCATAAACACTAATATATCAACCACTGATCCCATTAAGAAATAAAATTAATTATATACTCTACTAAATTTAATACAACCAACCTAGTCTTCCAAAACAATTCTTCCTCGTCAACTAGCATATTACACAAGATCAGCATTTTATATCAATTCAAATGTCCTTTTGGAGATTGCGTCTCTGATAGAAATGTTATTACGTGTTATGGTTTTACATCGACGACGTTGACGAGAAGGATTACATGTCACTTGAATGAGCATAGATCGATCTCAGAACATTTAAATGCCCACATTCAGAGTTTATATAGATATTAGTCGAAAATAAATCAGTAATTCATCAAAATAATAATGAGCAAAATCTTAAAATTCTGGAAGTCCTTTATGTAAGGGGATTGTGGCCAAAAATATATAATTCTACTATGAGTATAGCAACAAAGATTTATATAAAAAAGAAATACTAAATATAATGAAAACCTTTTTTTTAAATTAGAAAATTTAGCTCCTTTGCATGATTGAGAGAAAAAATTCGAACAATCTATTCCGGTGGACAAAAAAAAAAGCCTTTTGTTCTAAAATTCCAATGTATATTTCCTGAAAAAAGAAGGAAATGTAAAACGGCCAAAACGTCGTATCACAATAAAAATGAGAACAACAGTCCGAACACTGCAAATAGTGTAAATATTTACAATAATTAACTCATCTTTTATATATATATATATATATATATATATATATATATATATATATATATATATATATATAATCATTCAAGGGGAGACTGTTTTGCTGCATCATAGCTCAAACAGTATGGTTAGAAATCGGATTGCTTCAAGGCAGGATCAAAACCCGACTGATGCCAAATCAGTCGGAGATTTTTCCTGTAAGCTCTCGGCTCTCGTCAGAGAGGAAGGTGAAGTTTAACGTATTTATTGTGATATATATATATATATATATATATATATATATATATATATATATATATATATATATGTGTGTGTAACGAGAGGTCACATCACCCTGTGGGATGACGTTGAAATAAAAAGCCAGAGACATTCCATCAATGGAAAATACGAAAACTTAAGGAATCATCCCATATGCTTGAACATATGTGTGTATGTATGTATATGTTCTGTATGTGTGTCCGGTTGTATAGTTATGTAGACACTAATGCTGTTAAAGCTTACGAATAATGACACCTGTCATAATTTGGTCTGGACGATGAAGAACTATTTCATGAAGATTTCTTTACGCCTTTTTGATTGTTTTCATTGTGTTACATAGTGCAAAATCATTCTAAGCACAGGATCAACGAAAATCGGTTTGCTTATGTATTTCCCAAAGTCTCTCTGTTTAATAGGGTTTAGATGCTCGACTCTGTTCATTCGATTTTAAACATTCATCCAGTTCTATCTTCACTATTTATATTATTCGGACTATTGTCCTCATCTTTGTCGCGATATCTATTACAATATTTCGACCGTTGTACGCACTGGCTTTCTTCAGGTGGTTGGAATGTCGAACTTAACCCTTTATTTTGCTCATTGGGGTAGACTCTTCTTCTTCCACGTGCCATGTTATATGGTTGTCAGTTATCAGTTATATCCTGTTAATTCCTCTCTGTAAGTTCTCCACTGCCTTAACCGGGTACTGAATTCACGCTCTTTGAGTCCTGTCACTCGAGCTAAGCAACGCTTTTATCCATTGTGTCATGTGACACCAATCAAGCCTCCATACACAATAATAATGGAGCATACAAAGGCCGAAACTTTGTAATAAATATGACGACAAATATGAGGACAATAATCCGAATAATGTAAATAGTGTACACAACACCTCATCTCAGAAATATATACCGATACTTGTTCTATCGTATTACATGGATTTTTTTTCTGTGAATAACTGCAGATATTTTATGGCTTTAGCGCGTGAGACAAGTATACGAATCATATAAAAAAATACGAAGCATTTCTTTTAAAATAACCACAAAGGCAATGCTTGTATTAATGTCCAATTGCTTTATTCTCGTACCAATAAGTTACAATACAAATATACACTTGGTCCTAGACGGTGTAACTTATATTTGCCTGTGGTAGCTCCCATTATCAAATGAAACGTTCCTTTTGACGTATATTATTGTAATTTTAAACAGAAAAGATAAGATTTGTGTAAAGATTTAGTACAATTAATCTGTTCATGATTTTACTATCAAATAATTCCAGACTTGCTTTGACAGATATGTATGCACAATTCAATATTGTTTTCACTTTTCAAGGATAGAAATTTCGATCTCTCAGAATCTCCGCCTTCTGGTTGAGATTTTAAGTTAGATAAGAACGAATTGAACGCACTGATTAAGGAAGAATGGCACCAACCCACTAGACATTTGCGCAACATTTGTCAATCTCTCTTGTTATTGTCGGTTTTCATCTTCATCCAGTGGGTAAGTTTCAGAACAACTAAGCGGTCAATGCTATGATGCATGATGAACAAATAAACACTTTCAAAATGTGATACAGTGTGATTATTCAAGAGGATTATACTCGCCCCCACGTCACTAACATGTCCAAACATGCAATTAACGAGCTCGGTTGTGAAGTTCTGCCGGATCCAAATTATTCTTCATATAATAGCCCTTTCAGACTATTACGTTTTTCGAACACAATATAACAATATGAGTTGTGTTTTGCTCAAGAAAATCTTTAATGTGGTCGCTGAATTTTTTGAGGGAAAACAGTGATTTCAATCGTTGAGTTATTGTAATTTAGTGGATCGTCAACAAGACGAGGTCGTAAACAATAAAGGTGTAAATTTTCATCAGAACTATTAATAAATAAAGAATTGAAATATATTATAAAAACGAACGAAATTATATAACAAAATAATATATATTTATGTTGATGACGCAATTATTTACCATTTTTTAATAGTTAGTGCCGTTACATTAACACATATAGTGGATTGTGTAAACGACTTCCAATCAGTTGTCACTTGGAGCAATAAATGGCTTAGACATTTGAACAATTTTAAAACGAAACTGCTTTCTCTAGTCTGAATCTGTTTTGCCTTCATTCAGCATGGTTGATACTACTCTCCGGGGATAAAATCTTTCCGATTTCTCGAACACATTTTTCCCACAAATAAAGTGGGATGCTTATATTGAATCAATGAATAGCTCTTGTGCAAGGAAAGAATATTGTCAGGTTAAACAATATTTCTCGATAGACTACTCCTTAGAAGTTTATAATTCTATCATCTGTTCATGCATTGAATATTGTTTCAATATTTGGTCTATTGCCAAATCTGTCTCTCTCTCTCTCTCTATATATATATATATATATATATATATATATATATATATGTGTGTATATATATATATATATATATATATCGATATATATATATATCGATATATATATATATCGATATATATATGTATCGATATATATATATATGTATCGATATATATATATGTAACGATATATATATATATATATATATATGTATCGATATATATATATATATATATATGTATCGATATATATATGTATCGATATATATATAAATATATGTATCGATATATATATATATATATATATATGTATCGATATATATATGTATCGATATATATATAAATATATGTATCGATATATATATATATATATATATATATATATATATGTATCGATATATATATATATGTATCGATATATATATATATGTATCGATATATATATATATATGTATCGATATATATATATATGTATCGATATATATATATATATATGTATCGATATATATATATATGTATCGATATATATATATATATGTATCGATATATATATATATATGTATCGATATATATATATATATATATGTATCGATATATATATATATATATATATGTATCGATAGATATATATATGTATCGATATATATATATATATATGTATCGATAGATATATATATGTATCGATAGATATATATATATATATGTATCGATATATATATATATATGTATCGATATATATATATATATGTATCGATATATATGTATCGATATATATATATGTATCGATATATATATATATATATACATATATATATCTGTATCGATATATATATATGTATCGATATATATATATATATATATGTATCGATATATATATATATATGTATCGATATATATATATATGTATCGATATATATATATATATATACATATATATATATGTATCGATATATATATATATATATACATATATATATATGTATCGATATATATATATATATGTATCGATATATATATATATATATCGATATATATATATATATATATATATCGATATATATATATATATATGTATCAATATATATATATATATCGATATATATATATATATATATATGTATCGATATATATATATATATATATATATATATATATATATATATATATATATATATGTATCGATATATATATATATATATATATATATGTATCGATATATATATATATATATATATATATGTATCGATATACATATATATATATATATATGTGAAAGAGTTTGCAGTGGTTCCAACGAGAGAAAATTATGTATATTGAAGAGAAGAGAGGTGCCGCAAACTTTTTTGGTTGCAATGTTGATTTATTTAGAAAAAAATATTATGCTTTGTTTTCCATAATTTTACTACACGTGTTTCTGGTCTCGCGACCATCTTCAGGTAAAAGCGGAGATTTCCACATAATATTAAAAATAATTAAGTTTTTCCTTTTTTCAATGTTAAATATTCTCGATATGAGACATTTTCTGTATGGTCGCGAGACCAGAAACACGTGTAGTAAATTTATGGAAAACAAAGCATAATACTTTTTTCTAAATAAATCCACATTACAACCAAAAACGTTTGCGGCACCTCTATTCTCTTCTTTTTAATATATATATATATATATATATATATATATATATATATATATATATATATATATATATATATATATATATATCGATATTCTAGACAAATTCCAAATGATATATAATGTTATCAATCCTGACATGAACTCGTGCTATCAATCATTTTACTGTCGCCGTGATGTTGGTTCCCTGTGTCATTTCCATAAATAATTTATTAAGAATTGTTCTAAACAGCTGTATTATCTGAT
Source organism: Acanthosepion lycidas (assembly GCA_963932145.1). NCBI lineage: Eukaryota > Metazoa > Mollusca > Cephalopoda > Sepiida > Sepiidae > Acanthosepion > Acanthosepion lycidas. The sequence goes on along the minus strand of OZ010594.1, from coordinate 95,955,730 downwards.
ATCCAGTTCGTATATATTTAAGCGTACTATTACATTGGTATCCATGTCTTATCGTTCTACTTTTAAAAGTTTGAGATAACCTTAGTTATCTTCTAACAGTTTCTTCTCCTTTACCATTTCTTGACTTCCTTCAAGCTAGTATCTTAATAAATGTAACGCAAAGACAATCGTATCCTGTTCTGTTATTGTACATTATCGCCACTAGAGACTCCTAATTCTTCTTCAATTCAAGTAATTCTTTTGCATTTTAGTGGTCTTATCGACCTTTGTTTCGGTTGATATGCTTAAACAGAAGCTCGACTCATGTTATGTTTACTGCCAGTATACGCTACATTACAGTGGTATTTGATGTCAAATAGACAAATAACAAAAGTGTATTTTCGCGTGGGGGTTAGCTGGTAAAAGGAAAAATGTATCAAAATTAGTGATGCGTTAACATTTACACCGTAAAAGGCATGAAGTGAGATTAGAAGACTATTCTGTATCATGTACTGACAATTCCTTTGCGTATCCTTAGGCACAGTTGTCTGCAGATTTGGTAATTCAATTCAGTAAAGTAACTACATGAAAGATATTTACCTAACAAAAAGGAAGCTATTGATTATAAAACTTTCTCAAAAGATGCCTATCGCCGCCATGATATAATAGTGCGTTTAAAGCAGAAAACATATCAGAGTAGAAGCAAAGATAGAGCGAAAATTCTAGCTCGATACCTACATTGGGTATCAGGTCTGGCAAGCAATGTCTCTCTCAACGATCAACTTATAAAGATATGACAGCATATACTCGTTACAACAGCACAGATAAAGAGCATTGTCGCTTAGTAATGGATAACGATGAGGAGAGAGATTGTTGTTAAACAATTCACCCAAAGCAAAGCAATAAAGACTCTAAGACGAATGGTGGGTTGCTGAGTGCATTTAGAGAACTTAAAAAAAAAAAAAAAATTCTATTAAGGATAAAGAATAATAAAACGACAGGAATTAAAAAAACAGAAGATAACGAATGACATTGCATTTAAATTTGTGAAGAGTTCCACAAGCATTCATTCCAAAATACGATGTGTGGCAAATTAATATATTGAACGACCCTGTCAAAAATATGATTTAAATATTCACTGCTGACTCCTGTCCTCTTCAAATTACTTCTCTTGTAAAGCTATGCAAGTTGTCAGATGATCTAGTCATTTCCGGAGACATTATTTGGACAGGTTTTCTGTAATAACGTTTAGTAATATTTGCGTAAAATGAACGCTTTATTCCATCATGGACAGAAGAGTTATTTACGAATCTGCATGTGGAGTAAGAACTCTCACATATTTTTTCATTACACTATCACAACTATTTCAATAGTTGCGGTTACGACGATATTTCATTTATACATATATGATTCCGTATCTGTCTATATTTCTGAGATGAGGCATTACGTACATTATTTACATTATTCGGACTATAGTCCTCATCTTTGCCACCATATTTATTACAAGGTTTCGGCCGTTGTACGCTCCGGCCTTCTTCAGGTGGTTCAGTTCAACATTGGAACCACCTGAAGAAGGCCGGACCTTACAATGGCCGAAACGTTGTAATAAATATGGCGACAAAAATTAGGACAATAGTCCGAATAATGTAAATAATATATACGATTCCATGAAATATTTTGCAATTTACAGAGAATTGAAAATGGGAAAATGGGAATATCATTAATATTTCTTACACACGCCGAATAGAGGCCAATTAGTGAAATAGCATGCGTTATATACACTTAGGGGATCATGTATCATTCGATAAATGAGTGACAAGGCACATTTTTCCAGCAGTAGGTTGCCATTTCTTTCTGCGGTAGACAAGTTGCCGCTCAACTCCCCGGTCTCTCCTGCTATTTTCCTATGGAGGGAGAAAACGAGGATTCATAACTTTCCCAGGTGTATTAGCATGTATGTAATTTTCATGGATTCGACTGGTATTCGAACTCGGCTCTCCAAGCCGCTATCCATTACTCCAACGTGCTTGTCCAATAGATAACTGGACTGTAAACAAAACAAGCCAAACACACAATGTAGCGTTTATTGAAAATTTAGAAATAAATGAAGACAAATTTTATATCGATTAGTAGCTTTTTCTTTTCGAAAAACCAAAAAAAAAACAACATATAACCATGTTAATTGTGCAAGAGTGGCGATATTTTGAGGAAAAAGAGATTTACTCAGAGAAATCTACTCGTATTTGCCGACTTATGGTTTAGGAAATGATCTACTACTTTCATCTTCCCCTTTGGATATTTATTATATTACAATTACCGAATAGATTCGACTTTAAGCCTCCTTTATTTATCCTGCAAACCTTCATTTTTTTAAAGAATTATATTTAACCCCTGCAGAAAAAAATCTATTTGTGGTTAATGCAAACGGTAATCGAAAACGTATTATTATTTTTTGTCGTTTTATAGTGTGACCCTCTTTTTTTTTTTCGTAAAAAAAAATGATTATAAAAAATCGCACTTTACTTGAGTATATACAGTTTTCATATGTCGATCGCTGAAAATAAATTAAACCTATTTGTGTTAAATTATTTACTTTTATCACATATTCACCGTGTCTGTGTTTTTGCCTTCGGTAACAAGAAGGATTTCGGAAAAATCTCAATCATCAGAAAGGTTTTATGCTACGAAGCAATATCAGAAACACTATCTTTATGTTTGCAAATTAGACGAAAAACTCTTGAAGCTAATTCATTCTAGCTATAAAAATACAGAACTGAATCAATTTATCAAAAAAAATACTTTAAATATGGTTTGAAAGCACAATATATAACAACAAAGTTTATTCTGAGATACAGTAATGCCGATAATAAATTAATGAAACAGAATCCAGCCACTATATACACTTGAATGATAAATTCAATTGTATGTAAAATGAAATAAAGATATTGATTAGTGAAGTACATATGAAAAGAATGTTTTAAAATTTAATAATAATCGATATCAGCAAGGACAGTATACATCCATTCTGAATATCTTGTTTCACCTTATTCTGTAAGTTAATTATATAAAAAATGTAAGAACATCAATGAAAAATTACTCCTAATGTAGACGCAAATGTTACTTCGTGTTACTCAGTTGGCAGAAAGAAACCCATTAAGTAATCTTTATTGTGTGCCTGCCACAATCAGGCTGAACATGCAGATATATTCGTCATGATACGTACAAAGATTTTCCTTAATATCATATCAATCAAAATGATATGTTAGTCCTTCTACATTGCGGAATCAGCTCATTAAAATTTCTTGCTTTACACAAAGACGCTGATCGCGATAGCGGACATTTTTAAACCATAGTATCTTTAGATGACGGTTAACACTGCATTTAAATATTTGAAGGACGTTGTCAACAGGACATCTACAAGGCCGAAGCAAGAAATGTAGGAATTTAAACTATTTTTATAGAAATTACGATTGCATCTCGCATTTTCAATTGTAAAATAATGAAAGCTAACAACCAATCTCGTATTGCACTTTAATTTAAATCAAAGAGGAAAGTTCATTGGAACGATTATCATGAGAATATTTTTAGAAACAACAGGAAGAATCAACATTACGCTAGTGTAAATCTGACTGAAGCCCAGGCAAAAGTTCACTAGTGATATTAGTAGATATTCTACTTTGGGGTAGCATCTCTCAGCAGCAGACCAACAAGAGATTTAGCAGTAATATTAAATGCTGCTTATATAACATTCCTGTGATGTGCATCGTTGACGAAAAGAAACTATAGATAGAATATATACATTACTTACTTTACAATGTTATATATTAATTGATTCTTACGTCTTTACTTTTTAATAGCGTTTACTTCCATAATAAAAGAAATCCAGTCTTTTCAAAGATTCATTTACTTCATTATCTGTGAATTATCATGGTATTTTTGGAAATATATTGGAATGGATCCACTGCCTTCACCAGAGGCTTATCGATGAGAGTATGGAATATCATTGCCTTTTATGGGCATGGGCTGTCCGGTTTTCCCTTTCTAGACTCGAGAGAGTTCAAAAGCATCTCCACATTCCTGTTGGTGATTTCATTTAAACACCGCACTAATTTTCTCAGAGACCAAAAATTCGCACGGGTCTCATTGGTCCGTCGAAATTTCCAAGGAAAATGCTCAGACGAACTAACTTCCTTAGATCCACCAGTTCTAAAATTATCAGGTAAGACCCGCTATGCCACGCACATTGTAGCCAATTACGCTCATTCCCTTTGTATTCATTTAGTGATATGCTTTGTGGAAAAGATTCCCAAGTTTATCCAAGTTCCCCGATCACTAAAATCTTAACCGTTTTGACGTCTAGGATCAAAACATTCTTCCCAACATAACCCCATAAACTGTGTCTCTTACTCTAACCTAGTACACCGAGTGGCTCTTGAGCCTTATGTCTGGTGAAAATCTTTTTAAAAAATGGATTATCACAAATGGCCGTCATGCATGGCTAGAATTCTTACTCCATAAAAATCATAGCTGCGAGAAGAAATTAATCCATGTATTCGCCGTTGTCTAATGTTTAAAGTGAAGGCAAGAGACTAAACGTGAAATTTAAACTTGTCGATTCTATCATCTGCGCCTACAATAAATGCTTACTTATGTGTATTCTAATATATATATATATATATATATATATATAATCGTCCGTTAGCTTTTAGTTCGTCTTTTATTTATCAGCAGATACATAAATGTGGAAGAGAAGTGTTCAGGTATGTAGGTTTATATTTCTGCAAGTTTTTTTTAATAGATTCTTTTTTATTTGACAATTTTCATCTGTCACAAATAGATGCGAATGGATCTGTTACGAATATGTTCAAATCGACTTTCTTTTTTATTCGTGTAGGCCCGTGCCTCTAGAAGCGCGTTCTGACTGACAGCAAACAAGATTAATCCTCATCTCATGATTAATACTATTTTCTGATTCTCCCTGTCATCTTAAAGCCTGCTTATTGCTTTGATTGTTATGTTTTCTGATCCTTTTGCACCGTACGCAAAAGATAAAACGCGTTTATTATCGTAGATTGCTATTTATATTATGTGCGTATAATGTTTTTGTTTTTTTCCTTCTCGCACATTCTGCATTTTAATGTTCTTAAGGGGGAAATCCTGCAACATTATATTGCAAAATATATATGCTATTACAAGCAGAAACATGTAATTTTACTTACCTGAATTGGAAACAAAGATAAAATAATGGAAGACATTTTGATGAGTGAAGCTCGCAAACTAACATCACATCCTAAAATATACTTATAATATTTTTTTATTCATTTTCTTAATAATTAGACCACACGCAAAACCGAAATAGCACTAGTACGCAAGTGGGTACAGGGAGTGAAAGTGAGAAAAATGGCTAATTATAGAGAGGTTTGAGGAAAAAAATAAAAGATAAACAGGATTCAAGAGGATAGCTATTGAAGTTTGATTTACATTCATGAAGATTCTATTTATCAGGGAATGATGTAAACTAAAGGGAATTCCACAGACAGGAAGTGCGGGAAAATAAAATTTGGGAGTAGAAGTGGCGTTTGCATTTAACTATTTCAAGAATAAAATGGTGGAACCTAAGTGCCAATCAAGTAGCAAAATTTAATTTTTCTACCCGATACACCAGTGAAAATGTTTGTTTACATCAATAAAATAAAGTGACTAAATTAACGTAGGATAAATGTTTAAATGTTTAAAGACATTCTAAGTGAAATGAATACGTTCAAATAATATATATCCACTGATATTATCTAAATATATCTTGGTGTTAGCTGAAAACAGAAGCGTCCAATGACATATGGGGCCATGTCGCATTCTATGAAATTGTTGAACCCACAAGAGCCCATACACTAGTGGGGCACACTAGCCCTCATAATCTTGGCAGTGTGTCGGAACATCCTTCAATACCACATAAATTTACTCGTTGTCCTGGCAGATGATGTCTTTTCATTGACTGTGTGGTCTGCTGCAGTTACTTTCCGTGTGGTTATTAAATCCCAACGCTAATGCATGAATGATATTAACGAAAAGACAGATTCTTAATCGTATTTTTTTGGAGGAGGTGTAAATTCATGGTAGTTTGGATACTCAGAGGCTGAGGAAGGAAGGAAAGACTTCAAGGGAACACATGTCGCTCGTTGGTTTAGCATTCCTCAGCGTCTCCTCTTAGCCTGTCTCTGTAATCTGGGCGTGGGGCGCATGTCGACGTTTCAAAATTTTTCGGACCTGTGTTGAATTCGCACCGTTTTTATATTTTTTATATATTTCATACTTTTATATGAAACCTAGAAAAAGGCAATCTAACACTTGTCAGAATACTATACACACGACATGTTTTTACCACACGTTGAAAATCGCGCCATTGTACTTCTCTTTGTGTAACACCGCGGGATCATTAGTTTGAAAATGGCGGGTCAATCTCGTAGAATGGTCATTAGGTCATCGCAGCAAGTAACCGAACCAGTAAACATCGACTGCCAGTTTTCTTTTTTTGGCATATTTGTATATATTAATAAACCAATCCAGAACTAAATGAAAACATTTTTATTTCTTTCGATCGCAACATGCACCGGCCATCATTACAAGGCAGGTAGGAAACTTCCGGTCAGAAATACAAGAGTTGCATGAAAAACATCTCTTTTCTTTATTTACTTGGGGCATACAAATCATAGAATAACAGACACAAATTCACGGAGATTATAAATCTAATCTTTTGTATAATTCTCTTCTCCGAATGAGTTCTTGCATACTGACTACACACACACACATATATATACATATATATATATATATATATATATATATATATATATATATATATATATATATATATATATTGTCTATTTTAGAAGCAATCCTTAATTTATACATGTTTCATTAAAGACGACAGACATGGTTCTTTTATGGTTTTTATTCAATTTTTCCTGTGTTCAAACAATTATTTTCTTTTCTAGTCACAGTGTGTGTAGAAAATGTCCAAATGTTCTGTAATTCCAAGTGCTCTCGGCAATACTTTTAGCCATTATCAAGGATGATTTT